>CAWUFW010004083.1:1002500-1377500 GCA_963921515.1 Calotriton arnoldi | reverse complement strand
CCCAGGTTACCTTCAGTCCCGTATGTTACACAGAGAGCGATGCACTTTGGACATTGCGCAGTTGTGGGCTTCTGTAGTATTTCTTGCAGGACCACGGAGCATGCAGAAAAATTCAAAGTAACTGCCACACCGAGGGCCGAGCATCTCACTACCTGCCCTGGCAGGATGAACAGCCAGCAACAGCGGGAGGCACTACAGTGATGTCCACAGTCCAGCTAATAATGATAATAGCAACAATAAAAATGAAAACAATGCTATCAGTGCCGGCAATACTAATGCTGGATATCATATAATAAAATTGTAAAAATTAGAGTAAATAAAATAAATGTACAAATACAATAAAATGTATTAGAACATTGGAATGCTGAGAGCTCCATTGAAGACAATGGAGTATATCATATAATAAAATAGTAAAAATGATAGTAAATAAAATAAATGTACAAATATAAGAAACTTTGGGGATATTCTCAAGAACGCGTGATAACTACCGCAAAAGTAGCGTAACACAACTCTCCACATCGCAGTCTATCGCTGGAAAATAACACCGTGGTAACGCGGCATTCCCAAGCCGGCTGCACCATGCAATAGGCTCACGATAACGCGTCAAATGTCCGCGATGAAGTCAACGCGACGCCGCAAAAATGCGAAACACGAACGCAAAAAAAGCTGTGATGAGGCCAAGCGCGATACAAAAATCAGCGAAAACCAGCCACAGGCCTGCAATCCCCACACGTCATGCGGGAAAATGCACTATAAAAGGAAAAAAAAAAGAACACACCAAAACCAAATCAAACTGCGTAGCACCATGGATGCACCCGGACCGAGTGCAGAGGACAACCCGAACCCCACAAGCCCCACGGAGGACCAGCCAGAAACCCCGTGCTCAGGGAAGGGCAAGGAGAAGAGGAAGATGAAGACGGGGTCAGTCCGCAGGAAGACGGGATCATCGTCACGGAGGTGATAGAACACTACCAACAACTGTTCACCTCCACTACGTCATTGGCAACACAAATGGAAATATGGCAGTCCATCGTCAACAACGTGAATGCAGTTGGAGTGTCGAGGAGGTCAATGGAGGAGGTCAAGAGGCGCTGGCAAGAAGTGCACAGCCAAACCAAGGAGAAACTCGCTGCCAACAAGAAGGCAGCAAAGGCGACTGGAGGTGGGACTCCTGCGTCACAGGAGGAGCTGGATGACCTGGAGGAAATGGTGGCCACAGTCATCAGTGCGGAGACGGTGCAAGGAGTTGGTGGACTGGACACAGCTCGATATGACCTGACCCAACAGCAACAGGGTGAGTAACGACCAGGGCCTGGGGGGACGGAGGCAGAATCGGTAGCCCGCCTGAAGTAGTGTCCCCCATCGCATGTGGCTACAGAACATCTCTTCGCATGACGTACTCACACACATCAGTGTGGATACAGTCTGTTTGAATGGATCATATTGATCCACATGGCAAGAAGTTGGACACCATACTCACATTGCTGAAGACACGTAAGAGCACAGGTCTACCAGCAACTATCCCAAACACAATGTCTGGCTCACAGAGGTGGAGCTGCCAATAGGGATTCACCACCTATGTACCAGAGGCAGTCTGTCCCTCCCTGTATACGGACAATGCTCATTGAGGCACACGATTTGTCATACTAATCAACACTCATCACAGTTGTACACTGGTGAAGTTGCGTAGACTTTATTAGCATGTGCGTGTCAGTACGGGCAAGTGATGGGCCACAACAGGCAGACAAATGCTTAAGACACTTACAGGCAGAATGGGAACGTGTCGAGGTGCAAGGAATGGGGTGGCAACAATGAACACATATCCTTATGGTTGGCAACGGTCTCAGCCCACCTTGCCTTGCGGGTCGAGTCATGTGATGTTTGGCGTCTGCTCATTGCCCTGTGTCAGGGGACACGACTCACAGCCCATGGGATCTGCATGGAGCTGTACCACCGGACTGCGCCGACTGTGTGCTCTGCTGGCAGTGAGCAGGTGAAAGGGACCAACAAGGTCACATGTTGTGCTACATTGCCATGTGTGTAGTCTCCCTCCAGCAGTATGTCAGATTTAGGAACTTTGCCAAACGACGCTGTGCAGCTCCGCCCATGGGGCTGCAGCACCTTGCACAGGTGTGTGACAACACGCGTAGGTGCACGCATATGCATTCTGAGTCCGAGCGAATGCAGACATGTCCACTGTTGTACTGGCTTATGGGACCGTTCCTCCATGATGCAACACGGTGTTGGGACCTGTGCTCTGGATGTCAATCAGTTCTGGCTGCAGGAAGGTAGTTACTCGTCCATGAATGCGAGCGCTGCTTCATAGGCAATCAGTTCCAGAAGTACGTCGTTCTCGAATTCAAGGAACACGAGGGCGAGCCAATCCATTAACTGGTCCGGACAGATGTGCTCCGACCACGCAGTTTCACCAATCTGCAACACAGCCCAATAGGGGAGCGCCTCGATGTGGTCACTGCACACAATGACTTGTGCAATCTCCCATCCACTGCTGCCGGCACAGACACCACATATCAAGGCATCCCATGCCTGGGTATCCCGGTTGCACTCCTGTTCGTGGGCCAACAGGGGGCGCACACACAAGTCGTAATCCAGTTCAGCTACCGTTGTGTTGGATAGGCAGACATCCATGGGCCACTCGAATGTGCATGATCGACAGTGGAACCATGGCTGGACGCATGTGACGTACGCAAGCCGGAAACTCAGACGGTAACTGATTTGCAAAACTGCCATTGGCAGAGCTCCCAACAGATGCAGCATTCGTGCCCGGTACAGTTCTACGTGACTGGGGTTGTGCATGTGCCCGGGATTGCCCGGGATTGCCTGCCATTGCGTTTGTTGGTCTCGTACCACCGGCACTCCTCAGACCGGCGGCAGTTCTGTGGACGATATGCCACAGCTCGGAGTAATGAGTCGTATGTGTGTTCAACTTTTGGACGTATGGGTTGTCTTTTTTACCGATGTGTTGGGGGCATGCCATGCAGGTGTAGCTCGAGCAGGGACAAGTGTGTGTGGGGTGTGGACACGTTTCTCTTTCATTAGTGCAGTTCGTGGTGTGGGAGTCGCCAGAGTCTGGTATGGTATCTCACTCAGGGGGTGCCGGGCGCATTGGAGACCAAGGTCGGAGGTTCGGATGTCCTTCCGCCTTGTGTATTGAGACAAAGGAGCTTTCATGCCTAATTTTAGTCTGACTACTGCTTGCATTTCTGAAATGTGATGTGGCCTTCGCGTTGAAATTGTTGCCAGGCCTTAGATTTTGGGTGCACCAATTGCGAGACACACGCAACAGTTGGCATGTATGTGCCAAGGGCCCGATTGTCCTTGCGCTCCTTGTTCAGTCTCTCTCTCTCTCTTTCTCTCTCTCTCTGTCCTTTGATGAGTGCCTGACACACCTTCTTATCTGGGATATTGTCTTGCAGGCTGTCACTTACAGATTGTCCAGGGATGACCCGCCATGACTCTTCCAAATAGTTGTTTGGTGTGAAATTTGATTGTGATATTTGGACTCTCAATGGTGAATGATTGATTCTGCTTTTTCTGTACTCACATGACTGTTAGTTGTTGTGATTCAGCGGCATCAGGCGAATGATTTTGTTCATGATTTCGTGACGAAGTGCAATCTCTTGGTCCGGGGGAGGTGGGGGGTGCCCGTGGTACGGGGGTGGGTGGCGGTGGGTGTTGTGGCCCTCTTGGGTGTCCGAGCTGCATGATCGTTGGCTCCATGCCATCTGTTGTTCTTCAGGTGTGGCTCTGGGCTGTGCTCCCTTTAATGGTGCAGGTTGTAGTCCGACTTTGCACAAGGTCAGAGCAGGTGTTAATTTCCTGCAGCTAACGTGCCTTATCGCATGTTTTGTGTTCTCATCGCCGATCTGGCTGGTCTTTGAGAATGTTGAGGTGTGGTGTTGTCGTGGCTTTTTGCACGGGAACGCCTACTCTGCATCTCATTAGCGATAGTTGCCGGGGTCATCCATGGCGATGTTTTATGCGGCTGCTATCGCAGGTAAACTGGTGGCGTCGGCTGTTTGCACCAGCTTGTGAATGGGGCGGTAAATTTATCGCGACTTTGGCTGTGATAAAGTGCCGATAACTCGGCGATAGATCCTTGAGAATATGCCCCTTTATTTGAACATTGGAATGTTGAGATCTCCACTGAAGACAATGGAGAAGCATCGGGTTTATAATGGCTGATATAAGCTTTCTGCTCCATCATTCCAATGTTTGTCTTCATGTTTCTCTCTTTTTAATTTAATACATTCTATCCTTAGTGGGTGGAATGTTCTACCAGCCTATAGCCCTTCTGCCTAGGGCTATGCCAGTTGTTAGAGACCTTCTCCCTTGTAATAGGCCCTTCCCTGTGACCTGGGCCTATAACTCAGGTTCAGGGCCTTTAACAACAGGTATAGATTTTGGCAGTGGGTTATAAGGCTATACTATAACAATAATAATATTTGCCACAATATTATTCACTGCCTCATTCCTAGTGCCTCCAGGAATCCACGGAGGGATCATCTTGATCACCAGCTCCACCAGCTTGGGGAGAGGAGTTGGCCTAACGGCTAGGGCGGTCGACCTCGAATCTGGGGAACCAGGTTCGAGTCTCGGCAATGACGCTGAACATCCTGTGATTCTGGGCAAATCACTTAATCTCCCCGTGCCTAACAAAAATGAATGCGTCCTCATGTAACGCAACTGGTGCTATGTAAAGCGCTCTGATACCCGATACCTTCGGGTCAAGTTCGCGCTATATAAAACTCCGTAAAATAAAAAATAAAAAAATTTAAAATGTGATACACCAGGGTAACACATGTAGGATTCAGCTAAAACACTGAACCTTGCATGTTATTTCCTCCCCCCACACCTATAATAACCGAGGCCCCTGGTATCAGTAACTTGGGGCTCGGGGTATTAGGGAGAAATCCACTGAACTCCTATTTCCATCCTTCAACTATTAAATGAGAATTGTTTACCATAATACCCATCATGCATATAAGGATTAATGCTACTATAGTACACATGTAGGTCCTCAAATCACAGCGGCACTCAGAGCAGTCCCGTGGCCTTATCGTAATGCCCTTTTCTGTGTTGTGCCAGCGTAGAAGGGATCTGTGCATTTCTTTCTGACATCTTTAGAGCATAGTTAACTCGAAATATCTCTGAGTTAGTGCATGTTTTGCTGCTAGTAGAGACAGGTTCAGGCTAGGACAGAATATAGGCCTCTGGCACCAGAATAAAGGTGGACCCTATTAGACCCTATTAGCACATCAGACAGTTTAACAAAGGCCATCATGTGAAATAGTAGCAGGATCGAACTTGTAAAGACAGGCTGTTTTGGAAGGTATGGGAGACTGCATGCATTGGTGCTTGCTGCAGGCAATGCTTGTGATAATATCAGAGAACTCATCAGTAAAAACCGGCCCACCGACCATAAAACAGACCCGGAAAACAGCCAAGAAACACACAATGACCTGTCAGAACAGCTCTTCGGGAGCTGAAAGACTACCCAATAGGCCAGTCTGGCCCTGAGTAGAAACACAACAAGGCAAGCACTGCCCTGTGTTTCCAAGCTTTGTTGCCAGCAAAACATACACTAATTCAGAGGTATTTCCAGTAAATGTATGCACTAAAGATGCCTAAAAGAAACATAGAGACCTCTTCTGTGCTATCGCAGCCCAGAAAAAGGAAGCATGATATGGCCTCTGGCGTTGACTAAAAGCAGGGCCACTGGAATTATGCGATTGTGCGGCCATGGCGATATTAGCATAATTATAGATTTGAGGCATTTGTCACATAGTCCATCATCTGCTGCATCATCTGCAGATTTTAGCAAAAAGAATTTTGATTGTAGCTCAAACGGTTCAAAAGTTACTAAAAAGGCCGAAACATGTGTTGCCGTGCAGTGGAAGGCCCTTTGCAAAGCTAGGCTGGTCACCTTTTTCTTCCTTATTGATATATTTGGGTATTAAACGGGTACTAATGATGTGCAACCTATGCCCTGACAGTGTTACCAAGTTTAAAAATTTACGAAATAATGAAGTAATACTATTACATAATGTGCTGCATTATGCTGCATAATTTGCCTATTCGTGCCGCATAACTTACTGAACCCTGCCGCATAATTTGGCCCAATCCATCGCATAATTCCAGTGACCCCGACAACAAGATACATTTTTGGTTCAGGCTCGACTATCCCCATCCTTTGTGGTTAGGTGTCTTGCAGTACACAGAAGCGGCCAGCAGATGGCGATGACAAGAGGTTGGAAGGAAGGAACCACAGAGCTATATAGAAGTCTGGTTACCCAATTTGTTCTCATTGTAAAGGTCTATCAGTTACCTGTTTGCATAGCTACCTGTCTGTTTAACCATGAACTACCTGCCTATCCGTGCAAGCACTCACAGTTTATATATCTGTTCATCTTTCTGTTTCTCGAATAAATGTGACTATTTCTTTACTACTTATGTCTGCCTGTGTCTCCGTCTATTAGTTTATCTGCCTGGCTGTCTATCTAACCATTAGTCACTCTGGTGTTGGTTTATCTCCAAGTCTGTCTCTGGCTGGTTCTTTAATCACTTCACTCTCTGCCCTTCTATGCATTTATTTGTCTACATATATAGCTGTCAAATTTTTAAAAAACATATTTTTCTTGTGCTTCCCCCATTTCCTTGCTCAGTGCATCTTGTGTTTTAACTTGTGCAGTGGTTAAACTCCCTCCTCCTTGAATCTGACCTTTGTATCCTGGGCCCTGTTTAAATGGACAACCATTTCTGCTCCACATTTCCATAACCCTCATTAAGTGTTTTTATGGCTTCATGTGCAGTTGTGCAGCCTGTAGGTATGGTGTTCATGTGAGAAACAAATGGTTTGGTTACCTACATAACTCTCACTGTAGGTTAGTTATTTAACTGCATCCTGGGCTGCAGGTCACCAATATTATAAATTGCTTAAAATCCTAATTTCGGTAACCTTTCATGGTAAGCCAAGTCTGTGGTGTGCAGGCTCCTTTGTGCTCCTGGGCTCAGCTTAGTGCATTCCAAAGACATACACATTTCTATCTCGGATCCTAGGACACAGAGATACTACCTCAAAGGAACAGTGACCAGAGTCAGACTGGGGCAAAAATAGGCACCAAAATAAAAGTGGCCCTGTTAGTGAACCAGATAGCTAAAAAAGTGGCCCACATGTGCAAATCAGGCCAGTTTTGAACTTGGAAAGACACCCTGCATCAGTATTTTGCTAGGCAGGTGAGACTGTATACATTTCTGTGTGCTGCATGCAGGGCCAGACTGGGAACCCAAAGCAGCTCTGGCAATTTTCCCAGACTAGTCCCTGGTGAAGCAGGAAGGCTGGAAACGGTTGCTTGCTGCTTTTGTTAATGGAGGCCGATATTGCAGCACTGCTGCAAAACCGGCCACCACTGCTGCAAAAATGACCCCCACCCTTCCAGCCTCCCGGGGAAATGCCCGATGCCCAGTACGACCAGTCCAGCCCGAGCTGCAATTAATGTTTGTAGTCATATCGGAGAAATCAACAGTTTAAGCCGGCCCAGCAGACAATAAAACAGGCCCACAAACTGTTAAAAAAACTGGCCAACACACTGATCTGTGAGACCCGCCCATCCTGATTGCCCTATAGGCCAGTCCGACACAATAGTCAGGAGAGGTCCAAGATGGCTGCACAGTGGGGCCTTTCAGTACCTACAGTCTTGGGTAACTCCTTTTCAGTTTCTGGACAGAGGTGCTCTGTTTTCAGAAAAGGGGTCCTCACAGTCTCTAGAACCAAGAACTACAGGAGCCAAAGGGCTGCTGGGACAAGAAAACCTGTCAAGCTTAGAGGGCTTGTGTGGACGAGCCATCGGTGGGGGTAAGAGAGGGTCCCCTGCCAGCTGTGCATTGGATGGTCCATGCTGGGCAACTGGTTACATGGAACTCTGCAATAATTCTTGGCGCCACAAAGCATGATGCAGGAAGAGAAATGACTGAAACTGCCCAATATTCAGGAGGGAGACGATTTGGGATTATTTCCTCGTTGGTGAGTGGTCAGGATCAATCATAAACTGGTTTGCACTGCTTGACTCACTCAATGGACAAAATACACTTAGTACTGAAGGCCAGAGACGATCACTCTGCCAGTGTCTGCTCTGAAGAATGACTGCTTGCTTGATGAGTGGAAGAAATGCCCCCACCTCTGTGTGCACCAGTCTCCCACTGATCTAACAGGACTTAAGGGGGTCAAGTTCCTGCCCAAGACCCCCTAACTGCCCTTGTGCACCTTCCCTTCTCTGGCACAGATTCTGTAGCATGGGGGGATGTTGCTTGCCTGTAAAGAAAACAGTGGAACCAGTTGCCACAGGCATTTCTCTTGCTTGCCACTCTGGAACTTCCCACTGCTTCATTCCTTACAGATGTCTTTGCCAATCTGTTTAACTATCTGTTTAGCCATCTATTGATTGGTCTATCCATTCAACTATCTGTTCAAGCATCTATTGATTGGTCTATCCGTTCAACATCTGTTTAGCCATCTATTGATTGATCTATCCGTTCAGCTATCTGATCAAGCATCTATTGATTGGTCTATCCGTTTAACTATCTGTGTAAGCATCTATTGATTGGTCTATCCAATTTTACTATCCATCTCTCACTTCCATTACACCTCAGTTTGGCCCCTCTTCTGCTGGGCTGAAGAAATCCCATTGCACCTCCAAAGGCAAAGGCTTGGCAATCAGCTAACACACTCTAAGGGCTTCATTCTGAGGTGGCCAAAACTGCTTATACAATTGGTAACTCTCGTTACCAGGAGTTAGGGGCTGAATTGGAAATTACATGCCATTTGGGACGATGCATTCCTATTTTTTCCCCACTGACTTTTCACCATCCGATAACACCAACTCCCTTGGTAATTCCTCATTTCTAAGGCCACCCACAGGGTCTCCCTTAGAAGGGATGGATATACACTTCATTGGTAATTGCCATCCATCCATCCACCCCATTCATCCATCCATCCATCCATCTATCTATCTATCTATCTCTCTATCTAGCTATTGATCTATGTCTGTCAATTGATCCGTCTTCTGTCTATATTCCAAAAAAGCAAGGCTACACAAATGCTTGTAGTTTTAGTTGATCTGGCTTTGCATGGAATCCTGGCAGATGCGGCTCCTCCGCTAAGGCAGAGGAGATTCGCCCCACTGCTCTGTGAGCAGTAGTTAAAGAACGTTATTATCATTTCAGTTTTCCTTTCCTGGTGCGGGGCGAGGCTGGGCTCGGCAACCACAGCAGGGCAAGGGAGGAGTGGTTTGCCCGCTCCAAAGTGCACAATGACACTTTGACCGGCCCTCTCGGGCCGGCCAAACCGTCATGCGCACTTTGCATGCTTTGCACCCAGGCTGCATTACAGCCTGGGTGCAGAACGTGCCCCAGGCTCCCATTCCCTGCCTGAGCGCCGATCCACTGCACCCAGACCAATCACAGCGCTGCATTGCAGCGCTGTGATTGGCTAGGGGAGTCAGGAGCCTGGGTGCTTCCTTTTCCTGCTTCCAGGAGCAAGAGGCGGCGGCGGCGAGTGGACCGAGAGGCGGCAGCTGGCCGGGTGGCAGGCCTGAAGGTAAGTGTTTTTTTTTTCATTTAGAACACTCCCCATCCCCCGCTCCGCCACCCCCGGTAAATAGCGGCCGACACTGAATCCTGGGTGAGTTTGTGCTGTCCCCACCCCCTTATGCCCACTCTGCATAGATTATCAGGGGCTCTGTGCTACTTTGCATCTCCTATCTTTAGTTTAGAACTGCGCTTTTGAGGGAGAAATGTAAATAAAGTCATCCAGTGTGACTGGCACCCCAGACCCACAGGAACTGTTCTATTGGCAACAATGGCTGGCTTCCTATGCATCCCTCCATCCACCTGTTTGTCTGCTTTGGACCTCCCTGGTACCAGAGACCCTCGGCCACATGGCGCATGCTCACAGACATCAAGACAGATGTAGGGTTGTTGTTCACGGTGTGCAGCATGGTCTGTTGTGTCTTCACAGGTAAAGTCTGCATTGAGCTGCATTTCCTGATCGCTGGAGCGGTGGGCATCGGTCTGGTGTCAGCGGTGATCACCTTCCATCTGTCCTGCTTCTTCATGAGAGGTTGCAGAGGTAAGGGACACCTCGTACAGCCTGCTCTAGAACCCACTCGGGGGGTGTGAGGGGTGGAACCTTCATTCTTCATGGTCACTCTGCTCTAGAACCCACTCAGGGGTGTGAGAGATGGAACCTTCATTCTTCATGGTCACTCTGCTCTAGAACCCACTCGGGGGGGGGGTGAGGGATGGAACCTTCATTCTTCATGGTCACTCTGCTCTAGAACCCACTCGGGGGGGGGGTGAGGGATGGAACCTTCATTCTTCATGGTCACTGTGCTCTAGAACCCACTCTGAGGTGTGAGGGATGGAACCTTCATTCTTCATGGTCACTCTGCTCTAGAACCCACTCAGGGGTGTGAGAGATGGAACCTTCATTCTTCATGGTCACTCTGCTCTAGAACCCACTCGATGGGGCGTGAGGGATGGAACCTTCATTCTTCATGGTCACTCTGCTCTAGAACCCACTCTGAGGTGTGAGGGATGGAACCTTCATTCTTTATGGTCACTCTGCTCTAAAACCCACTCAGGGGTGTGAGGGATGGAACCTTCACTCTTCATGGTCATGCTGCTCTAGAACCCACTCAGGGGTGTGAGGGATGGAACCTTCATTCTTCATGGTCACGCTGCTCTAGAACCCGCTCGGGGGTGAGGTATGGAACCTTCATTCTTCATGGTCCCGCTGCTCTAGAACCCGCTCGGGGGTTTGAGGGATGGAACCTTCATTCTGCATGGTTACGCTGCTCTAGAACCCACTCGGGCTGTAAGCGATGGAACCTTCATTCTTCATGGTCACGCTGCTCTAGAACCCGCTCGGGGTGTGAGGGATGGAACCTTCATTCTTCATGGTCACGCTGCTCTAGAACCCACTCAGGAGTGTGAGGGATGGAACCTTCATTCTTCATGGTCACTCTGCTCTAGACCCCACTCAGGGGCTTGAGGGATGGAACCTTCATTCTTCATGGTCACACTGCTCTAGAACCCACTCAGGGGTGTGAGAGATGGAACCTTCATCCTTCATGGTCACTCTGCTCTAGAACCCACTCAGTAGTGTGAGGGATGGAACCTTCATCCTTCATGGTCACTCTGCTCTAGAACCCACTCAGGAGTGTGAGGGATGGAACCTTCGTTCTTCATGGTCACTCCACTTCAGAACCCACTCAGGGGCTTGAGGGAATGAACCTTCATTCTCCATGGTCACTCTGCTCCAGAACCCACTCAGGAGTGTGAAGGATGGAACCCTCATTCTTCATGGCCACTCTGCTGTAGAACCCACTCAGGGGTGTGAGGGATGGAATATTCATTCTTTATGGTCACTCCCCTCCAGAACCTACTCTGAACCATCATTCTTCATGGTCACCCCACTCCGGAACCCACTCTGGCGTGTGAGGGTTGGATCCCTCACTCTTCATGGTCGCCCCACACCGGAACCCACTCTGGCGTGCAAGGGTTGGATCCCTCACTCTTCATGGTCGCCCTGCACCGGAACCCACTCTGGCGTGTGAGGGTTGGATCCCTCACTCTTCATGCTCACCCCGCACTAGAACCCACTCTTGCGTGCGAGGGTTGGATACCTCACTTTTCTAGGTCACCCTCTTCCAGTGCCCACTCTGGTGTGCACAGAATGGAGACCTTTTTCTTCCTGTTACTGCTTCCTCCAGAAGCCATTCCCACCCTTCACATTACAGCCTACTCCAAAACCCACTCATGTGTGGGAGGGATAGGCCCTCACTCTTCTTGGTACAGCCTGCTCCAGAATCCTTTCTGGGGGGCGTGAGAAGGAGCACTCACTATTAATGGCACAGCTTGATCTAGAACCCACTTTGGTGTACAAGGGATGAACACCTCATTATTTATGCTATACCAAGCTCTAGAACCCAACCTCAAGTGTGAGGGATACAGCCCTTATTCTTCGTGGCACAATCTGTGAGGGTTGAAGTCCTCAATCTTCACCTTACAGCCTGCTCTAGAACCCACTCAGGAGGCATGAGGGAATGAGCCCTCATGATTAATGGAGTAACCTGCTCCAGAACCCTTTCTGGGGTATGTGAGGGGGAGTCCTCATTCTTCATACCACATCCTGCTCCAGAACGTGTGTACAGTAAAAGGGATGGGTCTGAACTATATGGATGGATAGATGGATAGATGGATAGATGGATAGATGGATAGATGGATAGATGGATAGATGGATAGATGGATAGATGGATAGATGGATAGATGGATAGATGGATAGATGGATAGATGGATAGATGGATAGATGGATAGATGGATAGATGGATAGATGGATAGATGGATAGATGGATAGATGGATAGATAGATAGATAGATAGATAGATAGATAGATAGATAGATAGATAGATAGATAGATAGATAGATAGATAGATTTATGGATGGATGGATAGTTCGATGGATGGATGGATGGATGGATGGAAAGCACATTCTGCAACTAAAGACAGTGAAGGGAGCAGAGAGTTTACCTCTGACATAAGATGTGTTCTCACAGACGCTGCCACCTTCCATTGTTTTCCTTTGCAAGTTCCATACCATGGCATGCTCAGGGTGAGCAGCAGGATGAGCACGTGGAGGTGACGTGTGACGGTCACATATATTGGAAAGGTTCGCGGTGTGTACAACCATTAATTAACCAGAACTTCAATCTATTTTTGGCAACTTGGAGCAATTTATAGCACCCTCTATCCTGGGATGCATTTCTAGGTCAATAACCCAGCTACTTGCTGCACAACAAACAGACGCCCTGCTACATAATGCCACTGAGATGCTGAAAATAATCCTTATTCATTAAAAAATGATTTTATTGTTACTGTTTCTGAACTATAAACGTGTTTGGCGCTTCGTGTTATTATGTGCGGCGCGTCGTGTTTACATCATCATCATTTAGAAGCTTCTAAAGACTATGTAGTGAACGTCCGATGGATGAATGACATCGTCATTGTGGTAGGCTGCTTTGCAACCATGTGAATACGATGCATTATACAAGTTTATGATTCAGAAATAATAATCGTAAAATACTTTTTAATGGTTAAGGAGCATCAAGGGTTATTTTCAGCACTTCAGAGCATTATGTGGCGGGACATCTGTGGGACTGTTTGTTGTGCCACAAGCAGCTGGGGCATGGACCAGTTTCAAACAGAGACATCACAATAGTGCAACAAGCCTTCAGGATGCCCAATGGTGCGGATGCTGAGTGCCCATCCTCTGTGGGGACAATGGGACTTAACCTGTCTAATGCCTCCAGAGTCCCAAGCCTGTGCCGAGGGATGCTGCAGTGGTACCCCCATGGATGAATGCAATGGCTCTAATGCCTCCAGGGTCCCAAGCCTGCTCCGAGGGATGCTGCAGTGGTACCCCCATGGATGAAGGCAATGGCTCTAATGCCTCCAGGGTCCCAAGCCTGTGCCGAGGGATGCTGCAGTGGTACCCCTATGGATGAAGGCAATGGCTCTAATGCCCCTCCAGAGTCCATAGCATGGGCCGAGGGATGCTGCAGTGGTACCCCTATGGATGAAGGCAATGGCTCTAATGCCCCTCCAGAGTCCATAGCATGGGCCGAGGGATGCTGCAGTGGTACCCCTATGGATGAAGGCAATGGCTCTAATGCCCCTCCAGAGTCCATAGCATGGGCCGAGGGATGCTGCAGTGGTACCCCTATGGATGAAGGCAATGGCTCTAATGCCCCTCCAGAGTCCATAGCATGGGCCGAGGGATGCTGCAGGGGTAAACCTATGGATGAAGGCAATGGCTCTAATGCCCCTCCAGAGTCCATAGCATTGGCCGAGGGATGCTGCAGTGGTACCCCCATGGATGAAGGCAATGGCTCTAATGCCTCCAGGGTCCCAAGCCTGCGCCGAGGGATGCTGCAGTGGTACCCCTATGGATGAAGGCAATGGCTCTAATGCCTCCAGAGTCCATAGCATAGGCCGAGGGATGCTGCAGTGGTACCCCTATGGATGAAGGCAATGGCTCTAATGCCCCTCCAGAGTCCATAGCATGGGCCGAGGGATGCTGCAGTGGTACTCCTCTGGATGAAGGCAATGACTCTGCCCTCCCATCCTCCATGTACATGGTTCTCTAACTGGAGGAATGGTAGTTGCCACAACACATGCCCTTCATGTGTAGATGGCAAATGGAAAATCTGTTTGTGGGGCAGGAGGTAAATGGAGCAGTGAACAGAGGGAGGTTGTGGTTACAATATAAATTACAATGAACCTGATCTCTTTTGGTACCTAACACAGTCCCTGACCCTTCCCACCTCTACTGTAGCCACTTCTCCAAGTCATCGTCGGGTTGGCCAGAGGAAGGCAATGCCTGTGCCCCTCTGGCTGATCTTCTGTGTCTTATGACTCTAGTCACCAGCACCATGAACAGGGACGTCTGATGTTTTCAATTAGTTCTGGGTCACCAAACTGCTGCTGGTCCCTTCTTAGGGCGAAGACCTGCCTCAAAGTTAAACAAAACCTAACTTTTCGAACTTAATGAAAGGGAAAATAGGAAGTATCCAGCATCTGGTCCAGTCTAGCATTATGATCCGTGCTGGCTGCCATGTTATTTATAAATAGGGCAGCAATGCTTTAGAATCTATAAATAACGCTTGCAGCGTGCGCCCAGCTCCTCAAAAACTCTGGTCCTGGGGAATAATGTGGGCCATCTGGTCCCCCTTCTGACTGAACTGACCATGAGAACCAGAGGGCCTGCTGGGAATGCTGTCTGCGCTGTGTGACAGGGGCTGGGGGTGGTAACAGTGTGCCTGGTTTTGGACTCAGCTCCAGCAACATTAGACATTGTTTGCATCTGCAGTGATTCCATGCTGGAGGACCATGGAGCATTAAGGAATATACTGAGGCATATGTAAAACTGGTTTATCCCTAACCCTTCCACCCGCATACCTCTTGCATCCTGTCTAGTAAAGCCAACCTTCTAATACCTGCAATGAATTACGACAGCATGGGATAGCGCTTATATGCTGCACGCAAGCCTTCTACTTGCTTCCCTCTGAGTTCCAATTAGATAGAAAGGTTAGCTGTTTTGCCTGTAATTAAACTGCGAGTCAGGATCAGTGAGATATGGCTTGATTACCATAAAGTCCTGCCTGTGTACACAACTACATCCCCATGACTGATATACAAAAAAAGTCCTAATATTCTTTGTTTTTGTTTGTTTTAGGGATAAAGAAAAAGGAGAGACAGGTGAGTTCATGGGATCTTGGCACTAATGAAAGGGGTGGTGTTTAACAAAAATGAATTGCAGGGCGAAGAAGTGGTTGTAATTTAATACCACGCAGCAGTGATTAAATCTCTTAAATCTCAAAGAAGGGTGAGGAGTTAATATCTTTTAAAAAGAAGCAGGAGCAAGACATTATTTTGAGGAAATCATATTGCAACAGAACAAGATTCTAACTATTTGAAACAATAGTGACAATCTGATTAATTATAACAATCAGAAAGCGTGGTTATTAATGTTCATGCAGGCTCTTTAGCGTTAAAACAAAATAATAAAGTAATTTAACATAAATATTGTTATAGTCCTGAAGAAGATACAAAGGGTATTAAACTGGGTTGAAACATCAATGGTTTTCATCACATTCTACACTGCTTTCAAAAAAAGTGACTCTATTAAAGGTCAAAGCAAGCGAGCTGAACTATGGTCAAAACTCATTTTCTTTTTGATCTAATCTATATTTTTAAATTGAGAGCAATCTTTTACATACTTGCAAGTGGGACATTTATCACTGGACAAAAACATACAGACACACCCACTTTGATCAAATTGTTTCTTGATGGAGAAGATAATGAAGCAGTACTTTTTTTTAAGAGATCGGATTTATCACAATATTTTAATGTTTGTGTTTTGTCATAGATACTCTGACTAGGGCAGTTAGCTTGTGATCATTCCCTCCCAAGCTCAGAATTTCTGTTTGATCTTTTCAGGTCTTGTCTAGAGATATCTTTAGTTGTCGCTACAGCCTCATGTTTTCAGAAAACATTATAAATAAAGAAATACATATGCACTTCTTTTGTGGGGGAGGGTGGGCGGTTGGTCAGCCCTCTTCACATTTTGCTTCCTCCCACTACAGTTTAGAGCAGAGTTCTTCAATCTGTGGGGCGCGACGCCATCTCATGGGGGGCGCGCACTCCACCCTAAGATCTCTCATTTCATTGTTTCCCAATTAATGGGGCACGACATGATTTCGAAAGAAAGCTAATTCCGAAGGGGGCGCGACGCCATCTCAGGGGGCGCGCACTCCACCCTAAGATCTCTCATTTCATTGTTTCCCAATTAATGGGGCACGACATGATTTCGAAAGAAAGCTAATTCCGAGTCTCCGAGAGCTGAAATGCTTTCAGCTGCAGGCAGTGGGAGGCAGGAGTCTCCTCTGCTATGAAACCAAAAGCGAAGGAACAGACTGTCTGTTCGTTCGCTTTCGGTTTCATAGCAGAGGAGACTCTCTGCCTCCCACTGCAGCTGAAGCATTTCAGCTCTCAGATTTAACCCTCCCAGGATGGTTAGTTTTTCACATAAAGGAGGCAAAGTTTCTCTTTAAATTACACATAGCTGCCAAGGTTTCAGAGTGCTAAATGTGACATTTCCATAATTTTAGTGTAATTTTGAGTCACATTTCAAGGACTATAAGTGACATTTTCTCGTGAGTAAAATCAAGCAATGAAGATGAGAGAAACATTTAAATATTAATAAATTACACCCATTTGAGCATCGAGAAACAGTGTCATTTTAGAGTAACTGTTGTAATGTGACACACACTGTACGACCAGCACCCACTGACTGCAGGCAGCGGCCTGATCGTGCACTGCCAATGAATTTAATTGAGAGACACACTCGGCCGCGGGTGTCTTACTGCACTGTACACTGTCTCACTACTTACTTCACCTTTTGAAAAAGCCATCTATCTCTATGCCTTGTGGTGTCTGGTTCACTATTTTCTATAAGGCTCACAGTGATATACTAGGGGCCAGCATTGTCTGATGGAAGTGTTGAAGTTACTGTAAGAGTGAGCTGGCCGGCATCAGCCCCTCTCATAGCACAGCAACTGCTCCAGGCTCTGAGTGGCCTGAAGGTGAGCGGAGCCATGATTGTTGCAGAGAGCTTCCCTCCCCGTCAGTCGGCCAGTTCACTGGTAAAGGAGGGGAGACCTGCGGCTCTGAAGAAGCAAGGAGTTCCGATGAGGGGGGCTCCTTTACCAAGAAATAAACAGACAAGAGCACAGACCGTCACCCGCTCTCGTAAGGCTTCACCGAGAAGAGACACCCGAGGCAGCGGAACAGCTGCACGTGGGAGCTCAGCACCTCAACTCGGCGCACATCAACCTCTCTCTCCCATTGGCCACGAGGTGATAGAAATACAAATCTCACTGACCTGACTCAGAGCACGGACGGCGACGGGCAGCAACTCCCCACTGGCTGCAAGCAGCGACTGTGCCTAGTACGGTTGTTGACTGTCTCCCGCAGCAATCTTAGACAGCCCTGATGGCACCGGTGGGGTCGGATCCGGGTAGCAGCTGCCGGATACAAGCTCTCCCAAAGGAAAGCAATAATTGTGTGCCCCAGCCAACGTGGAGTCGGGTCCAAAGTAGCATGCGTGCAAGCTGCATTGACTGCCATATATAAATCCATGATTGCCAGCAGTCAACTTTAAACTGCGAGGCGGCCCACCAGCTCCTGCCATAGGAAGCAGGAGCCAGACCCACCTAAACTCAAATGTCAGTGAACTAACTCACACAGACACTCTGTAGCAAATGGGCTCTCACCCGTCCAGGCTCCTCTGATGTCAGTGATATCGCAGCGCTGTCTGGTGTCCTTGTAACTTGTGCAGCTGAGATGAGCTATAGCTGAGCCAGAGAGCCCCCAATCCTGCCGGAAGCAGCGTGCAGTGCGCTCTGCCACTGCAGCTAGTATGGTGCTTTATTGTAACAGCACTCCCAGCTTGAAAGATGAGGAGGCGCTATAATGCGTGACTTTGCATTTCAGTGCAGTGATGCGGATCACCGCACTGAAAAGCTTTAGTCTAACGCCTGATGCGTGGTACTTGGCAGGGCTGATCACATAAGTATGGGCATGCCATACACTCACGGTTTTCTTTCAAAATTACAAAAGTGTACATTTAATGTAGCCATTTTTCATGCTTGATTAAGACATCGTTCTCATAGAGAACAATTTTAAGACAGACCTTTCTGTATAATAGGCTGAAAACAAATGGCTTAGGGGACAAATGAAGGGCAGTTGGTCACGCGGTTTTGAAGCTGAGGTTCTCTCACAAGAGAGTATAATCAATTAAGCAACTACCATTTTATTTTTACTAAGTGAATGGAATTCAAGTGGAAATGGTGCTGGGAGCCTCAGGAGGCAAATAAAAGAAAGTGAGAGCTATGAAGAATGCTGTTCTAATCAGTGACAAGGTTGACATCCTTTGAGTATGTGTCCCTGGACCAAGAATGTATTTTTCAGCATCCAACTTTGAGCAAGAGAGAGCAAAGCAGAATAGGGGGAAAGAAAAATGACAATAAAGCTGTGGAAAAAACAGAGACAAAGGGATAAAGCAGAGATGAAAAACCACCTGCAAGAATGAGACAGAGGAAGGAAAAACATGGTGGAGGAAGAAGGAGGCATGTGTTGGTTCATTCAAGACCCGGCAGTCCTGGTATACAGCTGCAGAAGAGACGTAATAAAAGCTTTGGCCCCTGTGCTTTTTTTCAAATTTATTAAGCACTGCCTTTGGTATCCACCATAAACCCTTTTAGCCTCTAACAATCTTTTCTACTCTCTGCCTAGACCCACTCCCTGGAGGCTCACACATCAGTCGCGGCTGGTGAGGGTAAGCATGGTGGGGTGGTGGAGCAAGGCAGGGGGACGGAATAGGTTTTATTTATTTAGTTTGATCTATTCTGTTGTCTGTTGACTTCCCCACCGCGCTTACCTGCGCCGGCCGCTGCTGCATTTACATACACTGTAATGCTGCCAGGTCACTGTGCAACAGGGCCAGATCCATTTGATCACCAAAAAGTCTGTCAGACAACATTGCTCTGAAGTAAAATAGGCAACATCATTCAGTTTTTATTAGTTCTATTTTTTTAAACATAAGCCTGACATGTGTCCTAAACCCCCACTCAGAGCACAAGTCCTAAAAAAACAAGTGGGGGGACTAATTAGCATAAGCAATGTGCATTGGTGTCACATGACATCACAGGAAAAGATGTCATCACCCTGTGAGATCCTTCATTTTAAAATAAATGTGCTAGGCTTTCCTTCCTTGCTTGCTATGGCCACCTCCTTTGATAGAGTAACCCACGTTTTATCAAGACAAAGCCTTCAATTGTATTGGTAACGCTCAACAATTTGAGAAGTTGCAACAACAAGTCTGGGACTGAGTTGCTCAAGTCACTTCCATTCAAAATGTTTATGAAGAGGTTGGTAGGTATTTGCCTGACTGGAGGGTAATTACTTCGGAGGTGACTGGGCTGCTCCAGAGAACACTGTCCCATTATGACTCAACTGCATAAGTAAAACCCTAGTAAAAACAATTTGCTGCACATTTTATCTGGGAAAATTTTGATTTGAACTATGTAATAAGCCTCTCTCATTTAACGAAACCCACTCACAAACCTGCAGTTTACTAAACACTCTTACTGTGTTTAACATTATTTGCCAGATATGGCCTGGAATATGCGAATGGTGGTCGATTATGTAGTGTACCAGATTCCAGGGATTTTTGTCAGGTGGTGGGGGGCCCGACATTTTAAAAAATTAGCTGGGGGGCTCAACCTAAAAAAGTTTGAAGACCTCTGGTTTAGAGCATGGGGCAGTGGGTCAGCCCACTTCAGTGATTGGCTGTCTTGCACTGTGAGTGACAGTATTTTTCCTGATCATTTGTGTACAGCCGCTTGAAAAGGAGGGATTTCAGTGCTAGGGCTGGGGCACCCATATTCATTTTAGGTCGAGCCTAGGCGGCACATGCACTGTCTCTCAAGACATGCTGTATTCACTTTGTGGGCTTACAGCCCGACCATTGGCTTTTTCTTGGTAATTTGGACTGTCCTTAAAAAGGCTTGTTAAGGCTGGAGGAGAACTAGAACATTACCTCTTACATATGCTTGTCTGCCAGCCGTATATTTGCTTTACAGTGTGACATCTGTAAACAAGCATGTACAGAACAGTGTGTGGGCATAATTTAATATTAAGATGTTAGAAGGGGCCAGGTAGTGTAAAGAGAGCGTCTTGCTGCTTAGTACTGTAAAAAGACCCCTCCTGTGGAGTGAACCTGCAGCTGTGCACCAGTCCCTCTCTCTGCCGCTTTGAGTGGGCTGAAACCTCTCCATGGCACCAGTGGGGCACGTAACTTCGAGCAGCAGGAGCCAGCTACATTGCAATGAGCCCTGGGGTTTATTCTTTTGTCTCCTGGTGACACTTACCTGAAATAGATCTTACAAGTCAAGTGTTTCCGGCAGAGGACCAGCACCAACATAATTCACCCAGAGCTGCAAAGCTGCAATCAGGACATCTTACTGCTCCTTTGTGGTTCTTTCTAGGTGTTCCATATCTTTGCAAGTAGCGGTGCTTTTCTCAAAAAGTGGCATATTTTTATACATGAAAAGGAAGTCACGTGTTTATCTAAGTTCAGCTTTTAATTTCGGCCTTGGTGCACAAATAGCTTTACGGATGCTTATGGTCGCAAGCAACGTCAAGACGTCTCCCACTTAGTAGTTTGAGATATGTACGACAGTCCATAAAGAAAGATGTCATTCCGCAGTTCCAAAGTGGTTATAGCTTAATCTCATATATATTTGTTTTCCTTAATGAAGGAAGTATTTTTATGCATGCCTGATGACTCATTAGATCTATAATCTCATATTTTAATTGAGGAGTTAAATGGCTGCTTAAATAGGCAATAATTCAGGACAAATCGAGGATTAAAGGATTTCCATGGGCACAGGAAGGCACAACGTGTATGATTATTTTTAGGTTTTATTTCTCGCTGGAAGCATTTTAATTGCGTGTTGATTTTCATTGGCACCGCTGTGTTCAGCACTTAGATGCTGTCTGTTTCTTAAGATGGCGCTTGGAAAAGTTCAACGCATTACGTTGCATCTCAGCAGCTGAGTGAGGAGGGTGGCGCAGTGACTGGAGTGTAAATGTTGACATTGGGGTGAATGGGGACAATGATTGCTTAAATAGATGGCACCCCTTTGGAGCACTGCGGCACTATGATTGTAAAGGCCCCAGTTTGTTATTATTAAATGTTATTATTTTTGTTTCTCTTGCTCGAAAAAAACCCAAATCATTGCATCAGAAACGTCATTGCTTGCCATGGCAAGACCTGCTGACTTTGCCAGTGCTTGTTTCTTCAATGCCTTATAGCGTATTGTGAAATAAACCCATCCAAGGGGCATATTATCAAGGCGGCGTTAATGAATTATCGCCGCTTTAGCGTCCGTTTTCGGACGAAAAGCGGCGATAATTCTATCGCCTAATTAACAAGGACACGCTAGCGCGTGATTCATGCATTAGCGTCCGTTTTCTGCACGCCTCCCATCGCATCGCTAATGAGATGCAAAGGAGGCGTGCCTGTGAAAACAACATGGGGAAATATCGCTAACCCAGGTATCGCCATATCAACAACGTGGGTTAGCGATATTTTCAATCGCGTTAAGTATGCCTTAACGCAGGAATTTAACGTCTGCTAAATTCCTGACTAAGGCATACCTAACATGGGGGTGGATTGTGTGGCTAAGACCACAGGCCCTATCACCAAGGATATCGCCGTTTTCCATGGGACATCGCTGGAAAACCAGCGATGTTCCATGGAAAACATCGCTATCACTGGAAAATTATCGCCTTTGCGCTAAGCGTTGTTAATACAGCGCTAGCATGGCGATAATTTCCAGCGATAGCCGGCGATAGGATTCCTCGCGCTAACAGCGGCCAGCGATAATTATCGCTGCCGCTTGATAATATGCCCCCAAGTACTTGTGAACGCACATTCTCAACTCTAGTTCAAAGCGGGGCGTTAAATATCGGATGTTGTTTGTTGCTATAGTTTCCCAGAGTGCACTGTTCATCGTTATCCCCCAAGCTCTCCAAAGTGACCCGAAAATACAACTCTCTCTCTGAAGCAACTATCCGAGCATGCCTCCCAGGGCTGAGCCATACCCTGCTGGCCTGGTGCTTCATGGGAACATTTCTCTCTTGCGAGAAGCTTGGCTGCGAAATACAGCCTTTTTAGGATGTTTCGATTGCCGATGACCCGCCCCGACAATGCCATAGCCTCCGCAGCCCCCGCGGTGCGGCGGGCCCCCCTGAGGGTCCCCAAGGGGCCCGAGAGCTCCTGACTGGGCCAGGGGGCCCTCCATGTACTTTGCAGATGCCCCCCACCCCCTCAAGTTTCGTTAGGTGCCCTTCCCTAGACTTTTTGTGATGTGTCCAGTGCCGTCTGAGAGTCCGTAGTGCACGGAGGAGTCTGGAACTGTTGTTTATATCGCCTAGATGGAAAAACGTCCCGCGAAGCCTTCACAGCATTGACAGCTTTAAAATGTCTTCGAAAACTACTTCTGATAACAGCGATCTGTGAAAGAAACTAAAGAGTAGTCTGAAAGTTGGGTTTTAGCTGTTATTTGGGGTCTGCTTTTTATTCATTTATGTTATTCATTTAACGTTTTACATAGCGCTGCCTGAGTCAAGTCGGCATCTGGGCACTTTACATTAGGCAGAAAAGTACAAACTTTGGTAGAAACAACCCAGCATAGTATTTCTGCATATTTACAATACCAAGCTGGGCTTTACGATCGTTGAACATAAGATTGTTACATTTGACAAGATTGTATGTTGGTCTTGGGTGAGGAACAGGCACGTTTTCATCATAGTAAAAATGTTGTGAAGCTTCCCATCACAGCCGAAGAAGGAACCCTGACCTCGTGGTCCGCCGTCACGAATGTCGAAATTGATGCTACCATGAAGGCCGTCCACACGGCGGCCCTATCTGCTCCTTACACCCACCACACCTTCACCAAAGCACTGCTAACGATCAGCGAAGCACTAACATCCATCCTCAACGCCTCCATCGACTCAGCCACATTCCCAGAGACCTGGATACATGCCACTAACATGTCTTTGTGCAAGGAACCATCCGCTGACCTAGCCACGCTTTTCAACTACAAACCCATCTCCCTCCTCTCATACCCGGCAAAGGTCTTAGAAAAACAAATCAACCAATGCCTCAGCAACCACCCCCCTCGACTCCACACAGTCAGGAATCACACCAAACCATAGTACAGAAACAGCACTCATCGCCACCACAGACAACGTCCGAATGATCCTTGACAGAGGAGACATGGCAGCCTTTATTCTTCTGGACCTCTCAGCAGTATTTGACACAGTCTCACACCCCGTCCTCATCAGGTGCCTGCACGAGATTGGCATTCGAGGACCCGCTCTCCTCTGGATCTGCTCCTTTTTAATGGATAGAACACAAGCTGTCAGCCTGCCAACTTATTTCTTGAAAGCCCACAACTCATCTGAGCTCTAGGTTCATCGCTCAGCTTCACCCTCTTCCACGCATACATGATCCCTCTGGCCAACGTAATTCGCGCATACAATATTAACCTCCTCTGCTATGCTGATAACACACAACTCATACTCTCCCTCTCGGACAGGAGCTCCAATACAAGAAATAAGTTCACCGCCTTCATGACTGGAGTCGCTAATTGGATGAAAGCCACCTGTCTCGAGCTCAACACTGTCAAGACAAAAGTAGTGATCTTCGGCAAGAACACCTCACCTGCTAAACTCGGGCCCAGATCCACACCCAGTAACCATGCCAGGAACCTCAGAATAATCCTCAACAGCAAACTGGACATGGCCACACAAGTCAACGCTGTCACTGAATCCTGCTTCCACACCCTGAAGATGCTGAGGAAGATCTTGAAATGGCTCCCAAGCAACACTAGAGAAACTGTCACATCCCAGTCACCAGCAAGTTGGACTATGGGAATACCCTCTACATCGGGATCGCCAAGCACCTCCTAGAAGACTACAAACCATCCAGAACTCGACAGCCAGACTCATCCTCAACTTCCCACAGAGAACTCACATCACACCACACCTAAGGAAGCTCCACTGGCTTCTGATACACAAACGTGCTCATTTCAACGCCTCACACACATTCAAGGTGCTACTCAACTTAGGCCCCATCTACTTGAACAGTTGCATCTCCTTCCACCAATCACCCAGACACCTTTACTCTACAGTACTCCTACTTACACACATCTCACGCATACACTGAACCAGATCAGGAGGACAGTTGTTCTCTTTCTTCGCCCCTACAATTTGGAAAGGCCTCCCACTGCACATCAGAGCCTCCTCCTCTCTTTTTGAATTCCACAAGCACCTGATGACCTGGCTTTTCAATTACCCAACCTACCAAAGGCAGGGCTAGGCACACATACGTGCCCAGAGCCAGGATACCCTCACGGTGATAGTGCACTTTACAAACATAACACAACAGAACACAACACAACACAACTTCTTTCATTCCTCCCATAAAACTAAGGTACGATGGGACAGTCCTCAGGCACGGAGGGATCTTGTCCCAGGTTCAACGTGCTGCCCCCAAAAGGTTTGTCTGAATGCCTTGAGGGCTGGCTGAGAGACAACTTTAACTGTCGGACCAGCTTGATGTTTTCCAAAAAATACATAAAAATATATACATAAACACATATATACAGGGGCGTTTAGTCATCCCTCTTCATCCATTGGTCCCTCCAAGTATCACTCACATTCTTCTTCGGCATGCCACAGCATACAGCACGCAGCAATCGGTCATTCAGCCCATGGCTCCCTTGCACTGAGTGACAGTATTTTGCTTGATCACATGTTCACAGCTGCCTAAAAGGGGTGCACTTCAGTGCCAGGGCCTGAGTGTTGGGCTTCTTCAGTATTTCTTTCTTAAATATTTTTGCCATTTGTTTGCAAAAAATATAGCAAAATACATTGCACTCTCGCCAAGGGCAGACATATTTGCTTTTCGTTGCTTATTTTTTTAGCTATTGAACTTTGGATTTGCCTGTGTTGAACTTCATTCACTTCATTCATACAGTCTTTTTAATGAAATGGTTGCTTTTAGCTGATTTTCTATTTTTATTGCCCCAAATTTTACTTTGCAGTATTAGCATTGTGCAAGCAAGCAGCCAGTTTAGTAGCGCAGTGAACTAATGCAGCCACTCCAGTAACCACATGGTCAAAGTTTCGAATCCGGGTGGGTCCACTCAGCATTTCATCCTTCTGAAATATTATTTCAGTGTCAAGTGGTCCAAGGGTGAGCATGCACTTTTCAAATACACAAGTTATGATATTAGGTTGGTTAGAATTGTCTACAAGGCTTATCATAGTATAATACATGGGATTCTGTAATCTCTGTATAAACGGCAGTCTCTGATTTCTTTATAATTGGCAAACTGTGATGCACCCAGGCGCCGATTATTACGAAAAGAAGGTCAGAGCTCAACTTGAAGTTATTACAGTTGCGTTCTGACATCATAATGCCTGCTGCAAGAGCCGGCAGCGGAGGTGAAAGATCAAGTGAGGTCACCGAGCAGCTGTTTAAAGCAACCAGAAGGGAACAGTTGCTTTTCTTTATTCTGCTCTATTTTAATAGCTTACACTGACAAGCAGAGAGAATATGTTTTTTTTTACGCTCCTTAGATAGAGAAAAGCTAGAATCTTTGAGTGTTTCTACAGATTCCAAGCTACTGCACCATTTAAAAAAACAAAACTTACTTTGATTGAACTGTTTCTAATATCCCACAAGGGGGGAGGGAGCACACTGCCTCTCATCCCAGCACACTTCTCTCCATTGCATTTTGGTAAAATGCAGTACGCTTTCCTCAAATTTGCTGTAGTTTTTCACCAAAGTTGGTGCAGGTAGTGCTGTTATCTCTAGACATGTGTTTCTGGGTTTAGCCATTCATCGGTAGAGAGCAAAAAGTAGTTGAGAGCAGAAAAAAGTCATCAGGGTTTGCTGAAATGCTGCCCAAGTCTTTACATGTCACAATACCACTTCACAGGCACACAGGTGCATCCCAGGTGTGAAGACTTGGGCACCAATTTTGGTGACGAACTACAGCAACTTTGAAAGTAAGTGTACTGCATTCACCAAGATGCAATGGGGAGAACTGTGCTGGGATGAGAAGCAGTGTGCTCCCTCCCCCCTTGTGTTTGAAAGGCTCCCTTGAGCCAATGAGCTGACGAGCTCTCCTGGGATGCACCTGTGTGCCTGTGGAGTGGTACCGAGACCTGTGAAGACTTGGGCACCATTTCAGCAACCCCTGATGACTTGTCTCTGTTCTACGCTACTTTTACTCTCTACTGATGAAGGGCTAAACCCAGAAACACATGTCTAGAGATGGCAGCACTACCTGCACCAATTTTGGTGAAGAACTACAGCAACTTTGAAAGTAAGCGTACTGCATTTACCAAGATGCAATGTGGAGAACTGTGCTGACATGTGCAGCAGTATGCTCCCTCCCACCTTGTGTTTCTAATCCACTTGCCACAAATATCTAACAGGTTTTTGATCTGTTTAATTTTGCACTTGAGGTTTTATTTTTATCTTCTTGTTTGCAGACATCCTCGCTCTTTCATATGAAAGAGCTACACACCGAGTTTTTAAGTGGTTTGTTTGAAAGGTGATGGTGTGACCTATTATTATTTGGAATCAAGTACCTCCTGGCGTATAGGATAAGGATATTGCAATTCACCTCGGAGTTCCATAACCTCTGCCTCATTCCTCTATATGGCTATGGAACTCCTCGGTGACTTGCAGTATCCATATAATGTACAGCAGGGGGTACTTTATCCCTTATATAACTAGGATACTACGTTACAAGGATGTTATAAGAGGAAGGACATATCTACATTCACGTTATCAGAAAAAGAGAGTCACTCATCAGAACGAAAGTGTTAACTTGCCTAAGGGAGGACAGACTGGCCTTTACTTGTTATGTGCCTTAAATGGAGTAAAATGAGGGTATCACTTAAATTGTTCTGTTTAAAGGGAGGCAATGGTACTATGCTCTGGAGTGGCGTGGAGTATTAATAGCTCTGTTGAAGGTGCTGACATGGAAATGATAAACTTGTCGGTATTGATAATATGATTCGGGCATTGTTCATGTGATCATCTGGTACTAATCACCTGTATTGGGTGAGGATATCACACGATGCTCAGTCTAAATAAAGGCGTTGATACAGTGGACTTGTCTAAGAAGCGGTCACTACAGTGCATAATATAGGCTAAAGAGTGGGCCACCGTGGACCTTCGTGAATTGAGAATACACCACCGTGGGCCTCAGTTGAGGATATGACTTGAATGACCTGCCTAAACTGATGACTGTGACCAGTTTTTAGTGTGAATATAGCATTGCTAAGCATATTAAACTGCACTGCACCTGACTTATGTCTCTCCTATTAATTTCAGTCCTTAGCAACTATAATGGCTTGTCAAAAGTATGCTATATTTTGTCTCCTCTTATAACCATCTTGAATAATTTTCTGATAAAACTGCAAATAAATGACATTAAATCTCCTCCAGAGGAAGCTAAAGAGCTTCTGACTATCAAGAGTGAGTGTGACAAATGAAGGTCTAGAACTGGCATAGGGTCCAGAGATAGAAAATATTACATTCTCAAATACTTGCGATTACATTGCGATGTTGGTGCTTTCGTGTAGTGATGGGAGGCTCGTGTAGAGTAGATCATAGAATGCGCGATGGTTGTCAATGAACAAGTGTTGCTGTGTTGCATTTGTTTTTCTGAGCTCACTGTGCTGACTACACCATGTGTCCCTGATCCAGGAAGAAGATCAGGTGAGCACACAGTATGCCTCACTCCAGAACCTACCAATAAAAGAAGGCGATGCTTCGAGAGTGCCGGAGCAGGATGCCGAGAAGAAGACATGCTATGCCATCATCGCCGACATCATGAGCGAGCCGCGTCCCACGGAGGAGAAAGACATGGATGGCGCCTCACTGACGGAGAATCCTTGAATGTTCTACCCATCAGATCTTTACACTGCTGCTGCACAGTGGTCTACCACAGATCCACATGTAGTGTCTAATCTTGGTCTGTAGA
This sequence comes from Calotriton arnoldi, assembly GCA_963921515.1. Lineage (NCBI taxonomy): Eukaryota > Metazoa > Chordata > Amphibia > Caudata > Salamandridae > Calotriton > Calotriton arnoldi. The sequence continues at coordinate 1,349,225 of CAWUFW010004083.1, read as the reverse complement.
TGATGTAGTTTGTCTATGTCGAACTGTTTCCATATGGGACCTGGATCTTGATGCAGATATAAAGTGAAGGACTATGTGATCTGCCCTAGATAAAACTTACTAAAAAGCTAATACAGATTTGCTGCAGTAAAGGTTCAATACAGGTATTATAACATTGGAATGTTGGGAGCTTCAATGAAGACAAGGAGAGCTCTGGGCTTCTAATGACCGGTAGAAGCCCGTAGAGCAACATTCCAATGTTTGTTCACAGCTGTTGTTATGAACAAAGGCCTCGCGGAGCCCGAGGGGATTTCAACCTCCTTGGCCTCCGTGAGGCCTTTGTTTTCCCAAATAGAACATTCTGCCTTCTAGGGGTGGAATGTTCTAATAGGCTTAAAGCCCTTCGTAGCGGGCTATACCTGCAATTAAAGGCCCGCTCCCTTGTTAAAGGCCCGAGTCGAACGGGCCGTTAATGGCCTGTGTAGCCTGCTACGGTGGACTTTAGGGCTATAGTAGTCACCTTTGATCAAGATTCCTCCAAGTTAAGTGATCATTCTCCTTTTGAAGATTATTTAGTTTCTGTGTCCCACATCTGCCTATCGCTTTATGAAGAATAAATTTAATGGTACTCTTCTTCAGGTGGGTGTAGAATCTTCTGTACGCCATCAGAGTCCCAAATCCAAGCTTCTCAAATCATTTTCGAGAAGCACAGATATATAACTAGAAGAATATGCAATGGCACAGCCGAATAGGTCTCGCCTTTGAGACCTATTGGTCCTGCCAATGTCTTTTGTTCATGCTGTACAGCATTGGCACGAACAAAAGGAAAAATAAAGGGACCATGAAGCAAACACTTTATTTTGTATGTCCGTGTATGAGTCATGATGCATGCACGTGACACAGTTGCCATTGTTTTAAATCGATTTAAGATGGATCTTCAAATAAAAAAATATGAAAATGAAAAAGTGGAAACAAATTTTGTTTCATAAGCAGAAGGGCTGGCAGAAATATTGATGCGTGACACGCCAAAATAAACAAATAAATAAATACGACTGGGCAAGGGGTTGGGAATGTGAGGACAATGGAGGAGCGCGTCGAGGTAGCAGGTGCTGAGAGGGAGTAAAGAAAAAGAAGCACACAAGGAAACAAGCAGCAAGGAGGGGGAGATGCAGATGAGGAGCAACACAGGGGAAACAGAGAAGAACATGGGCCCGAGCAACACAGAGCATGGAAGAGAAAAGCACACAGGTGAGTGAGAGCAACATGGAGCAAGGGGTGGAGTAGCACATTAACAAGGGAGATTAACACAGAGAGTGGTGAGGAGGGAAGCACACGAGGGAAACAGCTAGAAAATAAATGGAGTGCTTAAACCAAAATAAGAAGTAGTTCACTAAAAGTGAGCAGTGGTAGTACTCAAGCAAAGAGTCTATGCTCCAGGGGAGGGATAAACACAAGATGGACAAAGCAAGCCATCCAATAGGAAACAAGCGAATGGGAGTGACAATAAAATCAACCAATGGTAAGCAGTGGGTGGGTTGTAAGTAAGGCTCCCTGTTTTCCGTTTTTACGGATTTTTACAGATAAATACAGACAATAAGCACAGTGTTTTTTGTCTGCATTTATTTTTAAAAGTGGATAAGTACAGAAAATTGTGCTTCTATTAAGTGACTCTCCGTGCTGTCTTTCATTGATTATAGGCCAGCAGCTGAGCAAATGGACAGCAAGGGAAATTAAAAAACAGGATGAAATTTCTTTAAATAACGGCATATGTCAACATACATTTATGGTTTAATGCTAGTATTTACCGGTGGATGTATTGTTATGTAATATTTGGCAGCTTAAATAGCTAAAACACGACAGACATCAAAGTATGAGTGCACGTCTATCAGTTTAATAGATATGGAAATGTACAGTTTTGCAACATTATTTATACGCGAAACACAAAATAAATATGGATATAAACAGATAAAACGGCCCAAAAATAAATATGGATAAATACAGACGGAAATGGCCAAAACAAATACCATAAAACCGGGAGCCCTAGTTGTAAGCCACTTTAAGTTCTTGTTAAGCTAACTATAGGTCTTTTGCAGCCAGCCAGCTTTGCTGTCTTGTACGGCTGACCTAAAACAATTTTCATTTCTAAAAAGTGCACACGTTTAAAGGAAAATGGTACTCAGTGCTGATAATTTTAGCTTAGAAATATCAGAAAAATGTTTCAAGGGTTCTACCCATCGTGCCTAATTATTGGCTGTTATACAAATACCCATTCTACAAGCGGACATTTTGCAACTTCGCAAATGTATGAAAAGATTAAATGTCTACAAAACATACACATAGCTTAATCTATTTTGACAACATGAAGTTTTGGGAAATTCAAACTATAATCACCTGTCAACACTTTTTTTGGCTTCTTGTGACCATTGTCAAGCATTTATCAGGACAAACTCAATTTACAGACTGATACAAATTATGAGCAGTAATTTTGGACTCCTTTGTATGAAATGAACAAATCCACAGAAAATACAGTCACATTGAATTAATACAATGAATACAATAACTTAAGTAGCAGGGCGTTTAGAAATACAGGTTATCTAAATGCCAAATCACGCTCCTTTATCCAATAGGCATTGGAGTGGCTAGTTACTGTCGTAAAAATATTGCATGTAATCGACCAAACTTCTTTCTTCATGGGAAATATTAATAATGCGTGGCTGGAGCCACATGTGATGGTTGGCATGGCCAAGGTAGTGACTCGTGTACCTTCAGTTTTGGGGGCTTGCATTGACCACTGGTGACATTTTAAAGTGATGGGGTGCAAAAAAACCGCACACATTGTCAAACCTGCATGGGGGTTCAGAGGGAAACCGCAAGGGCAAATAGTGTATTTTAAAAACTGATTTCCACCCAAAACATATTACATGCCATATCTGTAAATGCTGTTTTAGTAGTTATAACATATTTCACACAGTGCCCAGAAGCATTATTCTTTCACCAGTAGGCAAAGTCCCAATCACAGTGTACATTGGACAGTTTGAACAACGCCCCTAGCCACACATACATCATACAAGACAGAGAGGGCCTGGTGCACAGAGACTTCCTAAAATCTGCAGCCACCAGCCGCGGCCCGCCTTAACGGGTGGAGGACCACGCCCCCTCAATTTTGTCCAACAATGTGCAGGCTCCTGGCTGCCTGAGCTGAACTATGCCCGGGCTCAAGATGTCACAGCTCCTCAGAGGGCGTAACCTCTTCAGTCTGGCAAAGCACTTCAAGGCCCTCCTGCTTGTGATGAGGGGGAGCGTTCCCGATTGCCTCAGACCTGGGCGCTTCAGTTTGAAGCTCTCAAGTGCCCAGGGTCGACTGTCAATCACTGACTCTGTGTCAGAGAATGGAGTGGGGTCAACAGTCTCACTGACACCATCCCACTCTGTGACAAGTGAGGGACTTCTTCCTTCCCTCATTGGGTGACCTAAGGTCAGCCACTGAGGGAAGGCAGCAATCCCAACCCGCCTGAGACCTCCAAGGCAGAGCTGCGCAGGTAAATGTGTTTTTTTTAAATGTTTGGGGCGTGCGTCTACGCATGAATATTTGGGAGTGAGTGTTATGAATGAATGTGTGCATGTGCATGCGTGTTTGTGAATGCATGGTTGTGAGTGAGTGTGTATGTGTGCGTGTGAGTCCCGTCCGCCCCCTTCCCTGCTAAAATTACCGTCCACCATCATCCGGGGTAGTAAGCACAATATAAATGCAATTACAATTACAATATAAGCGGGGCCCTGTGTACAATGACACAGTTTGTTTCATTGATGTACACCACAGGTCCTGCATGTCACATCATGAAAGAACTGTGTCAACAACTCACCGCTGTAATCGAATGCCCTTTCTGCGAAACCCCAGGCAACCGTTTCCGTTCACTGCGGAAATGGATTTACTCCTCTACATATCCAGGGTGGGAAAAGGTCACAGAGGACCCTCTGAATGCCCAAAAATCCATATGTGTGCAGGTGTTAAACTTTGAAGGCTAACCAGGGCTTGCAGCACTCACTTGCATGGGACCTGTGGGTATATGACCCCGAGGTAAGGGAATGTTGCGTAAGGGAAAGAATTTAAGTCTGCACGCTAACTTTGCAGCCATGTATCCAGGCATTTGCACCTGTATATCTTAGTTACAGGCACAAATAGCTTTATGAATCAGGGACAGCGGAGCTTTCCCACATGCAATGCAAGGCTGCCTCTTCTGCAGCCCTGGTCAATGTCCATGCTCAGACAAGGGGTAGCAAAGACCATGCTCAGACAAAGAGCAGCAAAGATTGCCCCTAACACCCACAGGCAGCCGTCCCACATCAAGCATAGTTCATTCACCAGCCCTGTTTCCTGCCATATTGGCCTTTGCAGCCCCACATTTGGAATTGGAAAACAAAACTAGAAGTACCAGAATGCAGAGTAAAAAAGCTGGATTGGATGGGCTGCTCAGGCCTCACACTGGACACCAATCTAGAAGTTGCACATGGACGAAGAAGCTGAGAAGATGAAACTTACTCAGCTTACAGTGTGTTCTTATGTAGCAAACACCTCAGGTTATACGATGTCAGGTGTGTGTACTCACCATGTCCTGTTTTTGTTCATTTACCACCGGGTTTTTGTAGCCGTGCATTATTAATCCAAAACACAAACTGCAGGGAACAAGATACAAATGCAAACTAACACTGACAAGCAACACTATGGCCCTCATTATGGTGTTGTGGAAAGCCACAGACAGGACGTCGGTGGTGGTCAGCCTGACATACAGGGCATTGGTCCGACCGCCACATTACGATGCAGGTGGTCGGAGCGATAATGTTAGGGGGAAAGATTGCCACCTCCGACAGGATCCAAAATCCCTGTTGAGGCTGCGGTGGGACTCCTATCTCTAGCAATGAAGGGGGTGCCTGCGCAGGCACAGCCATAGGGTTTAGGATGCCCCTTTCCAACTGCCTTTTCATGGCGGTCCCACTATGCTGTGCCTCTCGAGGTTGTGTGAGTGACATTGGTGCACGTACATATGTGATTGGTCAAGAGCAGCATCGCTTATGTCAGGTTGCTTGTTATTTGCTGGACAGGCACTGAGGGCTCTATTATACAGATGAAGCTCACACCAGCACTTCTCTAAGCGCTATATGGTATGGTTCTAGAATATTGTCAGAAAAGTGTCTGACATAATTATTGTGTCCTAAATATTGTTTACAAAGCAAACTACCACCCAAATTGAGCTAATAAAAGAACATTCACGCCCTATGAGAGGCTATTTTTAGAAATTATATTTGGGACACGATATTTGTGTCAGACGGTATTCTGACAATAACATTCTTACTTACAACCATCTGTGTTTCTAGGCCAGCCAGTTTTGATAACTGGAGATATATTTTTATGTCTCGCCTACCAGACAGCGCAAGACCTATTGTAAATTTACAGTGGGCTCCATTACAAGCACTGCTTACCATTGGTTGATTTTATTGTCATTCTACTTTGCTTCTTTGTTATTCAATGTTGTACCTTCCTCTTCTTGTGTTTGTCCATCACATGAAGCATAGCCGCTGTGTTGCTCTTCACTCCCCCCAACTGGTCTGTAAAAGCATAACAAAAAGGATGTTTTTAATGGAGTATGGCTGAAGAGCAGACACTAAGGGGTGTTCTTGTTTTATCTACTGCTTTTCACATATTGCATGAAACCCACGCTTTGGAATACAAAGGCTTTTATGGTATGGGAAAAGGGCCATCTGCTGCATCACTCAGCTGGGGACTGAGGCAGAAGGTGTACTTAGCATGACACTTCTCCTGGAGGCTCGTAAATCTACTCCCTGGGCTACTATAGAGGACCAAATGGCTGATTCCTATGGAAAGTAGATTTGGCATTGGCAAGCGTTTCCCTTTACATTCTGACACTTCCTTATTCTCTAATTTTCTGTTCAGATTTTCCTGATTGAAAACATTGAATTCAATGAGCAGTTTTGAGACACCATAAGATATGCTTGCTTTACCTCCAAGGTTTTAAGTGTTTTTTCTTTTACTTTTTTTAAACAATAATTTACAGCAAAACATTGGCAAAGCCAACAGCTCGGCACTCACATTGAAAAGGTGAGACCTACTTGCTTTGCCAGTGCTTGTTTTAAGGTAGTCCACAGGTCACCTCTGCCCGTTCAGCTGTTTTCTGTGGGCTTGGGGTTTGGGTTATAAGATTCAGTTCAGTTTTTAGCAGTTTCTTGGAAACCAGCTGCGTCCGCTGTACTATCATGACTTATGGCAGGGTATCTCAGAGCCGACAGCCTTGCATCCCATACATGGGACTGCTTGACCCTAAGCATGCCCTCTGCTGGACATGCAGTTTGTGCATTGGTTGACCACAGACTGCTTACAGGAGTGTTGTATGTGATTTCCTTGTATGCTTGGCTCTTGCCTCCGAATGGTTTATGCATGGTACGTGGCACTTTGAATTTGATTCTGGCTGCCACTGGGAGCCTCTGGGCTGCCTCTAGAGGAGGCATAACACGGTCTGTTTCTACCAGCTGAGAGCCATCCTTGCTGCCTGTTTTTGTAAGTCTCTTTTTTATTGGATAGTCATAAAAATAGGCAAGAACACACTATATTTGTACTGAAGCATGTACAAACTCTGAATTGGAGGGAAGAGTCCAGCTGGGGTAAATATTAAACTTAAATAGAACCAGAGCCCTCACAAGAGACTTCAAGGAGACGTCCCAAGGAGAGCTACAGGGAAGGGAAACAGAGTGACTAATAGTCAAAGGAGAAAAAGACTCAGTCTGTAAACTTCACCCCCAGCCTAGAGCTGTCTCCCCCATGGCTTGCACCTGAAGGAGTGCTTCAATCTCGCATGCCCTGAGTCCTCAGTCAACAGCCACCCGTACAATCAATCCGTCCTGAGCCCAAATTATCCAGGACTGCTTTATTAGAGGCCATCTGGGAAGAGTGACTTCACCCTCAGTCTCACTGGATAGCCCACAGGTAGTGAAGTCCTTCGTTTCTTTCTGTGGACAGACATTGATGCTTTCTTCTTGGCCAGTGTTTGAGGGCTCTGGAAAACGCAACAGCCTTCTCTCTCTGTATTTCACCACTTTCTATCTTGCTGTCGCTTTCAGAAGTCTGTCTGGCAATTCCGCTGTTTTAACCATGACCACGACTGTGGCCCCAGAGTTTATTTAGGGCTGCCTCAAAACCGTGACACCCTAAAAGCTTTTAACATGGTCTCTAGAGCCTGATCATGACTGCCAAGGAGCTTGGGGAAAAATCCTGTGAGTTCTCTCGCTAGAGCCTCTGTGGCCACCTCCAAAGCCACTGCAAGAACCCAAATGTGGGATCCCCTTCCCAGATTGTCTAGCATCTCTATTTCTTCCTTTCGGGTGAGCAAAGACCCCGTCACAATGGATTCAAATGACTCTTCATTCAGTCTGGCCTCCAATTCTGGCATTTGTCCTTCAAAGGTCTCCATCTTCTTCTCGTTTCCCTCCACTCTCTGCTCTTCGTCGAGGAACCTGGCAGAGAACCCCTCAAGTTTTGTTTCCATGTCTTTTAGTGCTGCCTTTATGGAGCTTGTCTCCTCTCTTACATCAGCGTGTAGTGCAGAGATATATTTCAGCAAGACCCTCTCACCCTGAGTCAAGGGAGATTCTTCCAGAATGATGAATCCTCCTTAGTAGCTTTTGAGGGGTTTCCTTAAGTATGAAAAAGTCTTGTCTACCCTTTCTCCTGCTCAACATGTTAATTCATGGTCGCCAGCCGCTGGGGGCAAAAACAAAACTCTCAGGTGTCATTTCTGTCTTAGCGGTAAGCGTTTCGGTTCAGGCAATGGTGGTGATCATCTCAAAGGTAGACAGCTACAAATGGACTTCCCAGGGGACTGCTTGTGAGGAGTTCAGTGCATGTCAGTGGGCTAAGTTCACAGCCTTGATGGTGCTTGGAGCACCAGCCAACTGTGGGGAGCCAGTGTACTCATCTGGCTCACTGTGGGCCTGCCAGCCTCTTCCCTGAAGCCCGTATGTTCCACCGAGGCGTCTGCTACACCTCCGGCACTCAGATGCTACTCCGTCATCATATCTCAAATATCTCCCTAATCCCTCCTTTCCTCCCACTCAGGCAGCCAGCTCGCACGGGAGCACCACCATTGGCCCCCCTGCTTGCTGTGCCACTGCCCCAGATGTATGTAGGTATGTACATATGTATGTTTGTGGTATTTCTATCTCACAAACCTAGCCAAAAGGCAGTAGAGCGCTTTACAGGGTCGGAAACAAGCATAAAGTTATCAAGTGATAGAGGTAGCTGGGCTGTGGAAAGTCAACGCATTGTGATGTAGTGTACTTAATAGAGGTGCACCTTCAACTCTTTCCTACATTGGAACAGCATTGGGGTGGCCCTGTGGATACAGGGATGTTGTTGTTCCAGGTCTTTTTACACTTCTTAGTCTACAGTCTGATGGAGCCCTGGTTGCGAGTGTGCCGAGAATCACCAAAGATGGTGAGCTACTCTGCACGCTAAGTATGGGTGCTGGTTGTCATGGCCTGCCGGGGCAAGTACAATGGTTCTCAGGGCTGCATACTCTCCACAGCTGAAGTATGCTGTTGCGCGCCGAGAAGGCATGGGATTTTTTACTTGTTTTTGCATCTGTTGCAGCGCTTTGATAAGCTTCTTGGCCACTGAAGACCAGAGTGCAGTAGTCCAGCCGGACCATGACCAGTGGTCTGGCTAGTTCCACTCCATGTGCTTTAATAAATTGTAGTACTGTTGTGTTCTCCGCAAGTAAATACCAGGAGCCAGGATGTATTTAAGTCTTCTTTATTTCATCCATCTGTCCAAGTTACATCTGTCTTGAATCCAGCCAGCACTGGTGTGGTACCAGCCCCACCAGGAGCAGCCTGCCTAGCTGCTCAGCCCATCTCCAACTGTCATCCACACATCCACTCAGGCACCCAGGCATTCCACGCATCACAGTCACACCAACATTCCATTACCATCTCTCACTCTGGCTGAGCAGCTAGAGGCAGCAGGGCTGCAGTACATGTTATACAACTAAGTAGGGTATAACATTATCCCTTTTTCTTCAAAGAAAACGAAAGATGAATATAATATAACATCAAACAAGAACTATAAACAGGGAAAATGAATAATGGTACAAGTCTCTCAGATGCAGCAATAAAGACAAAACATCGCAGGAGAAAGAACCATTAAAGCAAGAAAGGATGGTAAAGATACAGCAAATAAACAATTGACCAACAATATCCCCCATCCTCCCTAATAAGAGATTATAAAACATTTTGAAGCGTAAGCAAAAGTGTAGCATTACAAGAAATACAGTTCAAGCATATTGTATATAACCCTGTAACATAATGTGCAATAACGAGAAGGTTAAAAGACCCCGCAACACAAATGCCGAAAAGCATAACGTAGAGTTGCGAAAGGTAGCATACCCTGCAACTTCAATCCCAAGAGTAAGGAAACAAAAAGTAAATGGGTCGTCACCCATAGAAACGCCCGTGAAGGGATGTACAACTGTACTGCGCGCAACTATAAAAGGATAAAACCCACATCCAAACCCAGCGTAAGGGTTAACCTAGGTACTGTAAAAGTATGGGAACTAACCCATGTCCTAACCTCCAAGTAGAGGTTACATACGCCCATGTGGGAACACAAACAGTGAAATGTAATGGGGAAATTTATCCCACGACCAACCTGGGAACACAAACAGTGAAATGTAATGGGGAAATTTATCCCACGACCAACCTCCATGTAGAAGTTACACACCCCCATGTGGGAGTAACAAAAAGTTAATGAGAAAAAAAAAGCTGTTACCCACACCCATACTGTGGGTATGGGACCAACTGTGATGACCACCACAAAATCTAATGGACACAAATCCATAGTAAAGCGAAGCTCTGTGGCATCACGACAACAAATGTGCTACAGTTGAAAATCACACCAACTTACCCAGGAGACAAGCACTCTACGGCTTCAAACACAGCATTCCAAGACAAGTTGCGACAAAATGACGCACAGCAACACTGTAAACATACACATAGGTAAGCACAGGTGAACAACCACAGGAAACAATACTGTATATCCAACCCCATAGAGAACACTTTATGTCAAATAAACTCTGCTTGCAAGCGTGAAAACATTTGTAAAATTAGTCCTGTGCATCACGTGGTAACCTGTAAATAAAACAAAAGTTAAGCAAAATACTTAAAATATACTTTGTATCTCAGCTGGCATGTAGAGAGTGCCTTGTTGACTTGGAGTAAGCAGTGGAATAAGCTGTATTCCATGCGTGATGAAAGTCATCCAGAAAATAAAATGAAAGACTCCAAACTAATCTGGCCACTAGATGGCAGCGAAACTAAGGAGAGAAAACTGGAGAACCATAACTGCGCAAAAGACAAACTCTGTCACAGTTCAGTTCGACGCTGCACTTCAGGAATAGTTTTCTTAATAAGACACCAACCGCGTTGCAAACTCACCATCGCTCCGATAATCCTTCCGAGTGTGTTTTTCCCTGGTGTGAATGTGAAGAAGACAAAGGAATCTTGTCACCGGATGGTTGAGACTTCGGGAGAAAGAAACAACTTTCAATCACAGCAGACACGAAAATTGGCATTGCTTTATCCTCTGGCAGATGATCATCCGATACAAGACGTGGTTGACAGCACTGACCAAACCTGAGGCCAGTCAAAACTCAAGATGACGGCACATTTCCTCACGCAGCGCCGGGTGGCTCTCAGCATCGACGTGCACAAAAGGACAATGAGGATCTCCGGAGCTGAATGCAAAAGACTTCCGTCACCTCCGTCACCGAAGCTGACGTCCAGCACGAGACTAGGAACCTTCACTGAGGTAAGCGCGTGGTAATCTCGAGCTACTCCCTTCTTTTTTAAATCTGAAAAATGTCAGTTGGGAAAACTGGAGACATGAGATCTCAATAAAGCCCAACAAACAAAGACAACAAAGTCTCCCCTAATTAAATTGGCACAAACACGAGAGATTTTTCAGGAGCACTCGAGGCTTGTTTCTCCTTTGTATGGTCCCAAGCACCTCTTCAGACCAGCATGCAACAAGCAGGCAAATCTTGTCAACACACCCTGTAAATTGTGTAAGCAGGGTTTCCAATAGACCTTCATTGTTGAATGAAGGCTCCCAAAACAATGAAAACACAAAGTATGACAATCTCCCAATTGAATTTTTTTTTTTGCGCCAAAACTTGTAGGCAAGACTTTAACATTTCAAACTGCGCAGCATTTAAAATCAGGGTTGACATGACCCCTTGAAGTCGCAGATCATGTCTAACTGTGCCAAATGAAGAGGGTACGGCATGCTTAAGCTGGCGCAGCATGTCACCACAGAAATGTCATCGCGCAACGTTCATTTGTGCCAAGTAAGCCACACATGCAAGCGCTTGTAAATTTCATGGGTCCATTTGAGTGGAAGAAAATAGTTCCCCTGGCACCAAACATCCACAGCTTTGAATGTCCATAATAGTGCTCTGCTGTATATCATAGCACTAGACTCAGCAACACCACACCACTCCTGTGTTGCACTTGTGTGAAAAAGCTTCACAGAGTTAGGTTATAACTCACTTTTGAACGGCCACAGTTCCTTACGCTACAGATACATCCATGCAGCACATACCCAAGGATGTGGTAGGGTAGACATACCCTAACAGACCATACCTGTGGTCAAGTCCATGGAGCAAGTTCAGGCTGGTGGGAGGGCCGTCCGATGACTTGGACACTGGTGGGGCTGGCTTGCCTGTTGCTCCATAATGCTTCATGTACCTGCTTACATTTCTTGAGGTTTCTTTGTTACTGTAGTTTCTTTGTAGACTTTTTGTTTCTATGCTGTCCATAGGTACGCTTGGGTCCAGATCCCATCCTCGTCGCCAAAAATAATGTTGTGTTCTCCGCAAGTAAATACCAGGAGCCAGGATGTATTTAAGTCTTCTTTATTTCATCCATCTGTCCAAGTTACATCTGTCTTGAATCCAGCCAGCACTGGTGTGGTACCAGCCCCACCAGGAGCAGCCTGCCTAGCTGCTCAGCCCATCTCCAACTGTCATCCACACATCCACTCAGGCACCCAGGCATTCCACGCATCACAGTCACACCAACATTCCATTACCATCTCTCACTCTGGCTGAGCAGCTAGAGGCAGCAGGGCTGCAGTACATGTTATACAACTAAGTAGGGTATAACAAGTACCTTATTGAGCAATGCTACTTGGAAGTTAGTTCCTGTTATACTTACATTATTGGGTGGTGTTGACGCTGTCTTTTTCTAGGGTGTTGCCCACTTTCAATGATTTTGAGTTTCTGGAAGCTTCCAACCATCCAGTGCGTCACAGTCTCTCTTCTCTGTTCATTATTCTAAATGGCAATCATTTACATAGGGATATTCTGAAACCATGGTAACAGAGCGGCCATATACTGCATGCGCCCGAGGGGTGTGTCCGACTGAATAGCCTGCTGGCATGGTTTATTGTGCTGCGATTAACAATGCCTCCTTCATTTGCCTGAGGTTGAGCGCGTGCAGGGCTCACATCGAACATTTGCATAGGAAGTTCTTTGACAAACTCGGTAAGAGAGGCTGCACTTTGTCTAAAAATAGATGTTTAGCATCACTTCTAAATATACCATCCTCTTTCTTGGCTGAATCAAGTCTGATTGAACTTGAATTCTGAGAAAAGTGCCCAAAACTGTCGTCTTTTTTTTGACAAATCCTTTGTGGGATTTTTTGACAAAGGGGCGGAAGTGCTATATTTTGCTTGTTCCCACTCGCGTTTGCATACTTATCCCCTAAGTCTTGTTTTTGGTTGGAGTTCCACGGAAGTGTTGTATCCTGCTTCTCCCTGCTCTTCTCTCTTTCTTGTCCTTTCTTAGTCTCTTGTACTCTGCTGCTCAGCCTGTCTCTATGATGTCATCCTTAGTTCTATCTGTGTATGTTTAAGTGTACTGTCAGTTACCTTGGAGGCTGAGCAGCAGGGCAGCTGCTCCCGGTGGGGCCTTTATTGGAACTTTACTTGATTCTACTATCTTTATTATATGCTGTGTCTATTTATCCTATGACTTCATATCAACAATAAATCTACATCTGGAACACAACAACCAAAGAGTCATCTTAATTTTATTGGATTTTACACTGGCGACGATTGGAGAAAAGAAACCACGCGTAAAGAGAAGGAATTACTTAAGAAATTAAAGAGGAACTGAATTAAGCCCATTGCTCAACGCTTTCAATGCCCCACCGGTGTCTATAACATCAGACAGCCTACAGAAGTAAGTTGAGCGTTTGTATGTTGCTTGGAACATGTCAAAAATCTGCCTTCGCATCGGATGATTACAAACAGATTACTCATTTGAAGATTGGGGATTCAATATTACAAGTTTGGAGTCTTTGCAGTCTGCTGAAGTGTTTGATGCTTTTAATTGCCTGGTACCAACTTTTAAATGACTGAGAGTGAAATCGTTTATTCTGAGTGGGAAGTGCTGTCATCAGATCTGTGAAATAATCCTGTGTTGGTGTGCTGTGAACAGTTGGCTATTGCACCTGAGGGGAGCCGGAGAGTCTGCATCGTTGGAGCTCTTGCCACGAGGATGTCAGCTCTTATACATGTGGTGAAGTTTTATGATTTCATACTTTAGTCGGGGTCAAGGATCGGGTCCCGGTTTGAAGTGACTGTGAATGTGCTGCTTTCGAGTGAAAGTTAAAGCATAAATCTGTGCTTTCAGGGACTGCTCCTTTTCCCGATGCCATTGCGGACAGTTTAACTGTTATGTTGCCATTTAAAAACTGTGCGCGAGCTGGAAAATGCGCATAAGGCTTACCTGGTTTTGTCTGACGTCCACCGAAGCTTCGCTGCTGAAATGCACATCACAATGGATTATCCAGCACCTACGTGCCGAGAGCCACCCGGTGCAGCGTGCACTGCGTACCGCCATTTTAGGGTTGGCGTTTCGTCCTATCTAAAGTCAGTTCACCTTGTACTGTTCCTGCCTATTTCCGCCTGCGTCATTTGTTGCAACACAGCCTTTCTATTCAAAAGTGTTCTTGCCTTCTTGTGCCCGACCTGCATTGCTGTGTTTACACATCTTTGTTTGGTGCAAGGAATCACGCTTACGCGTTTGCAGTTGGATAATGTGTGCCATGGCATCTTAATACAATTACAGCTTCAGAAGGACATCATTTTATTTGGCAGTTCTACCGGCGGTTAGTAAACGGTGATGGTTGGTAAACTTTACTCTGCCCGCATCTTTCAAGCAGCTCTGACGTTCGGAGAAACCCCTCACCGAGCTTCTCCATGACGTCTTCCGTGCTGCCAATTTCTTTGCTTTTGGTGACTGTCTGTAAAGGAAAAGAGTATCGGTGTCTTCATTCTCACTTCAGTCTACAAGTCAGGGAGGTCCGAAAATCAGACAACGGTGACTACATTTATTATTTTAATTTGTTTTGTTTAAAATGTTGTCCGCTGCACCTTGCATTTTAATTAATTTACGAATTGTGCTGTTGATCTGATGATTTAAAGTTTATTGTGATTAATTACCTGTTATGTGATATTTTATGCAAATCATTTCATGCATGTCAGTTTACAATGTTTCCTTTGAAGCTCAGGATAGCTCAGTGCTGGGCATCCTAATCTTTTTGTGGGGAGCCTCTTTAGGGCTCTATTTGTTTGAGGCGTTTAATGCCATTTATTATTACAGCTAATGAGCAATTGTGACGCTCGATTCTTTCTATGTTTACTTGTACTGAAATGAACCATTTGATGCTCACTTTATTTGAGGAGTTCATTTCCAATTGTATTTTCTGGTGATGTATTTTTGAGGTATTTGATTTTGTTAATGTGTACTGGTGCAGAGCCATTTTCATGCTCAATTTCCATTGAGGTGCTTAATTATATTTATTCTGGTGGTTAGTTGTAGGGATTTTAATTCTGCTACGTTTGTTGGAGCCATTTATTTGCTCAATATCTATTGAGGTGCTCCATTCTAGTTATGCTTATTGGTGATGGGCCATTGAGGGCTCAGTGTTTATGATGAGCCTTAGGGATGCTCAGTTTTATTTCGTATTGCTACTGAGCCATTTATTTGCTCGACTTGTGTTGAGGTGCTCAGTGTTATCTATGCTTACCTCTATTTTGTTAGAAGTGTTCATATTACATTTTCATGCTCAGTGTTTGTGAGGAGCCGTAGATGTGCTCAGTTATATTTATGCTTACATTTTGTGAACCACTTAGGTGCTCTACTTCGTTAGAGGTGTTCTATTATTATTGAGATACTCAGTTCTTTTTAAGTTTACTGGTGATGAGCCTGGGGCTCAATTCTGTTGGTGCTTATGTATGCTGAACCACTTCGGTGCTCTATTTGTTAGAGGTGTTCAGATTTTATTTATGATTGTCGGTACTGAACCTTTATTGCTCAAATTTTCATTGATGTGTTCAGTTCCATTTTTCCGGGGAAGAAGGGTTTTCCTCCTATTTTCATTCTAATGTTGATTTTGTCAAGTGGTTTACCATAACCACTTTTATTCTTGTTAGCTCATGGTGTTGGTACAATCTTGGTACCCTCGCCCTTACCTCTTCTCTCCACCATTCTGAAGAGGGTGTTTATTTTTGTGCGTTTTATGTTGTTCCTTTATCTACTCTTCTGCTCTTTGTTTTATCTTCTTCAACTTTTCGTTTAAAGGGGGAAGGTGTGTTGTATCCTGCTTCTCCCTGCTCTTCTCTCTTTCTTGTCCTTTCTTAGTCTCTTGTACTCTGCTGCTCAGCCTGACTCTATGATGTCATCCTTAGTTCTATCTGTGTATGTTTAAGTGTACTGTCAGTTACCTTGGAGGCTGAGCAGCAGGGCAGCTGCTCCCGGTGGGGCCTTTATTGGAACTTTACTTGATTCTACTATCTTTATTATATGCTGTGTCTATTTATCCTATGACTTCATATCAACAATAAATCTACATCTGGAACACAGCAACCAAAGAGTCATCTTAATTTTATTGGATTTTACAGGAAGCCATTAATCTTGCGAGTTAGAGCCCTGGGGTCTGGTTATTTAACTACCAAGGAATTGATATTTGGAGGAAGTGACGCTTTAAAAGGCATAATATTTATAAAAAAAGAAACAGAAGCTATTCTGCAAAGGAAAGAATGCGTTGCAAAGTCTCTGGTTGGTATTAGTTGCACAGAGGGGGCGTTTGTCCCATTTTTATGGTCTGGCTTGACAGGGCAGCTGTTGCCAGACAAGTATGTGAGCAACCTAGTGAGGGGCTTTGGGAGTCAGGAGTACATGTTTTGATTGTGCAGAAGTTGTGTGCTTCCA
The DNA here is from genome assembly GCA_963921515.1 of Calotriton arnoldi. Lineage (NCBI taxonomy): Eukaryota > Metazoa > Chordata > Amphibia > Caudata > Salamandridae > Calotriton > Calotriton arnoldi. Next base: position 1,332,903 of record CAWUFW010004083.1, on the reverse strand, counting down.
CAAAAAAGTGCCTGCCCTCCACACAGCTGTGATCATTATGTTTATTTATCCAGAATCCTGAGCTTGAACTTTCATGGGCACACAGGTGACATGGTGATGCTATTAAAGTGTCTTCGATAACTAGATAATTTATGAGGTTTTTCTCTGTCTTTAACACAGATGGGAGGAGGGCAGTCATTAACCTGCATGGATATTTATGTCTGGCCTGACAGTACAAATGTCATCTGACCTTTGAACCTACACCAATTTTATTCTAAGAATTATATGATTCTTTACTTCCATGGAAATACACATTCATTCCCATGCTATTTACTTGTAATGCTTCACATTACCATACAACATTCCTTTAAAGCCAGACCAATTGGCATTGCCAATGCTTGTTGAAATGTGTTATAAGGAACTTAAAGACAACTGCACATTTTGCAGATCTCTTACTTTTGAACTAGGGCTAAGAGTGGCCTCTAGCTGTTACCCTTACTTGTGATCACTGGCCATAAACATTGCACCTTTAACCCCTTCGGTGCTCATGACGAGCTGGACTCGTCATGGCACACAGTGCTCGTGTGCTCATGACGAGTCCAGCTCGTCATAAGACCCACCCACGGGGAAGCGCTGGCGCTCCCCGTGGGGATCCGATCGTTGGGTTTTTCGGGAAGGCAGGGAAGGGCTTCCCCTGCCCCTCCTTCAATGACGTCAGCGCGCGGCGCGCTGGCGTCGTGAGGGTTTCCCCTTGTTTCCCTACGCGCTGGAAGCCATTTGCTTCCAGCGCGTCGAAGAATAAGGTAAGTTTTGGCTCGGGGAGGGGGTTTGAAAGAAAGAGGCATCGAGGAAAGGAAAACCCTTTCCTTTCCCTCGATGCCTCTTTGTGCATTCCTGCTGCACGATCATGCGATCGTGCAGCAGGAATGCTCACTAGACACCAGGGAATTTTTTTTTTTTTTTAAATGTATAAATACTGTTTCGGGAGCGGCCCCTTGGGCAAGGGTCGCTCCCCCTTTGGGAGCCATATGTATTTGGTGCTCTGCCCCCTGGGGGAGCAGTTTTTCCTGTTGTAGCCCACTAGACCACCAGGGATGGGGAGTGGCCCCTTGGGCAAGGGTCACTCCCCTTTGGGGGCATTGTAATATGTAATGCGTTTTATATAGCGCAGACTTTACCCGAAGGTGTCAGAGCGCTTCACAATAGGGAGAATGGCAGTGCATACACCACCCTCCCCGTGTGAAACAAAAGAGGCATCGATGCCTCTTATGTGCATTCCTGTCTAAATACTGTTTTGGGAGGCGGCCCCTTGGGCAAGGGTCGCTCCCCTTTTGGGAGCCATATGTATTTGGTGCTCTGCCCCCTGGGGGAGGGTAGTTTTCCTATTGTAGCCCACTAGACCACCAGGGAGAAACGGTGGGAGTGGCCCCTTGGGCAAGGGTCACTCCCTTTGGGGGCATTGTAATATGTAATGCGTTTTATATAGCGCAGACTTTACCCGAAGGTGTCAGAGCGCTTCACAATAGGGAGAATGGCAGTGCATACACCACCCCCCGTGTGAAACAAAAGAGGCATCGATGCCTCTTATGTGCATTCCTGTCTAAATACTGTTTTGGGGAGCGGCCCCTTGGGCAAGGGTCGCTCCCCTTTTGGGGGCCATATGCTTTTGGTGCTCTGCCCCCCATGGGTCCTTGAATCGGGCAAGTATTGTGCACTGGCCTGGCAGGTTGCTGGCAGTGCATACACCACCCCCCCCTTGTGTGGCAGCCCGGGCTGAAACAGCTTCCGGGCACACACACATGTGCATGATATAGAGGTATACTGCAATAAGTGGCACTCAGAACACAATGAAGAGCGAACTATAGGGGCTGAGAGTGAAAGTATAGTGTGTTTGGAAGAGAAGAGATTTGAGGTCAGCTTTGAAGATCCGGGTAGAGGAGGTGGCACGGAGCAATGGGGAAGCGATTCTCACCGGATTGCGCCATCGATCTTTCCCTTTTGAAGAGGGGGGGTGGGTGCGAAAGCAGAAGCTTTTCCGCATTGCGAGCCACCGGACAATTTCAATTTATTCGCCAGGTAACGAGGGGAGGACGTGTGTAAGGCTTTGTGTGTGATGCAGGCAGTTTTGTAAATAGATCTTGCCTCGATCGGAAGCCATCGAAGAGAGGACAGGATAGGAGTGACGTGGTCGCTTCGTTTAGACCCTGAAATGAAGCGAGCTGCTGAATGGAGGATGGATTTGAGAGGGGAGAGGTGGGATTTGGGTAGGCCCTTCAGAAGAGAATTGCAATAATCCAGTCTTGAGAGAACCAGAGATTGTACTAAGGTTTTTAAGTCTTTCTCCGGGAAGAACCGACGGATCCCCCATAGAAGGCGCAACTGGTAACGTGCGTTCTTAGCAAATAGAGTTGATGTGGGAGATTAGGTTGAGTCTTTTGTCAAGAATGACACCAAGGTATTTAGCGCTGTCGACAATGATGGGTTTGTTGTTGAGTAGGTTCAGCTGATCCATCCAAGATTGAACAGGAGGAGGTGAGAGAGAGGTAGAGAGGAGGAGGAATTCAGTTTTGGCGGGATTCAGAATGAGTTGGTGAGCTAACATCCAGTTGTGAATAGAGTTGAGAGTAGAGTTGAGTAGTGAGAGATCGTGTGCGGAAGATAAAGGTATCTTCCCAGTAGTCCACCAGGCATTTAGTTGTGGAGAGTGACCCCTTGGGTGGCAGAATAGCAGTATGTTTTTAGGCCCATCTGCCCCCAAGGAGGGCAGAAGCCACTAGACACCAGGGTTTTTTTAATTTTTGTGTTGGGGAGTGGCCAAAAGGGCAAGGGTTGCTCCCCTTTTACGGGGGTGAATATTTTATTTATACTCTTTGGCCCACCTACCCCTTAGCTTGGCTGGTGGATTGTGTGTGGACTGGTGCATTATTTGCATATGTGATTGTAATGGTTTTTTTCTCCATTTTATTCTAGTGTAAAGCTTTTGATTCCTGTTTGCGGTTTCGGCAGTGGTTGTTCTGCAGTTTTGCGTAATTGCATTTATTTGGTAAGAAAAATATTTTTGTTGTGTGTACTCCAAATGAGTATTATTGTCATGCATGAATGAATTTTTTGTAAGTGGTGACATAATGGCAGCATATTTGTTAGTGTTCAGAGCATGAAATTCTTTGCGATGTTTTGCATTGTCTTATGTGTAATTTTTTTCTTTTTCTTTTTAGTGGGATATTGTTGATCCTTACTGTGTCTGTGCAGAGTAGGTGGTGGTGAGTCTAGCTGCTTCTGTCACGTGAGTGGTATAGTGTTGGAGTATATAGGTCTTTGTGATAAAGCTACATTTTGTTTATTTCTTTTTTTTACAAAGGGTTTGTTGTTGTTGACTTGTTTGACAAGTAACCTTTATTAGTAAGCATTATGGCTAGCCGTAGAATTACTGCTCAGCAGGTGGTTGGTTTGCTTCTTGAATCTTCCTCTGAGCAGGATTATGAGACTGACAGTGCGTCTGAGGGAGAGGAGGGAGGGGAAGATTCAGGCAGTGAGTTTTCTCTCCACATGGAATCATCGGATGATGAAGGTACTCTCAGTGCAGATGAAGTGCCTGATTTAGAGGAGGATACTACTGTGCCGATGGTGCAAGAGGCATCTGGATTGCAGCCTGGGGCTGCTAGGCTTCCTACTGGAAGTGCTGGACTCTGGGTTGATCCAAACATGGTGCAGCCGGTGTTGCCTGCCTTTAGTGGTTATGCAGGGTGTAGAGTGGATTGTGAACATTATTTGCCTATACAGTATTTTCAGTTGTTTATGGATGATGTATTTTTGGGTGAGATTGTTGAGCAGACTAATTTGTATGCTGAACAGTTTTTGAGGGACAACAGTGCCAGACTTAGGCCCCATTCTAGAGCTACCCGGTGGAGTCCCACAAATCTGGAAGAGATGAAGAAGTTTTTGGGTTTGACTTTTTTGATGGGTTTGATAAGGAAGCCGTCCATGGGTTCATATTGGTTTACCAGTCCCTTGATGGCAACGGCCATATTTCCTGCAGTTATGACTCGTGATCGGTATTTACTTTTGCTTCGGATGCTGCATTTTGTTGATAATGGTTTGGCGTTGCCACGAGATCACCCTGAATGTGACCGTCTTTTAAGATTCGGCCTGTTCTTGATCACTTTGTAGATCGATTTTCAGAGATCTATACTCCAGGGAAAGAAATATCTATTGATGAGTCTTTGGTCCTGTTCAAGGGCCGTTTGGTTTTTAGGCAGTACATTCCTAGCAAGAGGGCACGCTATGGAATTAAGCTGTATATGTTGTCTGAGAGTAGGACAGGATATGTTTTTAATTTGCGTGTGTACACTGGTAGGGATTCCACTATTGACCCCCTGGTTGTCCGTCCACTTTTGGAGTTTCAGAGAAAATTGTGTGGGATCTTGCTAGAGGACTGTTTAACAGAGGCCACCATTTGTACCTTGATAACTTCTACACTGCTGTGCAATTGTTTAAGGAATTGTTCAAAGTGGACACTTTTGCTTGTGGCACAATCCGCTCTAACCGTAAAGGTTATCCAAAAGAGCTTGTTTGCAAAAAACTTCAGAGGGGACAGTGCAGTGCCTTGCGTAGTGAGGAACTGCTAGCTGTGAAATTTGTGGACAGGAGGGATGTGTACATGCTGACTACCATCCATGATGAGAGTACTTCACCTGTGGCTGTTTGGGGTCAGATTGCTGAAGTGCGCAAACCTGTGTGCATTTTAGACTACAATAAGCACATGGGTGGTGTTGATAGAGTAGATCAGAGGTTGGAACCTTACACTGCTATTCGTAAGTCTTACATTTGGTATAAGAAGTTGGCCATCCATCTCTTCAATTTAGCAACTTTCAATGCTTTTGTTGTGTTCAAGGAGTGTTCTCCTGCGTCAAAGTTGACTTTTGTTCAGTTTCAGGAGTCTGTCATAGGCAGCCTTGTTGTTGTGGAACAGGCAAGTGTTCCTAGAGTTGGAGTGGTGGAGGATGTGGCTCGATTGAAAGATCGCCACTTTCCTGATCACATTCCTCCTACACCCTCAAAAGACTTTCCCACTAGGAGATGTAGAGTCTGTTGGCGAAGAGGTACGCGGAAGGAGACTCGTATGTACTGCCCTGAGTGTCCTTCTAACCCTGGGCTGTGTGTGCCTGCTTGTTATAGAGCGTACCACAAGCAAAAGAATTATTGGGAGCAACCATGAGTGGTAAAGTGAACTGCCTGGTCTGTAATGTTTAAGAATTGTTGTTCTGTTTCAAGGTTGGCATTAGTGCAATGTATTTAGTTTCTGATTTTGTGTTAGTAGATTTGTATCTATTTGCAATTTGTTTGTGTTTTCTTTTTGTATAAAAAAATCCTAAATGTGATGGTGGTGTGTGTAGGCTGGTGCTTGGCTGGCGGTGTGCGTGGAGTGGCGCTTGGCTGGCGGTGTGCGGGGAGTGGCTCTTGGCTGGCGGTGTGCGTGGAGTGGTGCTTGGCTGGCGGTGTGCGTGGACTGGCGCTCGGCTGGCAGTGTGTGAGTAGTGACTTGCTGCTGGTCACTACACACACTGCTAGCCGAGCGACACTCCACGCAATCCATCAGCTTGTGTGGTTGCTGTGTTAGGAATGTGGGCGTGTGAAAGTGATGGGCCCTTGAATGGCGCTGTCTGCTGGTGTGAGTGTTGTAATGTGATGGGCCCGCGGCTGGTGGTGTGAATGGTTTTGTATTTGTCACACGTATGAAAGGTGTATGAATGGCCTGTAAAGAGGTTGGTGCCTTGTCGTGGCTTTACAGCTCACGAGCTGTGAGTCAATGGTTCAGTTTCTCGTCCTTTCAATTATTAACAGTGCATTTCATTTTTGTGAAATCACTTGTTAATACAATTGTATATACTGAACCATCACTCACCCTCGTGCCAAATCCAACCAGTATGTGTGTGTTTGCTTGAGGATTAGATGGCTGTGCAGTAATATTTTTTTTGTCTTTCTCAAGCAGGGTGTACCTTGTCCCTTTTTGTGAATGTTGTAATGTGTTTGTTTCGTGCCTGGGGGTGTGAATGGTCTTGTGTGTATCACGTATGAAAGGTGTGTGAATGGCCTGTAAAGCGGTTGGGGCCTTGACGTGGCTTTACAGCTCACGAGCTGCGAGTCACTGGTTCCGTTTTTGTCCTTTCAATTATTGACAGTGCATTTCATTTTTGTGAAATCTCTTGTTAATAAAATTGTATATACTGAACCATCACTTGCCCTCGTGCCAAATCCAACCAGTATGTGTGTGTGCTTGAGGAATAGATGGCTGTGCAGTAATCTTTGTCTTTTTAGTCTGTCTGCCAAGGTGTACATTCCGTCTAAGAATAACCTACCAACTGTTGATATTGTCGTAAACGAAACACCCATGGGAGTACATGGTGATATCTCTCTTGTGGATCCCAACAAGTTATGGTACCCACAATGTCCTGCAAACCTCAAAATGTCTGTCACATTTTCCTTGCAATATTGTGCCAAAATTTTCACGCTGCAGAAATAAACAATACATTATCTCAAAATGACCTGGTTTTGCAAGGGGTCACCTGGGTTTTTGGCCCAGGGCTCGGAGGCCACATAGGAAACCTACCAAACCCACACATTTCTGAAAAGTAGACACCCGGGGGCTTCCAGGGAGGTATGGCTTGCGTGGATCCCCCAACGTTTCCTTACCCAGAATCCCTGCACACCTCAATTTTAGCTGAAAAAATCACTTTTTTCACACATTTTTGTGTGGGAAAGTGTGGCATCACTGGCCTCACACAAATTTCCTACCACCCAGCGTTCCCCCAGGTCTCCTGATAAAAATGGTGCCTCACTTGTGTGGGAGGCCCAAGTACCCGCGACAGGCAAGGGCCCACAACGTATTGAGGCGACCACAAAATGGCCTTTCACAAAACAACCTGGTTTTGCAAGGGGGTCACCTGGGTTTTGGCCCTGTGCTCGGCGGCCATCTAGGAAACCTACCAAACCCACACATTTCTGAAAAGTAGACACCCGGGGGCTTCCAGGGAGGTATGGCTTGCATGGATCCCCCAACGTTTCCTTACCCAGAATCCCCTGCAAACCTCAATTTTAGCTGAAAAAATCAATTGTTTCACACATTTTTGTGTGGGAAAGTGTGGCATCACTGGCCTCACACAAATTTCCTACCACCCAGCGTTCCCCAGGTCTCCCGATAAAAATGGTGCCTCACTTGTGTGGGAGGCCCAAGTACCCGCGACAGGCAAGGGCCCATAGCGTATTGAGGCGACCTCAAAATGGCCTTTCAGAAAACCACCTGGTTTTGCAAGGGGGTCACCTGGGTTTTGGCCCCGTGCTCGGCGGCCATCTAGGGAAACCTACCAAACCCACACATTTCTGAAAAGTAGACACCCGGGGGCTTTCAGGGAGGTATGGCTTGCGTGGATCCCCAAAGTTTCCTTACCCAGAATCCCCTGCAAACCTCAATTTTAGCTGAAAAATCACTTTTTCACACATTTTTGTGTGGGAAAGTGTGGCATCACTGGCCTCACACAAATTTCCTACCACCCAGCGTTCCCCAGGTCTACCGATAAAAATGGTGCCTCACTTGTGTGGGAGGCCCAAGTACCCGCGACAGGCAAGGGCCCACAACGTATTGAGGCGACCTCAAAATGGCCTTTCACAAAACCACCTGGTTTTGCAAGGGAGTCACCTGGGTTTTGGCCCCGTGCTCGGCGGCCATCAAGGAAACCTACCAAACCCACACATTTCTGAAAAGTAGACACCCGGGGGCTTCCAGGGAGGTATGGCTTGCATGGATCCCCAACGTTTCCTTACCCAGAATCCCCTGCAAACCTCAATTTTAGCTGAAAAAATCACTTTTTCACACATTTTTGTGTGGGAAAGTGTGGCATCACTGGCCTCACACAAATTTCCTACCACCCAGCGTTCCCCCAGGTCTCCCGATAAAAATGGTGCCTCACTTGTGTGGGAGGCCCAAGTACCCGCGACAGGCAAGGGCCCACAACGTAGTGAGGCGACCTCAAAATTGCCTATCTCAAAACCACCTCGTTTTGCAAGGAGGTCACCTGGGTTTTGGCCCTGTGCTCAGCGGCCATCTAGGAAACCTACCAAACCCACACATTTCTGAAAAGTAGACACCCGGGGCTTCCAGGGAGGTATGGCTTGCGTGGATCCCCCAACGTTTCCTTACCCAGAATCCCCTGCAAACCTCAATTTTAGCTGAAAAAATCACTTTTTCACACATTTTTGTGTGGGAAAGTGTGGCATCACTGGCCTCACACAAATTTCCTACCACCCAGCGTTCCCCAGGTCTCCCGATAAAAATGGTGCCTCACTTGTGTGGGAGGCCTAAGTACCCGCGACAGGCAAGGGCCCACAACGTATTGAGGCTACCTCAAAATGGCCTTTCACAAAACCACCTGGTTTTGCAAGGAGTCACCTGGGTTTTTGGCCCCGTGCTCGGCGGCCATCTAGGGAAACCTACCAAACCCACACATTTCTGAAAAGTAGACACCCGGGGGCTTCCAGGGAGGTATGGGTTGCGTGGATCCCCCAATGTTTCCTTACCCAGAATCCCCTGCAAACCTCAATTTTAGCTGAATAAATCCCTTTTTTCACACATTTTTGTGTGGGAAAGTGTGGCATCACTGGCCTCACACAAATTTCCTACCACCCAGCGTTCCCCCAGGTCTCCCGATAAAAATGGTGCCTCACTTGTGTGGGAGGCCCAAGTACCCGCGACAGGCAGGGCCCACAACGTAGTGAGGCGACCTCAAAATTGCCTATCTCAAAACCACCTGGTTTTGCAAGGAAGTCACCTGGGTTTTGGCCCTGTGCTCGGCGGCCATCTAGGGAAACCTACCAAACCCACACATTTCTGAAAAGTAGACACGCGGGGGCTTCCAGGGAGGTATGGCTTGCGTGGATCCCCCAACGCTTCCTACCAGAATCCCTGCAAACCTCAATTTTAGCTGAAAAAATCACTTTTTCACACATTTTTGTGTGGGAAAGTGTGGCATCACTGGCCTCACACAAATTTCCTACCACCCAGCGTTCCCCCAGGTCTCCCAATAAAAATGGTGCCTCACTTGTGTGGGAGGCCCAAGTACCAGCGACAGGCAAGGGCCCACAACGTAGTGAGGCGAACTCAAAATTGCCTATCTCAAAACCACCTGGTTTTGCAAGGGAGTCACCTGGGTTTTTGGCCCTGTGCTCGGCGGCCATCTAGGGAAACCTACCAAACCCACACATTTCTGAAAAGTAGACACCCGGGGGCTTCCAGGGAGGTATGGCTTGCGTTGATCCCCCAACGTTTCCTTACCCAGAATCCCCTGCAAACCTCAATTTTAGCTGAAAAAATCACTTTTTTCACACATTTTTGTGTGGGAAAGTGTGGCATCTCTGGCCTCACACAAGTTTCCTACCACCCAGCGTTCCCCAGGTCTCCCAATAAAAATGGTGCCTCACTTGTGTGGGAGGCCCAAGTACCAGCGACAGGCAGGGCCCACAACGTATTGAGGCGACCTCAAAATGGCCTTTCACAAAACGACCTGGTTTTGCAAGGGTGGTCACCTGGGTTTTGGCCCTGTGCTCGGCGGCCATCTAGGAAACCTACCAAACCCACACATTTCTGAAAAGTAGACACCCGGGGGCTTCCAGGGAGGTATGGCTTGCGTGGATCCCCAACGTTTCCTGCCAGAATCCCTGCAAACCTCAATTTTAGCTGAAAAAATCACTTTTTTCACACATTTCTGTATGGGAAAGTGTGGCATCACTGGCCTCACACAAATTTCCTACCACCCAGCGTTCCCCCAGGTCTCCCGATATAAATGGTGCCTCACTTGTGTGGGAGGCCCAAGTACCCGCGACATGCAAGGACACAAAACGTTTTGAGGCAACATCAACATTGCCTATCAAAAAATGTTTTGGGCCCTTGCCTGTCGCGGGTACTTGGGCCACCCACACAAGTGAGGCACCATTTTATCGGGAGACCTGGGGAACGCTGGGTGGTAGGAAATTTGTGTGAGGCCAGTGATGCCACACTTTCCCACACAAAATGTGTGAAAAAGTGATTTTTCAGCTAAAATTGAGGTTTGCAGGGATTCTGGGTAAGGAAACGTTGGGGGATCCACGCAAGCCATACCTCCCTGGAAGCCCCGGGTGTCTACTTTTCAGAAATGTGTGGGTTTGGTAGGTTTCCCTAGATGGCCGCCGAGCACGGGGCCAAAAGCCCAGGTGACCCCTTGCAAAACCAGGTGGTTTTGTGAAAGGCCATTTTGAGGTCGCCTCACTACGTTGTGGGCCCTTGCCTGTCGCGGGTACTTGGGCCTCCCACACAAGTGAGGCACCATTTTTATCGGGAGACCTGGGGAACGCTGGGTGGTAGGAAATTTGTGTGAGGCCAGTGATGCCACACTTTCCCACACAAAAATGTGTGAAAAAGTGATTTTTCAGCTAAAATTGAGGTTTGCAGGGGATTCTGGTAAGGAAACGTTGGGGATCCACGCAAGCCACACCTCCCTGGAAGCCCCAGGTGTCTACTTTTCAGAAATGTGTGGGTTTGGTAGGTTTCCCTAGATGGCCACCGAGCACGGGCCAAAACCCAGGTGACTCCCTTGCAAAACCAGGTGGTTTTGTGAAAGGCCATTTTGAGGTCGCCTCACTACGTTGTGGGCCCTTGCCTGTCGCGGGTACTTGGGCCTCCCACACAAGTGAGGCACCATTTTTATCGGGAGACCTGGGGGAACGCTGGGTGGTAGGAAATTTGTGTGAGGCCAGTGATGCCACACTTTCCCACACAAAAATGTGTGAAAAAAGTGATTTATTCAGCTAAAATTGAGGTTTGCAGGGGATTCTGGGTAAGGAAACGTTGGGGGATCCACGCAAGCCATACCTCCCTGGAAGCCCCGGGTGTCTACTTTTCAGAAATGTGTGGGTTTGGTAGGTTTCCTAGATGGCCGCCGAGCACGGGCCAAAACCCAGGTGACCCCTTGCAAAACCAGGTGGTTTGTGAAAGGCCATTTTGAGGTCGCCTCACTACGTTGTGGGCCCTTGCCTGTCGCGGGTACTTGGGCCTCCCACACAAGTGAGGCACCATTTTTATCGGGAGACCTGGGGAACGCTGGGTGGTAGGAAATTTGTGTGAGGCCAGTGATGCCACACTTTCCCACACAAAAATGTGTGAAAAAAGTGATTTTTTCAGCTAAAATTGAGGTTTGCAGGGATTCTGGTAAGGAAACGTTGGGGGATCCACGCAAGCCATACCTCCTGGAAGCCCCGGGTGTCTACTTTTCAGAAATGTGTGGGTTTGGTAGGTTTCCTAGATGGCCGCCGAGCACGGGGCCAAAACCCAGGTGACCCCCTTGCAAAACCAGGTGGTTTTGTGAAAGGCCATTTTGAGGTCGCCTCACTACGTTGTGGGCCCTTGCCTGTCGCGGTACTTGGGCCTCCCACACAAGTGAGGCACCATTTTTATCGGGAGACCTGGAGGAACGCTGGGTGGTAGGAAATTTGTGTGAGGCCAGTGATGCCACACTTTCCCACACAAAAATGTGTGAAAAAGTGATTTTTTCAGCTAAAATTGAGGTTTGCAGGGGATTCTGGGTGAAACGTTGGGGGATCCACGCAAGCCATACCTCCCTGGAAGCCCCGGGTGTCTACTTTTCAGAAATGTGTGGGTTTGGTAGGTTTCCTAGATGGCCGCTGAGCACGGGCCAAAACCCAGGTGACCCCTTGCAAAACCAGGTGGTTTTGTGAAAGGCCATTTTGAGGTCGCCTCACTACGTTGTGGGCCCTTGCCTGTCGTGAGTACTTGGGCCTCCCACACAAGTGAGGCACCATTTTTATCGGGAGACCTGGGGGAACGCTGGGTGGTAGGAAATTTGTGTGAGGCCAGTGATGCCACACTTCCCACACAAAAATGTGTGAAAAAGTGATTTTTTCAGCTAAAATTGAGGTTTGCAGGGATTCTGGGTAAGGAAACGTTGGGGGATCCACGCAAGCCATACCTCCCTGGAAGCCCCGGGTGTCTACTTTTCAGAAATGTGTGGGTTTGGTAGGTTTCCTAGATGGCCGCCGAGCACGGGCCAAAACCCAGGTGACCCCTTGCAAAACCAGGTGGTTTTGTGAAAGGCCATTTTGAGGTCAGCCTCACTACGTTGTGGGCCCTTGCCTGTCGCGGGTACTTGGGCCTCCCACACAAGTGAGGCACCATTTTTATCGGGAGACCTGGGGAACGCTGGGTGGTAGGAAATTTGTGTGAGGCCAGTGATGCCACTCTTTCCCACACAAAAATGTGTGAAAAAGTGATTTTTCAGCTAAAATTGAGGTTTGCAGGGATTCTGGGTGGAAACGTTGGGGATCCACGCAAGCCATACCTCCCTGGAAGCCCCGGGTGTCTACTTTTCAGAAATGTGTGGGTTTGGTAGGTTTCCTAGATGGCCGCCGAGCACGGGGCCAAAACCCAGGTGACCCCCTTGCAAAACCAGGTGGTTTTGTGAAAGGCCATTTTGAGGTCGCCTCACTACGTTGTGGGCCCTTGCCTGTCGCGGGTACTTGGGCCTCCCACACAAGTGAGGCACCATTTTTATCGGGAGACCTGGGGGAACGCTGAGTGGTAGGAAATTTGTGTGAGGCCAGTGATGCCACACTTTCCCACACAAAAATGTGTGAAAAAGTGATTTTTTCAGCTAAAATTGAGGTTTGCAGGGGATTCTGGGTAGGAAACGTTGGGGGATCCACGCAAGCCATACCTCCCTGGAAGCCCCGGTGTCTACTTTTCAGAAATGTGTGGTTTGGTAGGTTTCCTAGATGGCCGCCAAGCACGGGGCCAAAAACCCAGGTGACCTCTGCAAAACCAGGTGGTTTTGTGAAAGGCCATTTTGAGGTCGCCTCACTACGTTGTGGGCCCTTGCCTGTCGCGGTACTTGGGCCTCCCACACAAGTGAGGCACCATTTTTATCGGGAGACCTGGAGGAACGCTGGGTGGTAGGAAATTTGTGTGAGGCCAGTGATGCCACACTTTCCCACACAAAATGTGTGAAAAAGTGATTTTTTCAGCTAAAATTGAGGTTTGCAGGGGATTCTGGGTAAGGAAACGTTGGGGATCCACGCAAGCCATACCTCCCTGGAAGCCCCGAGTGTCTACTTTTCAGAAATGTGTGGGTTTGGTAGGTTTCCCTAGATGGCCACCGAGCACGGGGCCAAAAACCCAGGTGACTCCCTTGCAAAACCAGGTGGTTTTGTGAAAGGCCATTTTGAGGTCGCCTCACTACGTTGTGGGCCCTTGCCTGTCGCGGGTACTTGGGCCTCCCACACAAGTGAGGCACCATTTTTATCGGGAGACCTGGAGGAACGCTGGGTGGTAGGAAATTTGTGTGAGGCCAGTGATGCCACACTTTCCCACACAAAAATGTGTGAAAAAAGTGATTTTTTCAGCTAAAATTGAGGTTTGCAGGGGATTCTGGGTAAGGAAACGTTGGGGGATCCACGCAAGCCATACCTCCCTGGAAGCCCCCGGGTGTCTACTTTTCAGAAATGTGTGTGTTTGGTAGGTTTCCCTAGGTGCCGGCAGAAGACTTTGGGGAATGCGGGGTGGGTGGAAATTTGTGGATCCACGCAGATTCCAGAACTTTCCACCACAGAAATGTGGGGAAAATGTGTTTTTTTGGACAATTTTTTAGGTTTGCAAGGGATTCTGGGTAACAGAACCTGGTGGGAGGCAGTCCAGTCACCCCATCCTGGAGTCCCCTGGGTGTCTAGTTTTCAAAAATGTATAGGTTTGCTAGGTTTCCCTAGGTGCCGGCAGAGCTAGGGTTCAAAAACTACAGCTAGGCACTTTGCCAAAAAGGGTCATTTTCACTGCGAAATTGAGGTGTGACCACGTTGCGTTTTGCGCCGTTTCCTGTCGCAGGCACTAGGCCGACCCACACAAGTGAGGTACCATTTTTCTCGTAAGACTTTGGGGAACGCGGGGTGGGTGGAAATTTGTGGATCCACGCAGATTCCAGAACTTTCCACCACAGAAATGTGGGGAAAATGTGGTTTTTTTGACAATTTTTATGTTTGCAAGGGATTCTGGGTAACAGAACCTGGTGGGAGGCAGTCCAGGTACCCCATCCTGGATTCCCCTGGGTGTCTAGTTTTCAAAAATGTATAGGTTTGCTAGGTTTCCCTAGGTGCCGGCAGAGCTAGGGTTAAAAAACTACAGCTAGGCACTTTGCCAAAAAAGGGTCATTTTTCACTGCGAAATTGAGGTGTGACCACGTTGCGTTTTGCGCCGTTTCCTGTCGCAGGCACTAGGCCGACCCACACAAGTGAGGTACCATTTTTCTCGTAAGACTTTGGGGAACGCGGGGTGGGTGGAAATTTGTGGATCCACGCAGATTCCAGAACTTTCCACCACAGAAATGTGGGGAAAATGTGGTTTTGACAATTGTTTATGTTTGCAAGGGATTCTGGGTAACAGAACCTGGTGGGAGGCAGTCAAGTCACCCCATCCTGGATTCCCCTGGGTGTCTAGTTTTCAAAAATGTATAGGTTTGCTAGGTTTCCCTAGGTGCCGGCAGAGCTAGGGTTCAAAAACTACAGCTATGCACTTTGCCAAAAAGGGTCATTTTTCACTGCGAAATTGAGGTGTGACCACGTTGCGTTTTGCGCCGTTTCCTGTCGCAGGCACTAGGCCGACCCACACAAGTGAGGTACCATTTTTCTCGTAAGACTTTGGGGAACGCGGGGTGGGTGGAAATTTGTGGATCCACGCAGATTCCAGAACTTTTCACCACAGAAATGTGGGGAAAATGTGGTTTTTTGACAATTGTTTATGTTTGCAAGGGATTCTGGGTAACAGAACCTGGTGGGAGGCAGTCCAGTCACCCCATCCTGGATTCCCCTGGGTGTCTAGTTTTCAAAAATGTATAGGTTTGCTAGGTTTCCCTAGGTGCCGGCAGAGCTAGGGTTCAAAAACGACAGCTAGGCACTTTGCCAAAAAGGGTCATTTTTCACTGCGAAATTGAGGTGTGACCACGTTGCGTTTTGCGCCGTTTCCTGTCGCAGGCACTAGGCCGACCCACACAAGTGAGGTACCATTTTTCTCGTAAGACTTTGGGGAACGCGGGGTGGGTGGAAATTTGTGGATCCACGCAGATTCCAGAACTTTCCACCACAGAAATGTGGGGAAAATGTGGTTTTTTGACAATTGTTTATGTTTGCAAGGGATTCTGGGTAACAGAACCTGGTGGGAGGCAGTCAAGTCACCCCATCCTGGATTCCCCTGAGTGTCTAGTTTTCAAAAATGTATAGGTTTGCTAGGTTTCCCTAGGTGCCGGCAGAGCTAGGGTTCAAAAACTACAGCTAGGCACTTTGCCAAAAAGGGTCATTTTTCACTGCGAAATTGAGGTGTGACCACGTTGCGTTTTGCACCGTTTCCTGTCGCAGGCACTAGGCCGACCCACACAAGTGAGGTACCATTTTTCTCGTAAGACTTTGGGGAACGCGGGGTGGGTGGAAATTTGTGGATCCACGCAGATTCCAGAACTTTCCACCACAGAAATGTGGGGAAAATGTGGTTTTTTTGATAATGTTTTAGGTTTGCAAGGGATTCTGGGTAACAGAACCTGGTGGGAGGCAGTCCAGTCACCCCATCCTGGATTCCCCTGGGTGTCTAGTTTTCAAAAATGTATAGGTTTGCTAGGTTTCCCTAGGTGCCGGCAGAGCTAGGGTTCAAAAACTACAGCTAGGCACTTTGCCAAAAAAGGGTCATTTTTCACTGCGAAATTGAGGTGTGACCACGTTGCGTTTTGCGCAGTTTCCTGTCGCAGGCACTAGGCTGACCCACACAAGTGAGGTACCATTTTTCTCGTAAGACTTTGGGGAACGCGGGGTGGGTGGACATTTGTGGATCCACGCAGATTCCAGAACTTTCCACCACAGAAATGTGGGGAAAATGTGGTTTTTTGACAATTGTTTATGTTTGCAAGGGATTCTGGGTAACAGAACCTGGTGGGAGGCAGTCAAGTCACCCCATCCTGGATTCCCCTGGGTGTCTAGTTTTCAAAAATGTATAGGTTTGCTAGGTTTCCTAGGTGCCGGCAGAGCTAGGGTTCAAAAACTACAGCTAGGCACTTTGCCAAAAAGGGTCATTTTTCACTGCGAAATTGAGGTGTGACCACGTTGCGTTTTGCGCCTTTTCCTGTCGCAGGCACTAGGCCGACCCACACAAGTGAGGTACCATTTTTCTCGTAAGACTTTGGGGAACGCGGGGTGGGTGGAAATTTGTGGATCCACGCAGATTCCAGAACTTTCCACCACAGAAATGTGGGGAAAATGTGGTTTTTTGACAATTTTTATGTTTGCAAGGGATTCTGGGTAACAGAACCTGGTGGGAGGCAGTCAAGTCACCCCATCCTGGATTCCCCTGGGTGTCTAGTTTTCAAAAATGTATAGGTTTGCTAGGTTTCCCTAGGTGCCGGCAGAGCTAGGGTTCAAAAACTACAGCAAGGCACTTTGCCAAAAAAGGGTCATTTTTCACTGCGAAATTGAGGTGTGACCACGTTGCGTTTTGCGCAGTTTCCTGTCGCAGGCACTAGGCCGACCCACACAAGTGAGGTACCATTTTTCTCGTAAGACTTTGGGAACGCGGGGTGTGTGGAAATTTGTGGATCCACGCAGATTCCAAAACTTTCCACCACAGAAATGTGGGGAAAATGTGGTTTTTGACAATTTTTAGGTTTGCAAGGGATTCTGGGTAACAGAACCTATTGACTTTCGATGCATTTCTGCCTTCCAAATGAAAGACAATGTGTAAAAAATAAGTCATTTTGAAAAATGACCTATAATTCTCATGCTAGTATGGGTACTCCCAATTTCGGAAATGTGCAAATATCTACTGTTTCTAAAATCTACATTTTGTTCCCATTTCAGAAATACATAGGTGTCTTTCATAACAATTTTTCCATGTATACATTTTCCCAAAATAATTGCTATATACCCGGTACATAATAAAAAACCATTGCAAGATGCTGCTCAATTATTGGCTCTGGGTTCGTCGGGTTCTTGGTGAACCTACAAGTCCTATATATCCCCACAACCAGAAAGGTCCAGCGGATATAACGGTATATTGCCTTCAAATAGCTGTCATAATTAGAAGAAGTTACAGGTGAAAACGTTGACACAAATGGCTGTTTTTTTCAACTAATGTTCAATTTTTCCTTTATTTAACTGTTAGTTTCTATAAGGAAAACTTTAAGGATCTACACAAATGACCCCTTGCTGAATTCAGAATTTTGTCTACTTTTCAGAAATGTATGGCTTTCCAGGATCCATTATTGGTTTCATACCCATTTCTACCATTAACTGGAAGGAGGTTGAAAGCACAAAAATAGCAAAAATAGGCTATGTCCCAGAAAAATGCCAAAACTGTGTAAAAAAGTTGGTTTTCTGACAAAAGTCTGCTTGTCCCTGAAAGCTGGGAAGATGGTGATTTCAGCACCACAACCCCTTTTTGATGCCATTTGCAGGGAAAAATCAAGACGCTTTCATCTGTAGCCTTTTTCGCATTTTTCCCAAAAAACCCAAAATTTAGCTGTATTTTGACTAATTTCTGGGTCCCCTCCAGGGGAATCCCCAAACCCTGGGTACCTTTACAATCCCCATGATGTTAGAAAAAAGGACGCAAATTTGGCATGGATACCTTATGTGGTCAAAAAGTTACAGGGGCCTAAGCGCGCACTACCCCAAATAGCCAAAAAAAGGCTTAGCACAGGGGGGGAAAAGGCCTAGCAGCGAAGGGGTTAATATGTATTTAATATGTATTTAAAAAGTGAAAGCCTTGCTACCCGAAACAGTCTTCAGACGAACGGTGCAACCTGAGTCCTCCTCCGCCTGGACAGAATCAATCCCCTGGTCACTCCATCTCCATTCTGGCACTCCGGGGAGGCACGCAACAAGCTGCAGCGTGGTGCATCAAAGGTATGGAAAGGTTCAAACAATTCACACCATCACTGAAGGAACTACATCTGCTCCCCTGAAGCCTGCAGCGCCATCAAAACCAACTGCAGCACCTACAAGCCAATCAGAAACGGCAGCTCTACATATCCTGCAGGGAAACTAACCAACGCCTGTGGCCAGCACCAAACCAGGAGATAGGATATCACTAGACTGGAGATGGAAAAATAAAGGATGGAGACACCAGAAAACAGGCCTTCTCAGTCAACACATCCATTAGGCCAAACTCAAGCCTCAACTCGCTTGCTGGTGCGTTCTTCGGTAGAGCGAATAGTGCCCTAATGACAGAATATGGAGCCTCAAGACTACCGTAGTGCGTTGGGCCCCAAATGGGAGAGTCATATAGGATTACCGTTATAACTTCAGCTCTAAATATGTCAAGATATAGGTACCTTTTGGGCACTTTAGTAGTTTGGAAATTTTCCTTAATTGGTGTTGAAGGTAGAGGCAGCGAGTGGATAGCGCTCTGAGCTGATAATTGAATTTTAGTTTTTCATCCAGCCAAACCCCTAGATATAGGTAGGTCTCCGATGTTGAAATCCCGTGCTTGTTAATGTACCAGTTGTTTTTGGCCTTACAGTTGTCGAATTGCACGATTTTTGTTTCCATTAGATATTATTGCAGGTCATTCTTGTGATTACAGAAATGAAGACCATTTGTAGGCCAATTGGTGTTTGATCAAGCCATAGTGTGTCATTAGCATACTGTAGCAAGGGCCCATGTTGGCCCCTAACTTAGGAGGAAAGGTCCTCGAATCAGTTAGTGATGGTATTAAATTAGCTGTATAGAGATTAAAAAGAACTGGGGCCAGCACACACCCTTGTTTTAGTCCCAGACTAGTGGGGAGTTTCTTTGAAATGATGAACCATTGCCCAATTTGATGTGGACCCAGGTGTCAGTGTGCAGCAGCCAAATTGCTTGAATAGGGTCTCAGGAATGCCCCAGCCTTTCCATTTTTCCCAAAAGGTGTTGCGATTGAGGTAGAATGGATCTGGTGAAGGCTGTTTCCATATTTCTTGGCCATTCTGAGAGCCCGACTGAATTTCACGATTCAGAAGCTTATCGCCCTTATGAGTATTTGACACACACATGAAAATATGGCTTAATGCAGTTTGGGGTATTTTTAATAAACATGCAGATTTAAGAAAAATACTGCTAATCTCCTCCACTTTCATTAAGTAGCATGTTTCTTTAATAACTTGTCTCAAACCGGGGCAACGTATTCACATTACCCTGCCTGTAACCTGGATTGTCGAAAGAGGTAAAAGGCGGAGATTCTACAGGAATTCCTGACATTTTGGACACATCTGCGTTGTGGAGCTCGGTGTGCTGATGTTTTCCTCTGTTTTCGAGAATGACATCATAAGAGAACATGCATCATCACTGGTGATTATTAGGAAGTACCTCTACGAACGACTCCAGCAGCGCTCGCATGACCTCACTTCTTGATGTTATTGAAACATATAGAAATGAGTCAAGCAGTATCGGCCTACCTCGCTTCTCGATGTTATTAAGAGTTACCACTAGAAACGACTCTAGCAGCATTGGCCTACCTCGCTTCTTGATGTTATTAAGAGTTACCGTTAGAAACAACTCTAGCAGTATCGGCCTACCTCGCTTCTCGATGTTATGAAAAGATACCGATTGAAATGACTCTAGCAGCATCGGCATCCCCTGCTTTTTAATGCTATTAAGAGATACATCTAGAAACGACTACAGCAGCATTGGCCTACCCGCTTCGTGATGTTATTAAGAGTTACCGTAAGAAACGACGCTAGCAGCAACGGCCTACCTCGCTACTCGATGTTATTAAGAGTTACCGCTAGAAACGACTCTAGCAGCATCGGTCTACCTCGCTTCTCGATGTTATTAAGAGTTACCACTAGAAACGACTCTAGCAGCATTGGCCTACCTCGCTTCTTGATGTTATTAAGAGTTACCGTTAGAAACAACTCTAGCAGCATCGGAGTACCTCACTTCTTGATGTTATTGAAAGATACTGCTAGGAACGACTACAGCAGCATTGGCCTACCCGCTTCGTGATGTTATTAAGAGTTACCGTAAGAAACGACGCTAGCAGCAACGGCCTACCTCGCTACTCGATGTTATTAAGAGTTACCGCTAGAAACGACTCTAACAGCATCGGCCTACCTCGCTTCTCGATGTTATTAAGAGTTACCGCTAGAAACGACTCTAGCAGCATTGGCCTACTTTGCTTCTTGATGTTATTAAGAGTTACCGTTAGAAACAACTCTAGCAGCATCGGCATACCTCACTTCTTGATGTTATTGAAAGATACCGCTAGGAACGACTGCAGCAGCATGGGCCTACCTCGCTTCTCGATATTTTTAAGAGTTACCGCTAGAAATGACTTAAAGATACCATTAGGATCAATTACAGCAGCATAGGCCTACCTCGCTTCATGATGTTATTAAGAGATACCGCTAGAAACGACTCAAGCAGCATCGGTCTACCTTGCTTCTTGATGTTATTAAGAGATACCACTAGAAACAAATCGATTCAAGCAGCATCAGCCTACCTCGCTTCTTGATGTTATTAAGAGATACCATTAGGAACGATTACAGCATCGGTCTACCTTGCTTCTTGATGTTATTAAGAGATACCGTTAGAAATGACTCTAGCAGCATCGGCCCACCTCGCTTCTTGATGCTATTAAGAGATACTGCTAGGAACGACTCGAGCAGCATCTGCCTACTTCTCTTCTTGATGTTATTAAGAGGTACCTCTAGGGACGGTTACTGCAGCGCTCGCCAGACCTCACTTCTTGATGTTATTGAGAGGTACCACTAGAAACGACTAAAGCGGTATTGACCTACCTCGCTTCTTGATGTTATTAAGAGATGCTGTTAGAAACAACTGAAGCAGCATCAGCCTACCTCGCTTCCTGATGTTATTAAGAGATACCACTAAGAAACCCTCAAGCAGCATCGGCCTACCTCACTTTTTGATGTTATTAGGAGAAACCACTAGAAACAACTCAAGCAGCATCGGTCCACCTCGCCTCTTGATGTTATTAAGAGATGCTGCTAAAACCACTACAGCAGCATCGGCTTACCCCGCTTCTTGATGTTATTAAGACTTTCCGCTAGAAACAACTCATGCAAAAAGAACAATTGATGGACGGAATGCTGAAACAATGTCAAAAATTCACCCCCAGTACAGACATCTGGGGCTAAAGCATCGTTTTTTTGCAGACCATATCATTCCTGTTTAGACCCAGCCATATGCAAATCTGTCTTGACCCTGCTCCCCATGGGAACAGTCCAGCCCGAACTGCCAGGACAGGCCCTCCCTGGACCAGAAACAAGCATCACGGGACCAGTTTCAGGGTATCACCCCTCATCAGCCAGGATAGCTTGAATCCAGTGGCGTAGTGAGCACGGGACCCACATCTAGGCCTACTTTGCTTCTTGATGTTATGAAGAGATACTGCTAGAAACGACTCAAGCAGCATCGGCCTGCCTCCCTTCCTGATGTTATTAAGAGGCACCTCTAGGAACGTCTCCAGCATAGCTCGCCTGACCTCACTTCTTGATGTTAATAAGAGGTACCTCTAGAAATCACTCCAGCATTACCTCTCTTCTTAATGTTATTAAGAGGTACCGCTAGGAACTACTCCAAAGCTGTCTTGCTTACCTTACTTCTTGACATTATTAAAAGGTACCAGTAGGAACGTCTTCAGCAGTGTCCCACTGACCTTGCTTCTTGACGTCATGCAAAATTATGTAAAACTTGTGACCAAACTGCACAAGCGACACAGATCTTTCCTCATTTTCATACATAGGTTTCAATAGACAATCTATTTATTTATTGGAAATACTCTTTGTCTCCTACCACACCCTAAGGTATGTTGGAACGCCTAACAACAAGGGAGTAGTCCAAAAAAAACACAATGCTCGACCTAAAAAAAACTGGGAACAGCTGCTACAGTGTGACAGGAGGGTTATGTATTAGTTATTAATGTTAATTTGCTGAGTGCTGTCACCACATCGAGGCTACTTCAGATGATGAGGCTAGGAGGTATGAAGGCATGGAGCGGGCGCGGTAGATGTTCCCAGCTCCAGGTCCAATGATCCACACAGCAGACTTGGAAAGTCTTCCAGCTGCACTGTGCTATGGTCAATTCGTTTCAAGTCTAGGGCTGGGCTCAGTTCATAACTGCCCTTTCAACACAATCCCTTTTGGCAAATTTTGGGCTAAAACCTGCTTCTAAAATGCACCATTTCGCGTTATGTATTTCTTAATATGATCTTGCGGAGGGGCCTGCCTGAGCCCCCACTGCTGTTTTAGGTTCACTCATTGCAGTTTGTGATGGCCTTTGCACCCCGCCATTACACGTTATGTCTGATCTCAGGCAGGATGTTGACTGAAGGCCATTCCAGGCTTCCTCTAGGATCTGGAGTCAGCCATTACATTTGTCCATAAAATATTGCCCTGTCCTGGTTTCGGCAGATGTTTGTCCTTCTTAATAGATCCTGGCTTGATTTGCGGCACTAATTCACTTCTACTTCCGGTGCATGGGTTGTGGGCAACGTCATCAGGGTTAACCACACAAAGGCCCCGGCATCGATCATAGGTACACAGCTCCTTTTATTGGGACTCCTGTGAGCACTCATACATGAAACATATCTGCTGCTCACTGGAGGCCCTTGTGCTAACATGTCTGGACGGCTGTGGTCCGCATCACTAGGGTGGTCTGTAGACCAGCTTCTGCTCCTACCTGCAATACAGAACCTGCCTCTAACGCTCACAGCACACATTCCCTCAGCACTGCGTCAACTGCACAACCAACCAATAACAGTCCAACTTATACTGACGTACCCAAGTGCCGCACACCCCTTGCTGCTCGCGAGCCTTGGGTGAAAAGACAAGCTCATTCCCCTCGCCGACCAGGATATAAACACCAGTCCTTCTCCCAAGACAGGAGAACTCGTCACTCGAAACCAGCCTGTGGATTCACTGCCGCCACCAGAGAGAGCTCATTTTAACGACCCAGAGAGGACTGCAGATCCAGTACCAGAAACCGGATGATAGAACTCAGTCCTCACCATCACCCACATAATGGAACTCAGTCCACACCATCACCCAAGTCATGGGAGTCACTCACACCCTATCTCTCTACGCAGGGAACTCAGTCCCCACCATCACCTAGGTCGTGGGACTCCCTCGCACTCAACCCACTGAGCACAGAGCTCAGTCCCCACCATCACCCAAGTCTTGGCACTCATTCACACCCCACCCCTCTGAGCATCAAACTCATTCCCACCATCTCTCAGACCATGGGACTCACTCCCACCCACCCCTCTGAGCATGGAACTCAGTCCCCAATATCCCCAGGCCATGGGACTCAAGCACACCCTCACCTCTAAACATGGAACACAGCACTACTACCACCCAGGCCATGGGACTCACTTACATCCTACCTGCTGAGCATTTAATTCAGTCCCCACCATTATCCTCCAGATCATGGACTGATTCATACGCCCCCGCTGAGAATGGAACTCGTTCCCCATCATCCCCAGGCCATGGGACTCAGTCACACCCCACCCCTCTAAGCATGGAAATCAGTCCCCACGATCACCTAGGCCATGAAACTCACTCACATCCACCCCTCTGAGCATTGAACCCCGTCCCTACTATCACCCAGGTATGGGGCTCACTCACACCCACCTCTCTGAGCATTGAACACAGTCCCCACCATCACCCAGGCCATGGGACTCACTCACACCCACCCCTCTGAGCATGGAACTCGGTCCCTGCTACCACCCAGGACATGAAACTCACTCACACCCACCCCTCTGAGCATGGAACTCAGTCCCCGCCTTCACTCAGGTCATGGGACTCACTCCCACCCTACCCTCTGAGCATGTAATTCAGTCGCCACCATCACCAAGCCAAGGGACTCAAACACACCCACCCCGCTGAACATGGACCTTGGTCCCCACCATCACCCAGGCCAAGGGGCTCACTCACACCTACTCGGCTGAGCATGGAACTCAGTTCCTACCATCACTCAGGCTTTGGGACTCACTCACACCCACCACTCTGACCATGGAAATCAGTTTCTACCATCACCCAGGTCATGGACTCATCCCTTCCCACCTCTCTGAGCATGGAATTCAGTCCCCACCATCACCCAGTCACGGGACTCTCTCACACTTTAACCCTCTGAGCATCAAATTCAGTCCCACCATCACCCAGCCCATGGGACCCATCACACCTCACCCCTCTGAGCATGGAAATCAGTCCCCACGATCACCTAGGCCATGGAATTCACCCACACCTCTGAGCATGGAACTCAGTCCCTACCATCACCCAGGCCATGGGACTCATCCCACCCCTACCTCTCTAAGCATGGAATTCAGTCCCCACCATCACCCAGCCATGGGACTCTCTCACACTCTAACCCTCTGAGCATGGAACTCACATTTTCTAGCCAAATACTGAACCTGACGCTCAAGACCCAGGACTGTGAAACTCACTCCGCCACCCCAGACTAAGAAACATACTACTACAACCATGGCAGATGTATTCACTCCCACCATAGTCAGGAGTCAGCTGGTGGAATGACTATTGCCCACTTGGCCCTAAACTAGGGTCTATGGCCATCTGGTGGATGTGTCTCCATGGCTCCAGAAAATCTTGACTGTGAATGATAGGCACCAAGACATGAACCCTTGAAGCCAACAAGACTCATTGAGGGCCAACCGTGAAGATCTGTGTCCATCTTGATGCAATGAATTAAAACACAAGATCAGTTTGAGTTGTAACTGGTCCCCAGAAGCCATCTTCTGTACTGGTGCCGGCTGTCTTCACTGGGAGCCAAGAACCACCGGAGCAGCAGACATTCAGTGCGATAACTTTCTGGAAAGGCGCTGGTTCCAATCCCGAATACCGAGCTCTGTCTACTCCCTTTTGGTATATTTTGGGCCTCATTACTGGTGCCCCTGTATTTCCGTGTGTTAATACCAACCTTGGACATATCGATCTGGCAGAGTGGATTAAGTCCTCATGTCAGGACCACTGGCTGATTTCAATTTGAAGAGATCAACCAGGGGCATAACATAGGATACAGCACTTGCACATCCAATTACTGCATGCTTTGCCTCTTGCCCTGACAAAAGTACCATGGGTTTATACTGTCAAAATTCTCACATGGAAAATAACTCAGTAATGGACGACAACGGGAACGGAGCTGATCGACGCCACCTACCGGCGCATAGGTGCACTGCACACGAAAAATCTTTCGGATCCAGTCTGACGCCTAGGGGAAATTCTAAGGTAAGGTATCTGTGGCTTGAAAAAGGGGCACATGCATCAAGCATTTTTGTCTTAGCAAACCGGCCAATTCACAGAATCGGCCCGTTTGCGAACACAAAAAATGCTTTTCAGATGCAGCAAACCCTATTTTGCGATTAAGTAACCTGTTACCAAATCGCAAAATGGGTTTCCGATTCGCTATTAGGAAGGGGCATGTTCAGGGCGTTCCTTCCTAATACCGAATCCCATCGGTATGTAGGAATGTTTTGTGACCGAAATGCGGTCACAAAACATTTGCATTTTACCACCTACTTTAAGTAGGTGGTAACCCATTCGCAAATGGGAAGGGGTCCTCAAGGGACCCCTTCCCCTTTGTGAATGTTTGTTACAGCGTTTTTTAAGAGCAGGCCGTGGTCCCTCGGACCACTGCCTACTCTTAAAAAATGAAAAGAAAATTTTTCATTTTTGTTTTAGAAACGCATCCCGTTTTCCTTTAATGAAACAGGCTGCATTAAAAAAAAATTGCTTTATTTAAAAGCAATCACAGACATGGTGGTCTGCTGACCCCAGGAGGCCACTATCCCTGTGATTTTTGCGATTCCTAGGGGTCGCAAATTGTGACCTACCTCATTAATATTCATGAGGTAGGTCATTTGCAATACCCTAGGAATTGCCAAAAGTGTTCAACACACTTTCATGCATGCCGTTTTGTGATTTCCTAATTGCGAATCGCAAGGATTCGCGATTAGGAAATCGCAAAACGGTTTCTTCATGCATCTGGTCCATTGTTTCTACCATATAAGGTGTTACCGAAGGTAAGTAACTTGTTCATCAACACTATTTGTCATCACAATATGATACGAATTCCTGCTTGACATCACTTCGTTTCAGCTTTTTTGGCCACCTTGCAGCAGTGGATGAACCCTCAGAGTTGTCTTGGCAAGCCATGCTGTACACTGCAGGAAACTGGACCAGACAGCCGGACAGCAGAGATTCACTGTGACATTCATGGACTGGAGTGTGGGAACCGAACCTGGAGCTTTCCTAGAAGGCACAGCCAGTCTTTCAACCATGGAGCCAAGTGCAGGTGCATCTCGTCGCTTCATTCAGAGGATAAGATTCTTAAGTTAAATTAAAGTGTAACATAGCAGT
Source organism: Calotriton arnoldi (assembly GCA_963921515.1). NCBI lineage: Eukaryota > Metazoa > Chordata > Amphibia > Caudata > Salamandridae > Calotriton > Calotriton arnoldi. The sequence continues at coordinate 1,306,485 of CAWUFW010004083.1, read as the reverse complement.
TACTGACCTCTAAGCGCTAGAACACTCGTGGACTCATATCTCCGGTTCTAAAAGTGCCCGAATATGGGGCAAGTTTGTTCACCTTTGTAACTGCCCTTCGTTCTAATTGTAAATAAAGTGTTATTACTTTTAAAGAGATAAAAAAGACTGGACATTGACATGTAGGTCCAGATTTTCCGTTGGGTTTGCGTCACTTTTTTGACACAGGGTGACGCAAAATCCTTTGTGGTATATACACAAGTGATTATCTGCACTACTCTGGTAAAAAAATATCACAAAAAAAATTGATGCTGCCTTGCATTATTTTGCGTCAGGTTCTTCCATGGGTGGTGCATGGTGTTTCTGTGCATTTACCCATGGATTTCGACACAAAACCATATCTGCAAAGACTTCTCTACATAGATTTGCACCAAAATGGGACACCTTCCTGAGTTTGGTGTAACAAGGAAAAATATCTTAATTTCTCCTTGTTACTTCCTCTTTGCATTCTGCAGCACACATTCAAAGAGGAAATAGCCTCAACGGATAGTTTTTGTGCTGGAAAGTATTCCTGCACAAAAACTATCTTGACCACAGTGGAGGCACCCTTCAGACATGATGTAAGTGTGCCTGCGGTGGACCTAGTCACAGGTGCACCCGTGCTAGGAAAGAGCAGAACTGTGCCATTCGGTCAAAATACAACACAGTTCGGCTCTCTCCAGGTGATGCAACGCAGTGCAGCAACTTTGCCTGCTGTGCTATTGTGCGCCACTTGTTAGTAAATCTCGACTTAAATGCATATGATAATTGTGTTAAATTGTTTCTGGACATAAACCTATACCAGCTCTTAGAGTGAGCCCAGTTCAGTGCCATCCCCACTGGAGCATCAAGTCTGAAAAGGGAGACTTGTCTATTCCTTTTAAGTGCTTTAGGTCTGATTAGGTATAGCGTAACCCAAGGTCTTATGTTTTTACTACAATTAAAGGGGTCATGTACATAGTTATTGGGGCTTTTAGTCAGCCCTCTTCATCAATTGGTCTGTTGTTGTGTCATTCATATTTTTCATGTTCCCTACACAGCATAGAGCATTGCGCAATGGGACAGCCCACTCCATCCATTGGCTAACTTCACAGTGAGCGGCAGCATTCTGTCCTTTCATAAAGACATCCATACAAAGCAGTTGCCTTCAGTACCAGAAGCTGTGGCACCGAGTGGTTTGTGGAACCCCAAAAATATTTCAGCCAATTCCTTCATTTTATATTGGTGAGGGTCCGCAAAGCCAAAAACATGGCCACACCTATTGACTTTGCCAATGCTTTTTGATGGCATTTGTACCTTTCTGCATACCCTGTTCTTGATGTTAGAAACCACGCTTGATGTGGTAAGATTGTGAACCACTGGTTAATAAGATGTTTAACCACTGGTTAATAAGGAGAAGGTGAACCATTAGTTATGAAGGAGCGGGTAAACCGTTAGTTATGGTACAGATGGTGAACCACTGGTAATAAAAGAGAAAGTGAACCATTACTTATGGTGGAGATGGTGAACCCGTGGTTATGAAGGAGACGGTGAGCCACTGTTTGTGGTGGAGACAGTGAACCACTGGTTATGGAAGAGACAGTGACCCATTGGTTGTGATGAAGATGGTGAACCACTGATTATGATGAAGATGGTGAACCTCTGGTTGTGAAGGAGACGGCGAACCACTGGTTATGGAGGAGACGGTAAATTCCTGTTTATGGTGGAGATGTTGAACCACTGGTTATGGTGGAGACAGTGAACCACTAGTTATGGTGGAGACGGTGAACCACTAGTTATGGTGGAGACGGTGAACCACTGGTTGTGAAGGAGACCGTGAACCACAGGTTATGGGGGAGACGGTAAACCACTGGTTGTGAAGGAGACCGTGAACCACAGGTTATGAGGGAGACGGTAAACCACTGGTTATGAAGTAAACCGTGATCCACTGATTGTGGAGGAGATGGTGAACCACTGGTTATGGGTGAGATGGTGAATCACTGGTTATGGGTGAGACGGTGAACCACTGGTTATGGGTGAGACGGTGAACCACTGGTTATGGGTGAGACGGTGAACCACTGGTTATGGTGGGGAATGCGAACCACTGGTTATGGAGGAGACGGTGAACTACTGGTTATGGTGGAGATGGTGAACCACTGGGTATGGAAGAGACGGTGAACCATTGATTATCGTAGAGACAGTGAACCAGTGGTTATGAAGGAAAATGTGACCCACTGGTTTTGGAAAGACAGTGAACCCCTGATTATGGTGGAGATGGTGAACCGCTGCCTGTGGAGGAGACAGCGAACCACTGGTTATGGGGGAGATGGTGAACCACTGGCTATGGGGGAGATGGTGAACCATAGGTAATGGGGGAGATGGTGAACCACAGGTTACGGGGGAGATGGTGAACCACAGGTTATGGGGGAGATGGTGAACCACAGGTTATGGGGGAGATGGTGGGTCACAGGTTATGAAGGAAAGGGTGAAAACCACTGGTATTAAAAGAAACGTGAATTATTTATTTTGAAGGAGACGGTGAACCACTGGTTATGGTGGAGACGGTGAACCACTGGTTATGGAGGAGACAGTGAACCACTGGTTATGGTGGAGACGGTGAACCACTGGTTATGGAGGAGACAGTGAACCACTGGTTATGCGGGAGATGGTGGACCACAGGTTATGAAGGAGATGGTGGACCACAGGTTATGAAGGAGATGGTGGACCACAGGTTATGATGGAGATGGTGGACCACAGGTTATGAAGGAGATGGTGGACCACAGGTTATGAAGGAGATGGTGAACCGCTGGTTATGGGGGAGATGGTGGACCACAGGTTATGAAGGAGATGGTGAACCACTGGCTTTGAAAGTGACGTGAATTATTGGTTTTGAAGTAGACAGTGAATCACTGGTGATAGGGGAGACAGTGAACGTAATGGAAGAGAAGGGGAACCGCTGAGTAGGTGGAGACGGTGAACCACTGGTTATGGAGGAGACGGTGAGCTATTGGTTATGGGAGAGATGGTGAATTATTAGTTATGGAGGAGACAGTGAACTCCTGGTTATGGTGGAGACAGTGAACCACTGGCTATGAGGGAGACAGTGAATGACTGGTTATGGGGGAGATGGTAACCTACTGGTAGATAAGGCGAACCAGTAGTTAGGTGGAGACAGTGAACTAGTGGTTATGGGGGGACGGTAAACCACTAGTAGGTGGAAACGGTGAACAATTAGTTATGGAGGAGACGGTGAACCTCTGGGGAGTTGTGGAGGAGCCTGTGAACCTCTAGTTAGGAGAGCTGGTTAACCACTAGTTATGGGGGGATGGAGCCTGCCAACTCCAGCTGTGTGAAGTGTTCCGGCGGTAAGGTACTTTTGCTGTAAAGATCACATCTGGCAGGTGGGTGAACCACGTTGGCGTGACGCAGGGGCGCACCACCCTGGCATGCATCAACGAAGCGATGTGGCGAGACCTTGACTGAAGGTCGTGGTAGAATTAGAGACGGAAGGCAGCAGATTTAGCAAACAAGACGAGCTACACGTCACACGTGAGCTTCACGCGCTGACACCTCTCCGCCTCGGTCTCCCGGGCTGGCAGGGCGCCTCGACACTTTCTTGGCTGAGGGGAGAAAGGTTTGAGATTACCCAGGCCTGACTCACAAGGCTGTCAAGGGGACAAAGAGAGTCGAGGCCAGCCGAGGGCAGCCCCCAACCGCCCCCACCTCCCCCGATGGAATGAGGCTGGGCACGGATGGAGGGGGGGGGGGGGTGGAGGGAGCGGGGGAGGGATAGTCAGGGCTCTCGGGTCGCCATCACAGAACACGAGTCATTGGCTCCATCCTACCTGAGTGACCCTAGTCTGCCTACTGCAGCACTCTTCTTTGAAACTGGATAATGTTTCTATCCCATTCTGCGCTCTGAGGTAACTGAAAAGTTCAGGAACACATTACAACCCCCCCCCCCCCCCAAAAAAAAACTACATTCAATTAAAATTCAATGCCATGAAAAAAACATAGGTTAAAGATATATATATATATCTATATAGATATATATATAGATATATATATATATCTATATAGATATATATATCTATATATATATACATATAGATATATATATATACACATTCAGAGATGGATGGATGGATGGATAGATCGATCAAGAGAGATGGATGGATAGATAGAACGATCAATAGATAGAATGAGAGAGATGGATAGATTGATCGAGATAGAGGTGTGGTGCAGCGGCCAGGGCAGCTGACTTCGGAGCACAGGGTTCACGGTTCAATCCCCGGCTCTGGCGGCAGCTCAGCTCAGCACCATGTGACTCTGGGCAATAGCTCACTTAATTTCCACGATGGCCCCCAGCGCCTTGAGACCCGTAAGGGTGAGTAGCTGTGCTATATAAAAACGGACGATGGATGGATGGACAGACAGATAGATGGGATGATGAATTTTTATACTCAACAATACTGGTGTTCCGAGGTTGTGAAAGGCTGACTCAGTATTTGAAAGGCATTTGGTACAAATGTCCTTCCGTTACTCGGTGAGGTAGATTTAGGAGGAGCTCAGACTGCTGTGAAGTGCTTGTAGAGAATCTTCCACTTATATTATAAATAAGAATGATTGTGGTGCTTACCAAGTGCTCAACACACAGGGCCTGTGCACAGCACAAAGTTTGTAACACAACGACTAGCATCTGGTAGCCTAAGTATATTTAATTATTATTTTACTAATAGGCCCCTGACAGAATTAAATTTCTGCCCTCGAGGTTACACATGCATCTCTGCAGCACGTGCATTTACACACCAAGTTACATTACATGCTTTATTTCTAATTTGTGTTTTAGGTTTCTGCTTCAAAGTGAAAAATACTGTCTCTTTTTAGGTCTCGCTTGCTAATGCTTCAGCTGTTTTTTGTCGAAGGAACTTTTGTGTAAAATGCTAAGTGGGTTTTGGGTGAGCCCATTGCTGTCACGTGGTCAGGTTAGGCCCTGTTACAAAAACCATCATTTACATGCTCACATTTCTTAAGTCACCTTCTCTTTTAAACCTGGTGACTTTTGACATACATTTGCATGCCTGACCATGCAGGATAACATTCTCTGAATCTACATTGCTTACATTTCCACTTTGGAGGCACTCTATCACGACACCTTAAACATCTAGTACAAGGGGTAAAGTTCACTGCGCAAATGTCATTTACTTTATTGTCCAGTACTTTACTTTATAGTCCGGTAGGCGAAAACGCTATCCAACCAGTGCGGTCTAGTTGCTCAAACTGGGGAAGATAAAAAGGGACGCTGCGCGAGCTCGCTCGACCCGAGACAGTGCAGTCAGCTGCACTCCTGTTCGTGTTCTTGCTGCTAATTGCGAATTTGCACAGAATCCGATGTTGAATCAGCTCTTAATGACTTTATAGAGCCTATTCCTGTTTTTAGCTTGTTTTTAACACACTGTATTGAATTTGATCTGTGGAGGGAGGTGGGAATCGAACCCTGAGTGGGAGGTATTCCGAGGCTTCAGACCGGATACTTTGTAACCGCCATTTTCTGTTCCCTGTGCAGTCTAGTTGCTCAAACTGGGGAAGATAAAACGGGACGCTGCGCGAGCGCGCAGTGGACGTGCACAGCGGGCGCGCCGCTGGCGCACCAAAGGCACGCCTAAGGCAAGCCCGTCTGCGCCCGTCAGCGTCCCGGAGGCGACCGGCACCGGAAATGATGCCGGGTGCCCTCCTGATTATTCTCATCACATAAGTTACTGCAGAGCAAGGTTATTGGCCATTGGTAAGTGTGTGAGCTGCCGCTCCCACTTTTCCCTTCCAGCAGATACTGATCGCCTTGCCTGCAAACACTGTAACTGGGTTGCTTTTCCCCCCCTCAATGGGACATGTGTGGAGTGCACAGGGAAATCTGATAACTGCGCCCACTCTGATCAGAACCTTGGGGAAGGAAGCCATTTGAAGGCTGTTCTACTAAACACCCGGTCGGTTAAAAAGCATGAGCTCCAGCTCTATGACCTTCTAACTGACCTAAGGCCCGACATTATGTTTGTAACGGAAACATGGCTAAACGACGGCTCCAACCCCACCATCGCTAGTGCGATCCCCCCGGGATATCAGATCCTAAGAAAGGATAGGCAGGGGGTAGGGACGGGGGTGTGGCTATAATCTTTAAGAACATCTTCTCCTTCTCTTTACTACCTACCGCAGAGATAGAGGGGGCCGAGGGCCTTGGTTACCTTTTGGCCGTGTCGGCCCACCAATCTATCGCTGGAGTAGTAATTTACCGACCGCCTGGGCCAGCCGGAAAGCTTTTGGAGTCGATTGGACATGCTATCTCCCCTATTGCGACCAAATACAGGCACTGCTTGGTACTCGGGGATTTTAATATTCATATGGACCAACCAGCTGAACCTGAGTCCTCTAGGCTGTGTGAGTCCTTAGGAATTTTTAACTTGACCCCCTATGTCCTCCTTCCCACCCATGAAAGGGGCCACATTTTAGACCAGATTTTTTCTACGGCCAGAATAGATATGGACGTGCCCCTCCCCATAGCATGGTCAGACCATTTTCTGCTGACCTTTAGCGTCCGCAAGGAATTTGGCAGGCCTCAATCATACTGCAAGCCACGCGCAAGCAGTTACAGGCCCTTTTATCAGCTCACCGAGGAGGCACTGCATAGTGCACTCAGGCTACATCCTATCCCTTTTAGCGGAAACCTGGAGAACGATGTGTTCTCCCTGGAGAATTGGCTACAGCTCCATTCTCTGGAGCTTGCCCCTCCCAAAACTCGGTCAGCAATAGCCAGCAGAGCTTCGGCCTCATGGTTCACAGAGGCCCTTAGAAAGAGCAAAAGTGCTTGCAAACGCCTCGAGAGAGCGTGGCAGAAGAATTTTAATCCCGCGGACAAAGCCACGTACAAACTGGCCCTGAAAGCTCATTACTCTAAAGTCCTCGAAGAAAAGAAACTTTTTCTGTCCACTAAAATTGAACAGGCCGGGAACAAAAGTAAGGAACTTTTTTAAATTGTAAAAGACTTCTCATCCCCCAATGCAATAGATAGCCCATTTACCCCTACCAGCGACTGAACTAACCACCTAGCTCGATATTTTTATGACAAACTTAAAATCATCCAAGAGTCCTTCGAGGCGCTGCCCCAGGCGTTGGAAGGAAACACAGGCTCACCCCCACGAGTTAACCTGAATTTAGGTTTCTCCCTCACACAGTTCCCTCCTATTCCGTTGGACAAATCTCTCGAGATAATGAAAGCTCTTAAATCCGGTTCACCCTCCGACCCTATCCAGCGAAAGTACTGGCATCCATCGCTGAGGTGATTAATCCAGCCGTTAACTTGGTTCTGAACACCTCTCTGTCGGAGGGGCTAATGCCTGAGAGCTGGAAACACGCAAAAATTCTCCCGCTCTTAAAGAAACCTATAGCAGATCCACGGGTAGCAAGTAATTACCGGCCAATATCACTGCTGCCTTTCTTTTCTAAGGTCTTGGAGAAATATGTAAATACTATCACCACGGAATATGTGGAGGCCAACCATTTATTGCATCCGAGTCAGTCAGGTTTCAGAGCAAACTTCAGTACTGAAACGGCTTTACTTGAAGTCTCTGAATCTATTAAAACAACACTCGACAGTGGTGGCAATGCGGTACTGGTATTATTGGACCTGTCCGAGGCCTTTGATACCGTGCCCCATGACCGACTTCTGCAGAGACTTCAGGACTGCGGTATTGGCGGCACGGTACTCCGATGGTTCACCTCCTTTTTAAGTGGCCATCGACAAACAATATGGTCTCCTCCCTTTTCGGCCCCCATGAAAGTAGGAGTCCCACAGGGCTCGATCTTGAGCCCGACTCTTTTTAATGTATATATGGCCCCCCTTGCGATTCTAGCGGAGGAACACGGCGCAAAAATAGTATGCTACGCCGATGACACGCAACTGCTGTTCACTTGCGATAAAGGAACCGTCTTTAGAGGCAGTGAGATAAACGCCTGCCTGACGGAGGTGTTCTCTTGGCTTAGGCGTAACCAACTGAAATGCAATCCGGAGAAGTCGGAGATCATTTTCTTCGGCTCCAATCCGTGCGAGTCCTGGCGCCAATGGTGGCCACTGGACATGTCCCCCCCCGGCAACCTCAGTAACCACAGTGAAAAACCTTGGGGTTAAGCTGGATGCTGACATGGCCATGAAGGCTCAGATTCAAACTGTGGTCGGCACCTGTTTTGGGCTATTGAAGATGCTAAAGAACTTCCTTCCCCTGCTTCCGTTCCCACACAGGAAGACGGTAGTCCAGGCCCTGATTATATCAAGGCTGGACTACGTCAACGTCCTGTACTTGGGCCTACCTGATTATCTACTAGGCCGCCTGCAGGTGGTCCAGAATGCGGCGGCCAGGGCTATTCTTATGGTGGGCCCTAGGGCTCATATGACCCCCCACTTAAAATCATTGCACTGGCTTCCGGTCCGGAAGAGGATCCATTTTAAAGCTCTAGTTTTGGCCTTTAAGGTCCTCCACGACTCAGGGGCCCCCTATATCAGGAAAAGGATTCAGCGCTATGCCCCACAACGGACCCTGAGGTCCTCTACACAGCGCTTGTCGACCATCCCAAGGTTTTTCCACTCCCGTACGGGTGGTCGCTCCTTTCAAGTGGCGGCATCCCAGCTATGGAACAGCTTGCCACTTTCTCTCAGAGAAGTGCAGGACCTCCTTGTCTTTAGGAGAAAACTCAAAGCCTGACTATTCCAACATTAGAACTAGGCCTACCTGCTTTAGTGTACACTGCCTGTCTTGCAGTCTTTTTAGCGCCGGGACACTCTGTGGAGTAGCCGCGCGCTTTATAAGTACCTAGTTACATTACATTACATTACAATGACACCTGACTGGGAATGCGACGTGGCCACAGGGGTCCCCTTTATTATATATACACAGAACCACTTCCTTGTTTAGGGGAGAGGAGCACTCAGCTGACACTGCAAGGTCACTACATGCCGGAATTCCAACTCAGATTAATCCTGCCTACCAACAGGAAGGATGTCCATCTCCACCCCAAGACGGACAGCCTGATGACACTTACCTGCAGGTGATGGGGAGTTTGTCCACCTGGCCAGGGATTTAGCAGATCACCCACCCTAGGCAAGACTAGGTTAGGGAGTGCTAGATAGGAGTGTACTACACACTGTACTTACATGTCCGCATATACTCACTGCCTTAGCACAATGGTGGAGATGTTATTCTTTTTCACTATTCTCGTAATGCTAATTACACTAATCTGTTTCATTCTATTGATTATCGCAGCGCGCATATTTTACACAAGAATCACCATGCTTCAATAAATATCGAAGCGCCTTGCTGAGTATTTCTTGTGTGTTTCTTTGGGTATGCATAAGAGTCCAAACAAAAGGGTTCTAGATCTGTTACCATGATTTCCTTGGGGGATCTGGGTTGTCATGTTCTAAGGTTGCACACACATTTGTTACCCTGTAAGGTTAGGGGTCCACATGGTGCACTGTGAGCAAGCTGGACGATAGGCCAACATATCCTGAGGGTGTGCACAGAATCAGTCTAGCACAATCCTGACGTTTATGTTGTCCAACAAACACACAGTTTTGAGGATGTGCAAGCCGAACGACATTGCTTATCACTTGCTGGCTTTCTCGTCAGTCTCCTTGGCTTGCTTCTAATTCGATAGCATAAAGTCACTCTTTTCTGTTTGCCCCTCCCCTGGAGCATCGCTTATTGTCCATCCTTTTGATTGGTTACTTTGTAAACTTCCAGTGCTGCCATTGAAGGGACTAGTTTATCTTTTGCTTTCATCCCTCCATGGGAGTGCATGTTTCCAGTGGCGGCTCCTCTGCTAAGGCGGAGGAGCGTCCCCCCACTGCTCAAAAGGAAAAATAAAATGATAATAACGTAACGTTATTATCATTTTATTTTTCCTACTGCAGTGAGTGGCGAGCAGGGCTGGCCAGAGCAGGAGGAGGAGTGGTTTGCACTCCCTAAGTGCTCATGACTGTTTGGTAGGGTCTATCGGGCCAGCCAAACGGTGATGCGCACTTTGCATGTTTTCCACCAGGCTGCATTACACAGTCCCTGTCTGAGCACCGAACCACGGTGCTCAGACCAATCACAACGTTGCATTACATCGTTCTGATTGGCTCAGGGGACCCTGTGTGCCCGGGTGCTTCCTGCAGCCAGCTGGGACTGGAGACAGGAAGATGGAGAGGATGGCAGAGAGGTAGCAGCCGGCCATTTCAGGTAACTCCTTTCTTTCTTTTTTTTTCCATTCCCTCCCCACTACACCCACCCACCCCCGCCACCCCATGACCCCCATCCGGTAGCAGCCACCACTGCATGTTTCTTCTTGCTCTCTCTCATGCGCTGCTTCCCACCTCATATCCCCCCTTACCGTGCTTTCTGTGTTGCCCATCCACATCCAGCTCATATATTGCTTACCCTGACTCTCCGTGTCCGTCCGTCTTTTTTTCGCCCCCCCCCCCCGTTGCTCCACTACCAATCCCTTGGAGCGCCACGCCAGTCTGAGACATTATACTGCTTCTTTCCCCCTCCACTCCTCCATTGCTTCCCCTGCCTCTCCCCAGCCAATGTTTTTCTTTCTTTCTTTTTTTTTTTTGCAGAGGGCTGTCCAGCAGCAATTTGCCACTGGGTTGTACTTTTTCTTTTTAATTTTACCACTCCAAGATGGCCGTCCAGCATGAATGCATATTTGACAAACAGTAAAACATATGGACGCCGCAGCACGGTGACATTTGTGAGCATGCCTCGTGACACATGCACAGCTTTAAGTCACCATGCTGGGACTGGTGAGCATTGGCAACAAGCACTGACAAAAGCCAAAGAGTAGGCTTTGTCAATGATTGTTATTATCAGTCTCCTTCTAACCAACCCACCACATCCCCTCTATGAGTGATAGTGCACCGTGTTTAGGTTTCTTTTGTAATTAACAGTGCCCACAAAAAAGTTAGAATTGGAGCTCTAGTTGAAATTCAGTTTGTTGAAGTCCTAGAGCAATTCAAACATTCAGGAAAGAGAAATCCATAAATGAGAGAGCAATCCAGTCGTCATCCAAGAGAAGTCCGGAAGTGCCAGGATATCCCATACGTACCCTGGAATGAGCCTTAGTTCCGAAGTTAGAAGTTTGTTGTTACCGTGGGAGAATTTGAATTGGGTAGTAACAGGCTAGTATCCACCTGGCACTCTTTCAACCAACTGTTTCCAGAGCACGCATAGCGCCTCGAAGTGATTCTCCATAGTGAAGCCAAGCGCTTCAGAACCAGTTTTCTTGCTCAGGCCAGGTTAAAGTTCAGTGTCTGCTCTGTGATTACATTCTAGACTGATGGCAGAATCCTGGACCCAGCAGCCTCTCATGGAAGTGAACACTGAGCAGATTAAGAGATTTGAGAGGCAAAAGTCTATGTGTGAAGACATAAGGATTTTAGAAACGAATGTATCATTTTGACAGCCATGGTGATTGACTGGTGTGAGATTCCATAAGAGTCAATCGGCCTTTGCAACGGACAAAGAGTGTGACTGTGCTCAAGGCGTGAGACTCACTCCCAACACGTGACATTGTAAGAAATGTGAGAGACCCACATCCAATGAGTGAGACAGTTCTCCAGGCTATAAGTCTTACTTCCACTGTGTGAGATAGTGTTCCCATGTGTGAGATTCACCCCTAGTGAGTGAGACCTGAGGCGTCTGCTAAGATGCTTCAGATTCTCCGAGTATGCAAGGTTTGTCTAGGAGCGAGGCGCGTGCTCGGCCTCCATCCGGAGATCCAATGTACATAGAAATGCAGCTGGTTTGTTGTTATGCTGTTGGAATGCCTGGATCAGTTCATACACGAATTGAGTCTAATGCCAGATTTCAGAATTTTTTAACTGTCTGATTTTCCCCAGTCACATTTCACCACACGCCCGGAGGCATGACTAGTGCTGTGTTCATTAGCCTTCAAAGCACAAGACTGGAATGAAGTGTATGTGGAAACTGGACTCAAGGTTCTGAAAATGATGCATGCGCAAGGGAGCTGCAAATTTTGCAGCCCCCAAGACAAGTCAAGCAACCAGTACTTGCAAACTGACTAATTACAAATACGCAAAACGGACAGTAAGAAAGTTTCAGTCACAATCTCAACTGTACCATTTTGAATTCCAGTTGGCCATTGTGGAATCACCATATTCCAGTTATTATTACAATCTGCCGTCTGGAAATCTAACTAGATCCAACATTGGTCCATTGCATAACTATTTTGCAGAAAGACTGAACAAGTGTACCTGAGTCAGACCTCTTTAAATCACTAGCAGAAACATGTCTATTATGCTAGGATTGCGTTATCTATGTGGCAAGACCTATCCTGTTGAGTTTGCGCATCTGTTGTATAATATAGACAAAGTTGTCAAGGGTTCCAGAATATTTGCAAGATGTAGATTTAAAGAATATGTTTGGGTGTATGTAGTTCTCTATCTCAGGGCCCAATTGAAATACGTGCTCCGTGAACTGTTTCTCATGCATCACATATGCTGAACATTTATAAGACACTGTGATCATCATAGCTCGTGTGTTAGAGCCCTCCGTGGGGCTGGACAGGCCACCCTGCCACTCTGGCATTTTTCTAGTGAGCTGCAGGCTGAGGGGCTGCTTTCTTGGCTGGGAGTTGGCAGTCCATCCAGCTCTGGAAGCTGGATGAGCTGCCATGACTCACCCATAAAAGCCGCCGTGGCCCAACACGCCAAGGCCATCTGCAGTGTGGGGCTGGTTTGAAAATTTTTGCCAAGAATGATTATGGTTTACTGACTCGCCATGGCCCTACGCCATTGGTGAAGGCAGCGTGGAGGGGGAATTCACCAATGGGCTTAATGCAGAATGTCAGTCTCCGGGGGCACTCAATCCACAGACTTTCTCTGGGGCAATTTTCACATTTTGCTGGTCTGATCAATCCTTCATGCCTCTTTAGGGATATCACCTCTTGGGGTGGTTGGACTACAGAATATCGAGCATAAGAATGTTGTGTTATCATAATATCGTGAAAAGAACGTCGAGGGACAACATTTCGAAAGGGAAATGCATATAGAGCAAGTATAGATTTGCTATTCTTAACTCCACAACTGTGGATTCTGAATATGTATATATTGCCAAGGTATATATATGCAGAATTCAGTAAAAAAATCTCTACTTACCTTTCTATAGATCGGCCTTGATATTCCGGTCATGATATTTCGTGCCATTTTGATTCCCATCTTGATAATTCGGGGCCACACCCCAGGGGTGGGCAAGGTGTTTAATTAGACATTCCTTTATCACTCTTTGGAGGAATTTTCTCTGAGAAAAGAAGTGCCTGAACCTCTTTTAGCAAAAACCCCTTTGTAGCAGGGGTATTCACCAAGCTAGCTAACCTCTGTGAAACAGACTGTGTATGTGAACCTCATCTCAAAACCTGCCCCTGGAATACCCCTTCAGTAATATGTCCTCCCAGTCACCAATCATTTTAGACTAGATAATGGAATTATTGCACTCTCTTGAAATAACATTTCAATATCCTTCATGGATGTCAGTTACGGTTTGCTGAATCACATTAAGAGCCCGTGGGGCAAGTAATGCAATTATTTAACATAGGTGCGGAAAGGATGCTTTGTGGGATTACACCGTTCTGCATACTTTGCATCAGACACTGTTGCATAACCTTCCCGCTCACATGAAGGTTGACGCAATGTTGGTGTAACTCGGGAAGAGCACGAGATTTACACATGACTTAGTGACCTCTCACCTAGGTCTGTAAATACTCTCATTTCAATAATCGGCAAACGGTAACTGCTGGAAAGTGGATTATTAGTAGTGGAAAATATGCATCTACTACTGGCAATAATGCCACTAACACAATATAGGGCTCAGAATAGGTCTCAGAAAATTATTCCTATGCTCAACCTTTGGTAGCTTGGCTGCGAGCAGGCAGGCTTAACTTCAAAGACAAGTATGTAAAGCATTCAAAAACAATGATTAAGACACAACACACAATAGAAATCCAACACTAATTTAGAAAAATAGGAAATAATTTTATCTTTAGAATGACACCAAAATGAAAAGAATCCAATGTAGGGAACTGGAGATATGAATTTTTAAAGATTTAGCACTATATAGCACATTGAAACCTATAGCACCTATTGGGGCATCAGGCTGACCGCGATGGAGCCCTGCGCGGCTACCTCCCACGGTAGGTCTTGGTCAAAGTTTTTACCTTCTGACTTAGAAACTTGCTGGAGCTTTTCTTCCCGGGGTCCCCGGAAGCTCTCAGCCAGTCCGGATTCGGTAAGGGTTCGCCGGCTTGACGAGCTCCCGGTCACACTTATGGAAGTCAGACCTCCGGAGCTTTCCTGCAGGGCGAACCAGAGATCCAGGCCGGTTCGCGGTTGAAGGTGGGTGGCTTGACTCTCGCGGTTGGTCCCTGTCACCTTTTCTAAGTTCGGACTTAGAAACTTTTACGGAGCTTTTTCTCCCGGGGTCTCTTGATGCTCTTCACCAGGTTGGGTTCGGTGAGGATTTGCAGGTTTGTGTTTCGACCAACTCTCAGTCAAACTCTGGTAGTCGGACCTCCAGAACATTTCAGTGGAACGGCTTTGGTGTAAACCCCTTTGTAGTTGGGGTTTTCACCAAACTAGTCAACTGATTGTGAGCCAGATTGTGTTCAGCTACCTGTAAGTGGCTCACCTGTGTGCAGCCCAGCCTACTAAATCAGAAGCTTTTGCTTGGTTGAATTAATATATGAATATCAAAACCTTGAGTGTATATTATGGATGGAAATGTGCGTATTTTAAAAACTCATACGCTGATGTTTGGGGAAAATGACTGGATTTCAAATTTTTTTTAGAATCTGATATTTGAGTGATAAATCATGTGGCATCTGAGAGACTTATTTCGATTGCTATTACCTTGGTGCCAGGGCGGTTGCATCTATGACTATAATGTATTACCAAAGAGAGTCATTGCACATTTACAAAGCCATTTGTACTCTACTGCTGGCTTCCTGCCTGATGCACAGAGGTGATCACTGCTGGTAATCTTGCAAGGGGGCCACTACTGTAATCTTGGCTGATGTGGTCACTATGACAACTCTAATGATAGTAGTAGCTCGGGATGACTTTGACTGAACATAAGTAGCTCTTCTTAGGATTAAGGTTGGAGACCCGTGGTGTACAAGATCTTCACCTCAAAAACTACCCTTAAATATTGTGTCCGTAATATGCCCTTCCAGTCACCAATGGTTTGAGACAGATCATGGAATTATTGCAGCCTCTTGAAATGACATTTCAGTGTGCTGCATGGGCATCAGTTATGGCTTTAGGAATCGCGTTAAGAGCCTGATGGGCAAGAAATGTCGTTATTTGACTACGGGGTAGAAAGGATGTTTCTCTGGATAAGACTGTTCTGCCTACACTGCATCAGACACTGTTGCATAACCTTCCGCTCACAGGAAGGTTGATGCAATGTCAACTCCTTCTGTGTAACTCTGGAAAAGAACAGGATTTACACATGACTGAGTGACCTCTCACCTGGTTCTCTGAATATTCCCATTGCAATGATCATCAAAAGGTAACAATGTTCCTGAACCATGAGCGCAGCATCACAGGTAACACACAACTAGTCTTTAATTTGAGCCGGTGGTTGCCAGTGGGGGGCACCAGCACTCATTTTTTCTCATCAGACATACCCCGAGAGCAATAGAGGGAAAAACACATTAAGCAGAAAAATGGAGGAAAGGAAAGTCTGAAAAACCGCCACAAAGGGAGACAGCAGGAACCTGCAAGCGTGAGAAGACGGGCCAGGGAGTGTCTGGTAGTGGATAAAGAGGCCTGAGGAGGATTCAAGGCTACGCAACTGTGGTATTCGGCACGCTGCCTTTTAAAGCGCAGGCTGTTGGCTTTTTAGCAGAGCTTTGGGCACCAGAGCTCGTGTTTTTACAAATTAACTACTGCACACAACCAAAGGACCCGCTTGATGTACCATCACCATAAGAGAAAGGTCTCCAGAGAGATGCAAACATTGAGGAAAGAGAAATCCAGAAATCAGGGCGCTCTCCAGGTGTCATCCAAGAGAAGTCCAGAAGTACAAGAGAAAGTTCCACAATAGAAGTAAAGGTCACATGATGGTGAGGGCGGTCCCAGGCCATTCCCTACTCCCCCTGGTATGAGCCATAGATCTGAGGTTAGAAGTTTGTTGTAACCGCAGGAGTAGTTTAAGTGAGTAATAACGGGCCATCTCCCTGGCACTCTTGCCGTTAATTGTTCCCAGAGCATCTCTAGTGCCTCGAAGTGATTCTCCTTTGTAAAGCCAAGCGGTTCAGACCCTTCTTGCTTGCTCAGTGCAGGTTAAACATCATATTCTTCTCTGTGATTACATTATAGACGGATGGTAATATTTTGTACCCAACAGCCACCCATGGAAGGGGAGGCCTCTAGCTCAGCAGATTGAGAGATCCGAGCTTGTGCTCAAGAGGTGAGACTCACGCCAGACGAGTGACACTGTAAGAAATGTGTGAGATTCACCCCTAGCGAGTGAGACCTGAGGCGTCTGCTAAGATGCTTCAGATTCTCTGAGTATGCAAGGGTTGTCTAGGAGCGAGGCGCGTGCTCGGCCTCCATCAGGAGATCCAATGTACATAGAAGTGCAGCTGGCTTGCTGTTATGCTATTGACATGCCTGGATCAGTCCATACATGAATCGAGTCGGATGCCAGATTTCATAATTAGATTACTGTCTGGTTTTCCCCAGTCAGATTTCATCACACGCCCAGAGGCAGGAATAGTGCTGTTTTCTTTAGTCTTCAAAACACACGACTGGAATGAAGTGTATGTGGGAGCTGGGCTCACGGTTCTTCAAAGGGTGCATACTCAGGAAAGTTGCATATCTTGCAGCCCCCAAGACAGGTCTAGCAACCAGTATGGGCAAACTGACTAATTCCAAAGAAGCAGACCGCACAGTAAGAAAGTTTCTATTCAGAATCTCAGTTGAACCGCTTTCAATTCCAATTGTTCATTTTGGAACCCGCATATCCCATAGAGCATTCACATGTGCCATCTGGAGTTCTAAGGGGCAGATTTACAAGCCCCTTGCGACACTTTTACGGCGCCGTTGCGTTACTTTTGTGATGCAGCGGCGTCGCAAACAATGCGCCACTATGCGACATATTTACAACGTGACGCATCTAGCGAGATGCGTCACGTTGTAAAGCCCTGTGCTACATTATACCTGCGTCAGGTATAATGTATGCAGGGTGGGCGTTCCGTCGCAAGGAAGCCCCGTAAAAGTGACACAGTTAAATCTACAACATTTCACGGAGTCACTTTTACGTCCCCGCTGCGTCAAATCCTTACGCCTTCTTGAAGCAGGCGTAAAGACTGACGCAGCATGTTAGGTATAGGGCACCCCTGAGCAGTGCTGGAGTTGCGTCGTGCTTGCGACACGACTCCAGCACTGCGTCACCCTAACGCCGACATATGCGTCACGCATCTGTCTATCCTTGCGCCACGGTGCGCCGCATTGTAAATGCGGCGCATCCATTGTGGCGCAAGGGTTTTTTTGAGTCACACAAAATAACTGGCGCATCCCTGCTAATATGCAGAGATGCGCCACTTATTGTAAATCTGCGCCTAAATGTTTTCAGCATTGGTCCATTGCATAACTATTTTGCAGAAAGACTGGACAAGTGTACCTGAGTCAGACCTCCTTAAACCACTGGCTGGCAGAAACCTGTCTACTATGCTAAGATTGCAGTACCTGTGTGGCAAGACCCATTCTGTGGCATTGCCACATCCATTGTATAATATAGTCAGAAGGGTCAAGGGTTCTAGCTTATTTGTAAGATCTGGATGTTAATACTATGTGTGGGTAGTTCTCTTCTTCAGGGCCCGTTTGCAGTAATTGCTCAATGGAATTGTTTCTTGCGCTTGACATTTGCTGAAGATTTATAAGGCACTTTCATCTTCCAAGCTGGTGGGTTAGATCCATATTTCGGCACTGACTGGCCATTCTGCCACTGGATGGCAACCAGTCTAGGGGGCTGCTTTCATAGATGGGATATGGCTGCCCATCCAGCTCTGAAGTCTGATGGGCTGCCATGACCCAACCCTGAAAGCCCCATGGCCTCATTCATGCCGAGGCCACATTTAATGTGGGAATGATTTGAACACATTTGAAAAGGCCTATTATGGTTTACTGTCGTGCCATGGTCCTACGCCATTGGTAAGGGCAGTGAGGGGGGGAATTCACCAATGGGCTTAATGCAGAGTGTCATTCTTCAAGAGGCCCTCAATCCAAGCTCTGCTTAAAAGCTAAAAGCCCGCGGCCTGCACTATTAAATGCCAGTGCGCTGAACAGCAAAGTTGCGTAGCCTTGAATCCACTTCATGCCTCTTTAATCCACTCTCACTGGGGCAATTTTCACACCCTGCAGGTCTGATCAATCCTTCGTGCCTCTTTAGGGATCTCACCTCTTGGGATGGTTGGACTACAGAATATCGAGCATAAGAATGTTGTGGTATTGGAATATTGTGGAAAGAACGTCGAGGGACAACATTTCGAAAGGGAAACGCATATTGAGGAAGTATAGATTTGCTATTCCTAACTCCACAACTGTGCATTCTGAAAATGTATATATTGCCAAGGTGCATATATGCAGAATTCAGTATAGAAAATCTCTACTTACCTTTCTATATATCGGCCTTGATATTCTGGACACGATATTTTGTGCCATTTTGATTCCCATCTTGATAGTTCGGGGCCACACCCCAGGGGTGGGCAAGGTGTTTAATTAGACATTCCTTTATCACTCTTTGGAGGAATTTTCTCTGAGAAAAGAAGGGCCTGAACCTCTTTTAGCACAAACCCCTCTGTAGCAGGGGTATTCACCAAGCTAGCTAACCTCTGTGAAACAGACTGTGTATGTGAACCTCATCTCAAAACCTGCCCCTGGAATACCCCTTCAGTAATATGTCCTTCCAGTCACCAATCATTTTAGACTAGATAAGGAATTATTGCACTCTCTTGAAATAACATTTCAATATCCTGCATGGATGTCAGTTACGGTTTGGTGAATCACATTAAGAGCCTGCGGGGCAAGTAATGCAATTATTTAACAAAGGTGCGGAAAGGATGCTTTGTGGGATTATACCGTTCTGCTTACTTTGCATCAGACACTGTTGCATAACCTTCCCGCTCACATGAAGGTTGACGCAATGTTGGTGTAACTCGGGAAGAGCACGAGATTTACACATGACTTAGTGACCTCTCACCTCAATGATCGACAAAAGGTAACTGTTGGAAAATCGATTAGTAGTGGTAAATATGCATCTACTACTGGCAATAAGGCCACTAACACAATATAGGGCTCAGAATAGGTCTCGGAAAAATATTCCCATGCTCAACCCTTGGTAACATGGCTGCGAGCAGGCAGGCTTAACTTCAAAGACAGGCATGTAAACCATTTAAAAACAAAACACCAATTCAGTAAATAATAAAGACACAACACACAATAAAAATCCAACACCAATTTAGAAAGATAGGAAATATCTTTATCTTTAAAATGACACTAAAATGAAAAGAATCCAATGTGGGGAACCGAAGATATGAATTTTGAAAGATTTATCACTATATAGCACATTGAAACCTATTGGGACATCTGGTCGCGCTAGACCGTACAAAGTCAAAGTTTCAGGCAGACTTCGATGGGGCCCTGCGCGGCTACCTCTCTTGGTATGTCTCAGTCAAAGTTTTTACCTTCTGACTTAGAAAGTTTTCTGGAGCTTTTCTTCCCGGGATCCCTCGAAGCTCTCAGCCAGTCCGAATTCAGTGAGGGGTCGCTGGCTTGCCTTGCGACAAGCTCTTGGTCAAACTTATGGAAGTCATACCTCCAGAGCTTTCCAGCGGGATGAACCAGAGATCCAGGCCAGCTCGCAGTTGAAGGTGGGCGGCTGGACTCTTGCAGTTGGTCCCGGTCACCCTTTCTACATTCAGACTTAGAAACTTTTACAGAACTCTTTATCCTGGGGTCCCTCAATGCTCTTCACCAGGTCAGATTCGGTGAGGGTTTCCCGGCTTGGGTTTCTGACCAACTCCAGGTCAAACTCTGGAAGTCGGACCTCTGGAATTTTTCAGCGGGACGAACCTGGAGGGCAGGCCGGCTTGCAGTTGAGGGTCACCGGCTTGGCTGGCCAGGTCCAGTCGGTCCACTTATGGAACTTTTTTCTGCTACAAACTTCTGGAACTTCTTCCTGAAGTTCCTATTAGGGTCCCAAAGTGTCCAAAACTTACTCAAATGGTCTGAAAGCTCCAAGATTGTCCTTAAAGGTTTGGGACTTAAATTCTCAAAATCCAATTGGACAAAACCCTTAAAAATTCAATGGAATTGCTCCAGGCTGGGGATTATTGGTGGTAATGGTCCAGGTGAGCTCTGTTAACCTGTAGCATGCCGGGAGTCCGCTCTTTAGTCCTTTTGAAGCAGGTTTGATCCACAGGGCTGTAGTTCCAGATTGTGCAGCAGGCACAGTCAGTCAGAGTGCAGGGCCTGGTGGTGCAAATCAAACTTCTCAGCATGGACCCTTCTTCTTCCTTTAGTTTCAAGCAGCAGATCTGAGAGGCACTGCCCCTCTCAGATACTTATTCAGTGTTCTCTGGGGTCACACAGGAGGGCACTCCTGTCCAATGAGGTGCAGGACAACACCCCAGAACATGACCATTTCCTCCAGAGTGTGGCACAATGGTTTCCCAGAAAGCACTATTTCTCCCAAATTCAATATGGCTGATGTCTCAGCTGAGAGGCAAGAGCTGGCTAAACCAGCCTTCAGGATGGCTCAGCTCCATAGACTCCCTCTCCCTGGTATCTGCACATTCCTTCCTTAAACCTGCCATCGAGCTGGGTTCAAAGAGTAGGAGTGTAAATGAAACTGGCTTCTCCTGCCTGTATCCTCATTCATTTGAAGATCATTGTTTACGACCCTTCCACTTTGCTCTGGCATTCCTATGCAGCAGAACTCACTCCTCCCAGAATGGCTTCTTCACCCCAGGGGCTACTTATCACCTCATCAAAGCAGCCTGGCTAATTCACTTAACTCTGACCAATCAGGGCAGATCACTGGGAGGCAGAATTTTGGCTTACAGACAAGAAAGTCATAACTTCTTGCTTGTACATTTTAGAATATAAATAGCATATTGTTGGATTTATCAATACCATTCTAGTGAGTCCTTGAGTGATATTTTTCAAGTTTTCCTGGCAGGAATTATTACTTAATAACTTCTTGCCATGTTAACCTATGTGGCTGGGGATCTGAAAAAGGGGAAAATTAACTGGGCAATTTCTCCAACACCAGGGCTTATAAAACATCTTTTATAAGGACCTTGTCTATATCTACAGGACCCCCACCCCTGGAACACCTAGGGAGACTTTAGGGGTTCTGAATATGTAAATATATTGCAGATCCTCACTCCACAGTGCTCCTAGCACAAAAGTCAATTTTGGGAATCACTTTACTACAATGTGGGAAGTGAAATGTGCAATTTCACTAAACACAAGGCATGTAAAACCTATTTTATAAGTGTCCTCCTTATAAGTACCTGACCCCACAACTGGGACACCTAGGGGAGACCCTGGGGGGACCTAATATCCCAAAATATTGTAGTTGATTAATTTTTAAATGCCCCAAACACCAAAGTCAAGTTTGGGCACAATTTACATGGTAAAAGCAGTCCTGCAACACAGGGCTGCTTTTAAACTGATCTCAGGCCTCAGCAGTGCACACATGCAAGTGCAGAAAGGGCTGCTGGCCTCTAAACTGCCATGCCCTATTATATCCTAGGGACTTAAAGGTAGTTTTGACCTCACTGCCCTATTATGTACTAGGGCCTTATAGGGGAAGTCATGCCAATCATAAGGGTACCCTAACCCATTGTGTACCCTAGTGTATGTAGGTGTTTTCACCGATTCTAAGTGTGTTTTCAGCATAGCACTGACTTTGCAACAGTAACAATGTGCCTAAACCATGAGCGCAGCATCACAGTGAGCGCACCATCACCATAAGCGAAAGGTCTTCAGTTAACCAACACATAAAGTAACAAGACCCCTTGTAAACTGGAATATAACTGCTCACCCCTAATGAAGAAGAAGTGTGCACCCGTTGTTCCAATCACTAGGTCTAAAACACTGTGCCTACAAAAATACACCCAACATAGACCCCTGGTCATTCTTCAACAATGGAACCATAGAACCTGGCCAACAGACACCCATCATAAACCACTGACCTGGTACCCAGGACTCTAAAACCCAACACAAACCAAGGATCAGCTGGCCCCAAACCAACACAAACCACTCATACTCCTCCTAAAATAGGACCATGGTTAACAGACAATCACCATTAGCCACTCACCCACGACCCCTAACGGGAGCACGAGACTCAGCAACCTATTAAACCAGCACAAACAATGGATGCTGCTGAACAATAGGGAATGTTCCAGAGACAGATGACACTCACCCATTACAGATGACTGATGTCGAGCTAGCCCTGCTATCCTATCCCGTATGCATGACGATAGAACTGCCTCTGAACCACTGCCCCCCTGTCCTTTAGCGCCTCCCTCTTACATGGATATCGAAACGCTGCACTACAGAGCTGCCAAAATAATTCAGAGCATCCATTCTTCCATTCTGGATCTAACGAACCTCCTTCACCTCGCCGAACTCTCCTTCGCTAACCTAAAGCCCCTGCTGAACCCCACCCCCCTTATCACAGAGCTCCCCAAACACCCACTACCTCTATCCCTGAGACACCTTCGCCCTCGCAAGCATCCTTGCCACCTCTCGGAGGAGGAAACCCTAGCTCTCGTCCTCTCCTACAACCCTACCCTCGCCACACCAAGTCCACTAGACCTCACTGAAAAGGAAATCCTTGCCATCCTCCGGGACTACAACGCAGCCCCAGTTACCCCATGCCTATTACACGTGAGGGCCGAACATCCCATCTGCACGGTCACTATCAACCCCAGCAGATCAGCTACCCTCCGTAACAGAAGTGTGATTAAAAGCAATCTAGCGCCTGTACCCCTGTCCGCCCTGACTCCCGACACTCCCTCCGACCCCTCTCTGACTGGTCTCTTAATTAACTGCCGATCTGCAGTTAAGCACGCCGCCGATATTGCTGCCCTCGTCCTGAACAAAAATTTCGACTTAGCAATTCTAACAGAATCTTGGCTCAACGAATCCTCATCCCCATGCCTGGACCTCTTAGTCCCTCCCAACTATAACATTGCAAGGCTGGACAGGCAACCTAGCAAGAAAGGAGGAGGCATCGCCTGCATCTATCGCTCTAACCTTCTTGTCACGGAACTTCTGGCGGATACCACCGACTCCTGCGAATACCTCGCCCTCTCCATTTGCAGCAACTCCGCCCTACTGTGCAACCTGCACATCTTTTACCACCCCCAGGCAGGAATGACTCCTTCACTGACCACCTCATGGAAATTTTCACAGCTAAGAGTTCCTCCAACGCTAAAGACATTTTCCTTGGCGATTTCAACCTGCACTGGAATGATCCCAAGGATCCTCATGTCAACGCCATCAAAGACCTCCTGGCCGATCAAGCCCTGACCCAATCTTGCTCACTCCCAACTCACTCGAAAGGGGCCATTCTTGACTGGATCATCTCTAAGGAATCAACAGTCAAGCTTATCTCTATAGACCCATGTGACTGGTCTGACCACCACGCCATCGCCTTCCTACTACCTGGCACCCACAAGACTAGGGCACCGCAGCCGGTGATTCCTAAACGCTGGGTCAGAGACACCAAGAACCTAGACCACAGAGAACTGGAGGCTCGGTGCAAAGCTGACCTCCCCCCCCCCTTGCATATCACAACGATCACTACTCTGCGACCATATCGAACATTCTGGATGACCTAGCCCCACTAAAACTAAAAAGAACCCAAATCAAAGATAGAAACCCCTGGTTCACTGGATCCCTCAACAATGAGAGGAGATCCCTCCGGCAAGCCGAAAGAATCTGGAGACAGCACCCCTCTGCCGCACATCTAAAACTTCTCCGCCAGGCCAGAAATACCTACAACAGGAACATCCTCAACTCAAAAAAAGAATTCTTCAGATCGGAACTAGGGAACACCAAGAACAGACCCCGTAAACTCTTTGAACTGGTCAAACATCAATCCAACAAACTGGCCAAAACATCGAAAGAAAATCCCAAGTCTCTAATATCATCCGAGGAATTCTCCTCTTTTTTTGCGGACAAAATCAAAGCCTTAGGTAACGAACTTAGTTCCGCCTCATACTCTCTACCCACTACTGACCTGCCTCCTCCTTCCACGCCGCTCCGACAGGCTTCACCTAAGAATCAAGCACACTGGACCGACTTCACACTCTACGACGAAGACTCCGTCTCTAAAATCCTATCTACCTTAAACCCGAATAACCATTTTAACGACCCGCTCCCCTCCAACTGCCTAGCTGCCGCCGCCCAATCCATTATTCCTAGCTGGACTGCAATAATTAACGCCTCTCTCCGGCAGGGATCGATTCCTGACTCTCTGAAAGCCGGCCAAGTCCTCCCCATTTTGAAAAAGCCGTCGCTGGACCCAGCCTCCCCTGACAACTTCAGACCTATTTCCAACATCCCTCTCTTAGCTAAAGTGTTGGAGAAGTGTGTGCAACTGCAGCTAAGTCAACACATCAACAACTTCCACCTACTCGATGACTTCCAATCTGGATTCAGACCTGGACACAGCACTGAAACCACCATGCTCCACATCGTTGATGATGCCCTCCAAGCCCTTGACCAAGGCAAAACATGTCTTTTAATCCTCCTAGATCTATCCTCTGCCTTCGACACGGTCAACCATGGAAAGCTACTCGAACGCCTCAAACTCAGGATGGGATTGGATGGCTCTGTCCTAGAATGGTTTAGATCCTTCCTCCAAAACCGATCACAGAGATTCCTAATCAACGGCAACCTGTCTGCTCCCTCTCCGGTCACGATTGGAGTCCCTCAAGGATCAACGCTGTCCCCCACCCTCTTCAACCTTTACCTAGAACCGCTTGCCGAAGTCCTACGCACTGCAAATATCTCCTACCATATGTACGCTGACGACACTCAGATCTACATCAAAATCTCATCCCTCGAGGAGATTCTCTCCCTGAATGAGGCCCTGAAGCTGACCGTCCAATGGCTCGCCTCCAATCAACTCAAACTCAATGCAAAGAAAACAGAATTTCTCCTAATTTCCCCTCCTAAAACCAACCCTGAGATTCAGATATGGATTAAGGCCATCACAGCCTTAAATTACCCACCGACCATTGTGGACTCGGCCAAATCACTGGGAATAACCCTCGACTGCAACTTGAACATGCGGGACCACATCAACTCGATGGCCAAATCAGCCAGATTCCACCTGAGCTACCTTTGGAAACTGAAACCCTTCCTTGACGCTCCCGACCTAAAAATGGCAGTCCAAGCACTAGTCATCTCCAGACTGGAATATGGCTGTTCTACCCTCTCGGGTCTACCCAAGATCTCCCTGGCACCTTTAAAAGCCTGCCTCAACGCGGCCGCCAGACTACTTACAGGCACAAGGAAATTCGATCACATTTCTCCACACCTGAAAGCGCTGAACTGGCTTCCTCTCGAGGCCAGGATACAGCTTAAGCTGGCATGCATCACACACAAGGCTTTATACTCAAACTCCCCTGCATACCTTGCACAGAAACTTGTGGTATCCGGAGGAATCAGAAACTCCCGGTCCGCCAGAGACCTCTTGCTCCAGCCTGCACGTTTTAGGAGAAAAAAACTTACAATCGGGCTTTCGCTGGGGCCGCGCCAAGAATATGGAACTTTCTCCCACCCGTCATAAGAAGAATCCCCTCTCTGGCACGCTTCAAAAAGGTGGCCAAAACCTTCCTTATGGGTAAATTCCTCGTTTAAACTTTTACCTTCAACCACCACAGAGACCCTGATCAACTGCCGACTATTGCCTCCCTCGGATGACCTAGTCACCCCTCCAAGAAACCTGGGGCCTTGTCTTGAGTAACTGCAATGTAAACTGTACCTATGTATCCTTCTATCCCTTATGTATCCAGCACCCCGCCCCCTCCCAATCGATTGTTTACTCTTGTGATTCCATGCCTTTTGTACAACCCTAGGATTCTGTAAAGCGCTCTGATACCCTAACGGGTCAAGTTCGCGCTCTATAAAACATAAAAATAAAAAAATAAATAAATAAACTCCTAGAATTGGACTAGGTTACCTGGTCTACTGAGACTCACCATAAATCTGTGATATGGAACCAACAAGGGGACCATGGTACCCTGCATTCTAAAAATCAACAGAAGCCATGAATTATTCATGACACATGCAGCATACTGCAGAGCCAGGAAGTATACATAGCACAGTACCTGGCCAACTGACATCCACCAAAACCCATTGATGCAGGTCCAGCAATGGGAGCCTGGTACACAGCTTTCCAAAAGCCATACAAAGCCAACACAAACCATGAATCCTTCATGAAAATACAGCAAACTGCAGACTCAGCAAGCACCTACTCAACACACCCCACAGTACCTGGTCAACTGATACCCACCATAAACCACTGATCTGTGACCAAGAATGTGAGCCTGGTACCCAGAATTCTAAAAAGTACACACAGAACCATGTTCACTCCTGAAGAACAGAGGATAATGCAGGTCACAGGTCACCCGCACTCTTTGTTTAAGGGCTCTAGTTTTAGGAGCAATCTTCCTCCGGAAGATACAGCCAATTGCACTCAGGTCTGCCTTCTCCGAAGAGTTCTGAATGTCTCTGTTACACCAAGTCCCTGGATATTATACGTTCTGTATCTCTAGCCGCTCCTCATAGGATTTGTTGTTTAAACCTCACACATTTGGGTCAATGATCTCAGGATTGTCTCTCGCCGTTTTTTATCTGTATGGATATGCGGCGTCCAAAACTTGACATGACAGCCCAGATGTGAGAGCACAGGTCTCCAGATGTCAACTCTAGAAAAGGGCAAAATATCCCAGATGCCACCTCCAGGACAGGACACAATACCAAAGATGTGATATTCACAACATGACACTATTCCAGATGTGCCATCCTGAACATAGCACAATAATCCAGAATGCAGTCTCCTGAAGGAGGAAGAATCCTGAAGATGGGGACTCCAATAAGTGGCACAATACTCTAGATGTACTATTCAGAAAACAACATAATACTGCAGGTGTGGCCTTCAAAAAAGGGCAGAATAGTCCAGATGTGGCCTCCAGAACAAGATACAACACTGTGAATGTGGCCTCCAAGACACAATACAATAGAAGCCGTCTTCAGGAGAAGGTTGTACATTAAACACAAAAAAGGTGATGGAAGGCTGCTTGCAGTACGTCTAACCACTGGCAATCGCTCAGGGTAGCACTCCAACCCACCGTTCTTTGACCACCATGTCCCCTCAGTTTGGACCCAGACATATGCAAATCAATCTTGACAATGATCCAATAGGAACAGTCCAGCCCGAACTGCCAGGCCCCGATCAGGGCAAAAGGGTCTTAGTTTGCTTCTGTTCCTGTTCAGGGAGGACCTGGTCTGGCAGGTCAGCAGACAAATTGTAAGCATTCCTCCCATCAGCTTTTGTGTGTCTTCAGGAAAGGGCACCAGTCTCAGGAGATGGTCTCCAGAACAGGGCAGACTTCTAAGTACATGGTCTTCAGAACAATATATTTTGGGGGAGAGGGTGTTTCTTGAGTGCTCCCTATTTCACTCTTAAAAATATGATGCAATTCCTGGTTCATATTGAATCCAAGAAACCTGGCCTCTGTGTAACACATCCTGTCTGTTGAGCAATTACGGATTATGTGGTTTTATGAGCATAACGTCATGTTTCCTCAGAGCCCATCATTACCAAGTATGGACCAAAGCCAATTTTGCAAAATCAACCAATGTTTGAGTCATTGCATATAACAGATAAGTGTAGAGTGCCTCGTATGCTGCACTGACTTGGGGACTGCCTTCTAAACCCTGAGCTCTGTGGCATTCTTAACGCGGTAGCGAGGTGCCCGGCCTGCGGCTCGCGCTGCGCTGGAGCACGCGCCCACCTCTCGAGACAGATTAGACGAGAGCCCCTGGTGGCAGGTTGTGGCAAGTGCCCTAGTATGAGGCAGAAACAAGCTGCATGTGTTTCAGGACTGTTGCTGCTGGCCTACAACTGAATTCCACATAAATGCGTGGGTGGGGAGGGGGGGAGACCGAAAAGCAGCAGAAGAAAATTGGTTTTAGGGTTACACTTTGCCATTTGGTCTGTGACTTTCCCCTTTGCGCACTATGGCAAATCGACAAGAGTTTATTGAAAGATGAAGCTCATTGTTCAACAAAACGCAGTGATAAATACAACTAGCCTTGGCAAAGCTAAAAGGCCTTGGATGTGCGACTTGTTGGCTTTGCCAATGCCTTTTGGCAATGCATTACTGCATCGAGAATTTTTTTTTTTTGCCAATGCTTTGCAGCACTCGCCAAAAGAATAGAAAGCCGCCATAACACAGCTGCTGTTGGTCACCATGACATTTCGTGGGCACGTGCGTCACATAAGGGCAGGCATGCATCATCATGCAAGTGGGTGTTACATATGGAACCACATATGAAATGACATGGAGCCATTTTATTATTTACCAATCTGAGATCCATCTGTAGGCAAGAAAAGAAATTAGAGTAGACACTAAAGCGATTTAATTTAAGGCGGATAGACCGGCAGCAATTTGCTACCTGACTCTCCAAAAATATAGAATATTAAAAATAAAAGATGGCAGGTGTGAGTCGGGGGCAATGGAGGAGTGGGTGGTGGGAGTAGGGTGAATGAAGTAAAAGTAAAGCCGGGTGGTGGGAGGAGGGGAGAAGCAGTACACAAGGAAAGAGCTGTATGGGTAGGCAAGGGAAGATGCACACGAGGGAGAGAGCAACACAGAGCAGGGGGCATGGGAGCTTGGCAGGGGAGAAGCACACAAGAGAGCGAGTGAGCACTACCCGAGGGTGAGAGCCCCATGGAGCGTGGAGGAGAAGCACACGAAGGAGAGAGCTGGAAAACACATGCACTCTCACAGAGTGCTTAACCAAAGAAAATAGCAGTTGCCTGAAAGTGAGCAGTGGAAGGATACAAGTCACCCAATCAAAAGGATGGTAAAGAGGGTATGCTGAAAGGGTGGGATAAACACAGAAAGATGAAGGCAAGCCAATGAGTAAGAAGCAAGTGAATTAGACTGGCAATACAGCCAACCAATGATAAGGAACGGTAAGGCTGCAAGCACTATAAGTTTCTGGGAGCTCACAATGGTCTTTTACAACCAGAAACCTTGCGCTGACTGGTAAGCAAGACTTAAAAATAAAACAAGCATTAGCATTGTTAGAGCAAGACATGCAGAAGAGGACCAGCAAAAGACAGCTAAGTCTATAATTGTAAAGTAGTCCATCATGCAGTTAAATGTACAACCAGACGATAGCGTTAGGTGAAGGATGAATACTCTATTGAACGGAGCCAAGACGTCATTTCAAACAAGTCAGTGTCTGAGAGAGGCTGGTCAAACAAAGCTATGGTTGAACTAGGCAGACCCACAGGCCACTCTATATATTGTTAGCAATTGGTCTGTTTCACAGCAGTACTGTCAAAAGCCAGGCCTCAGCATTTCAGATATTGTTGGGTGCATTTTACACCTGACTATCTGCCTTGGAGTCTGCCTTGTCACCTTGGATTGATGCACTGAGCCTCAGTGAGACAAGTGCTGCTCCAGAGCCACCATGGACAGAGTATGACCCGGATTATCTTTCCCTTGAATTTTTATTTATTTATTTATTTATTTATAGAGCGCATCATTCATCCCGGAGGATATCACGGCGCTGTATAGCGAGAGATTATGGTGAGGCTGCCAATCAAGGCATATGGTCTATTAGAAATTTACGTCTTAGGGAACAGATGGGTCTTGAGCTTTCTCCTGAAGGCCAGGTAGTCAGTAGTGAGGCGCAAATCTTGGGGAAGTTCATTCCATTTCCTGGCCACCAGGTATGAGAACGAGCGTCCTCCAGATCTAACTTTTTTTATACACTTTGTCCTGGCCAGGGCTTGGTGGAGTGAACGTAGGCTCCTTGGGGGACATAGAATTCAATTTTATTCTGTAGAACTCTAGGGCCACGTTGGTGGAGAGCCTTGTGTGCATGACTGAGCAGCTTAAACACTGCTCTTTGTCGCATGGGCAGCCAATGAAGATCTTTCATGCACGTAGATGCTGAGCTCAGTCTGCTTTTATTACACACCAGTTTGGCTGCAGCATTTTGGAGTACCTGCAGGCGAGTGAAAAGATAGTCTGCCATGCCAACGAATAGGGCGTTGCCATAGTCAAGCTTGCTTATGAGTAGTGCCTGTGTGACGGTTCTTCTGCAGTCCAGTGGGATCCAGGGAAAGAGTCTCCTTAGTAGTTTCAGAGTTGCAAAACCCCTTCCACACAGGGTCCGCACATGGTCCTTCATGGAAAGGGAGTCATCAATAATGATGCCTAAGTTTTTTGCACACCGCTTAGGAGCTGGGGTATCTCCCAGGGTTTGTGGCCACCACGTGGCATCCCAGATTAAGTTGGCTCCTCCAAAGAGCAGGATTTCTGATTTCCCTGCATTCAATTTGAGACAATGGTCCGACATCCATTGTGCCATTTCTGAAAGGCAGTTGTTCAGGTTAGCTTTAGAGGTGTCAGGTCTTTCATCAAGGGTTACCATCAGCTGTGTGTCATCCGCATAGGACCAAACATCAAGGCCCCATTTCCTGCTAATTTTCGCCAGGGATGAAACATAGGCGTTAAATAATGTGGGGCTTAGTGATGCTCCCTGCGGGACACCACAGCCGATGGTACTGGGTTTGGAGAGAAAGTGTCCTAGTTGTACAGTTTGAGTTCTATTACTCAGAAATGAGCTGAGCCATCCTAGTGCTTTTGAGTGGATCCCTTTTTCGTACAGGATTCCCAGCAGTCTGTTATGTGAGACCGTGTCGAACGCTGCCGACAGGTCCAACAATATCAGTGCTACAGATCCTCCCCGGTCGGTCTGAGCTCTGACATTGTCTAGGACGGCCAGCAGCGTTGCCTCTGTGCTGTTGGAAGCCCTGAAACCGGTTTGTGACGGGTCTAGAAAATCATTAGACTCCAGGTAGTCGGATAGTTGTCTGTTTACCAGCCTCTCCAAAACTTTGGAGAGGTATGGGAGTTGAGAGATCGGCCGGTAGTTTTCAGGGTTGTGAACATCTGTTCCTGCTTTCTTAAGTAGGGGGTCACTATTGCCTGTTTCCAAATTTCGGGAACGGTGGCAGTGTTGAGGGAGGTGTTGAAAAGCTGTGTGATGTAAGGACAGATCACTGCTGCGATTTGTGCAAAAGTAAAATGAGGACAGGGGTCTAAGGGAGATCCTGACTTGCCCAGGTAGACTGGAGCTTCTGGAGGTGAGGTCCTCTGCTCCCAGTTGACTGCCTCAATAATACTGTTTGTGCCGAAAGAGGCATATATTTTGCTTATTTTGTCCGAAAAGAAATTGCTTATTTTTTCGCATGCTTCTTCTGAGGGGGGCAGTGTTTGGGACATACTTGCGGGTTTGCTGAGTTCCCTTACTATTTTGTACAGTTCTTTGGCTGAGTTACAGTTTTCATTAATTCGTAGTGCAAAATAGGTCTTTTTTGCTTTTCTGATGGCGTTGTTGTAATTTCTAAGCTCAGACTTGTAGTTCAGTCTATCTGATTCCTGCTTGGACAGTCTCCAACGGTATTCAGACGTTTTGCACTTTCTTTTAAGTGCCCTGAGTTCAGGTGTGTACCACTTCTCGTTATTGGACCTTTGTGTCTGCCTGTGTATTCTCTTGGGTACAAATAAGTCCAGTGTTTTTGTGATATCTGTATTAAGATTTAGTGCCCCCGAGTTCACTGGAGAGGTACTAAGGGTTTTTATGTTATTAGGGGTGAAGTGGGATTCGAAGGAGGCTTGGGTAACTAACTTCCAGGCTCTCTTGGTCGCCTGCAAAGGTTTGTAGGCTTTTGGGGGTTTTACTGGCAGGTTGAGTGAAAAGAATATTAGTGCATGATCAGTCCAGGGAACGGGTTTGATCTCCTGGATAGTTGTGGATTCTATATTGGAAAAAAGTAAATCTAGTGTATGCCCCGCTGTATGTGTCGGGACCTTGACCCATTGCTTAAGTTGGAGAATCTGCATGTCGCTTTCGAGTTGTGTTGTGGCAGGGATGTTTGTTTTCTCAAAATGGATGTTGAAATCCCCTATTACTATGTAGTTTTTATGTTTCAAGCATACTGGGAAAAGTTGAGTAAGTAGATTGGCACTGAGTTCAGCTTGGTGGCCTGGGGGATTGTAGACCACTGCTCCGGCTAGTATTATCTGTCCTTCTTTGGACAACTGAAAGGAAAGTATTTTGTGTATTCCCTGATGTGCTATTTGGACCTGAAGGCAGGTCAAATAATCTTTGAACAAAATGGCCAGTCCGCCCCCCTTCCGTCCGTGTCTGTCTTGTTTTATTATTTTGTAATTCTCCGGCATGGCGTTTGAGATGTCAGGAGAATTGTTATCATCAAGCCAGGTTTCAGTAATGAAAACCAGGTCAGGGTTCTTCTCCTTGAGAGTATCCCAGATATGGAGGGAATGCTTTGGAACCGACCGTGCATTAAAGTAAATGCAGGTTAGTTTACTCAGGTCCGCATCTGTATGCGGCCAGTCTAGTTGGATTATACTACTCCATTGGCAGCCACGACAGGAAAATGGGCCCTCCGTGTATTCTGGGTGGGCCTTTGTGCATAGTGTGCTGGCCTTAGCTACAGTTTGAGAAATAGCTAAAAGTGTGTTTCTGGTGTAGCAGTGGTCAGTGCTCAGGGCGAGGTTACAAGGGGCAGACGGCCTGGCCCCTGGGCCCGGCCAGGCGCGGACGGGCGCAGACGGGCTTGCCGTAGGTGCGCCAACGGCGCGCGTCCGCTACGCGAACGTTGGCACATCTGATTAAAGTAGGGGAGTGCGCGAGATTGTTACTCCGACCTCTCCCAACCCGGAGATGCCCTGTGAGTGGCCCAGCTGCTTCCAATTACGCCCTCCACTCAATCGGCACTCAGCCGTGGTGGACCGGGGCGGGGAAGACAGCCGAGATCCGTGATTACTTACAGCGCGGTGCAGTTTGAGGACAAGGTATTTCTATTTGTGCAAAGATGCAAGTTTAAAAGGTTACACACGCGGAATGCTGAGGCGAGGTTAAAAAGTTTCACAAACGTTTCACACAAGTTAAAAACAGGTAAAAACGAGTATGGAAGTATTCAGGCAGAGAGATCAGCGGTCTTGCCAGCAGCCTTACCAGAATGAACGTTTTACTTAAAACAAGACCTCACAATATTTCCACAAAATATATCGAGGAGTAAATACTTCTTATGTGCAGCCAAAATCACTTCCTACATATTTTAGGACTGGGTTAATTTACTATCTAGATTCCACTCTTAGCAGGGCAGGCCACAGCAACCCTCCCCACGCCTGTTCAACACTGAACGCTGGAGAGCTACATGTTGTGACCTTTTCTTTGTCCAACAGAGGTGTGAGAGTATCTCCACCATAATCTTGGTGAAATGCAACATTTTGCACAATGCCTACATGCCAAAACTCACTTTTATCATGTGCATTGGAAGAGAATGTGAGAAAACAGCCTGCCTTTTTGACAGACTGCATCAGGTATGTCCGAGTAGGCCAGTTTTCTCAAAGCTTACAAAGGGCAGACTTTCATTATACTAATCAGTGCCTATCTGAGCCGGTGGTTGCAGGTGGGGCCCACCAGTCTTCATATTTGGGGACCAGGAGATATTTTTGCAACATCAGACTTTGGCCAAAAGCGAGAGAGAAACTGGGTAAAGTGTGTGTGTGTGTGGGAGGGGGGGGGGCGAGGAAGATGGAAAAACAATGGCAAAGGGAAAAGCAGGGATGAAAAGGAACCTGCACGAGTGAGATAAAGAGACAGGAAATGTAGGGTGGTGGAAGAGAGAGCATGAGATGGAATCAAAACTAAGAAGCCTTCTTAACCATGAGACCATGAGATAAAGAGAAAAGAAGCGTAGGGTGCGGGATAAAAGAGGCATGAGATGGCATCAAGGTTAGGCCTCCTTCATATTCGCCACCCCAACCTTTGATAGTGCCAGACACGAGCTTCC
This sequence comes from Calotriton arnoldi, assembly GCA_963921515.1. Lineage (NCBI taxonomy): Eukaryota > Metazoa > Chordata > Amphibia > Caudata > Salamandridae > Calotriton > Calotriton arnoldi. The sequence continues at coordinate 1,272,223 of CAWUFW010004083.1, read as the reverse complement.
GAGCAAAACTTTGGGCCCTGGCACTTATTTTTTTTTTTTAATTAAGCACTGACGATAATCCCCCAAACTGAGGGCCTGATTCACAAAGGGTCTCCGCACTCTTGACGGATGCCTCGCAGTCGTGGGGGAGTCTCCGTAGTCATGGGGGAGTCTCCGCAGTCGTGGGGGGAGTCTCCGCAGTCGCGGGGGGTCTCCGCACTCCGGGTGGAATCTCCACAAAGAGAATTCTTATAGCGGAGATTCTGCCCTGAGTGCCGAGACTCCCCCACGACTGCGAAGCCTCCGCCACGAGGCAGGGAGGCCTTTGTGAATCAGGTCCTGAGTCTTCGGAGAAGCTCTGTCACAGCGACAGGTAAGCACATTCTTTACTGATGCTTCACCGCACGTCAAGAAAAGGTCTATAACAGTCCGAGGGAATGCTGGAGCACCAGAAACAAAAGCCCTCTATGCACCTGGGCGTCACACGATAGCCCCATGCATGATAGGGTTACATTGTTGTCACAGTTTGTTTTTACCGCCACCATTAGATACAAGAGTTAAGGGCTGTGTTGAGTGACGCGACGTAAAGCTAGAGTGGCATGCAACGACATGTGCACTGCGTGTTACCTGAGCCTCTGTGCTGCGCAGGAACAGAAAGTAAATAGAAGGCAGTGAAAGTTCTGAGAACATGAGAGTTAGATTCCGGCCAGGTGCGTTGGATGGGCCAAGATGGGGCATTCTTGGGTCTCTCTCATGACCATGTTACTTGAAAGCCTGTTTTAAAAGTTTTTAGAACTTCCCCAAGCTGATGGTGACAGGCTTGAGTGCAAAGTCAAGGGACCCCCAAGTAACTGCCACCATTCATTAGGCTCTTAAAGGAACATACTCGGATGAAGTGGGCCAAGGAGGATCTCATGTACCTGGACGGAGTGTAGTGGTGTGTCGCTTCCCGGAGATAACCCTGAACTTCTGCTCAATAAGTTTTCTGGCGTAGTGAACAGTGTTTGGAGCACCATGTTAAGCGCAAGTAAGAGCCAATGGAGATAGACCTCTCGGTTGAATTCAGGATCAGCACTGCTGCAACCTTCCATGTCCACGCTATCACGAGGTTGGGCGCCACAGAGAGCGAGAGGTCCATCTCCGTAACCTGTTGTGTCCTTGACCACCCTCAACAAAGACAACTTCAACAGAGTTGATCCATCACAATCGTTGAATCTAAGGGGACCTAGTCTGGCCTCCAGAGCTCCAGCCTTCCCAGAGTGCAACCTGCTAGTGAGAGGGTGGGATGCATACTCTGGTGCCAGCTCAGTTCGTTTTTGTTTTATAGGGGGCTGGTGGAGGACCATAAATAAGATAAGGAAGGTGAGATTTGTCTTCATGTCAATTAAATCCTTCGTCCATCTTCTGATAACTCACATCTTGGGGAAGGCACCCTCCAGGCTGCTGACTGTGAGGGTACCTGCCAGCTGCTGCTGCTGGTGCTTTGGCTTCATTTATTTATGGGTGTGCAAAATTACAGTTCAAGAAGGTGACAAACCTTGCAACTCAGTGCAATTGCAAAGTAGCCACCTTCACAAGTCTTCATTTACGGGTGGAATTTCCACCACAAATAGAGTTTTGTACAAATTTTGAATTTCAAAACCTTTTTATTGTGGATGCAGTCTCCCACATAAAAGCTGGGTTTGTGCATGTTTATGCGGCTGCTATTAAAACAAGCATTTGCAATGCAATAGGTCTCGCATTTACGCGAGTTTGAGCTATTGACATTGCAAATAACAATGCCTTTTATTTTTGTTTTCGTTTTAAAAACATAAATAAAAGGCATTGTCATTTACAATGCCAATAGCTTAAACTCGTGTAACTGCGAGACCTATTGCACTGCAAATGCTTGTATATTTTTGCTGACGCGGAACAATATCGCCAAAAAGCAGTGGCAAAACCAAATGTTCAGGTGATGCTATTAAAAAGCGAGAATTATTGGCTTTGCCACTCGTGGTTTCATGCGGTGTCGCGGGAACAGAGTGCTTCACAAGGGGAAATTGTCCCATATAAAGGAAATAAATAAGACAAATATGCAAATTTACAGTACCCCTCCCTACCTGTGCAATGGTAATTTTTTCTCTCCATACACAGTGCTTATTTGTAAAAGTAGGTATCACAAAAAGTGGTAGATGTCCATGGCATTGTGGAAACATGCGTGCAGGAATCTGAAGTAAACAGTATGTGGATCTGCTTATGTTTTTTACGAAGTAGGCATACTTGTGAAACTGAAGTAGGATTTTGGCACGGTGACACTTGGGGGGCACAAACACTTTTGGGAATCGAGTCCATCCAATCCCTTCATTTTCTGTTTTTTTGGGTCAAATTTGTATTTTTTGCCCCGTTTATATTGGTTTACTGGCTGCGTACCAGGTACCAAGTCACTGACATTCCACTCTTTAACAGTCCTCAGATATCAACACGTCGCTGATGGAAAACGCTTTAAACGTTTTAATAAAATACGAGTACACAAAGGTAGCAAGACGATATCCCGGTATGCAGATCATGTGGTATTTGTTGAATTGTCTTATTTACTTTGGTGTTTCGTGAATGCACCACGCTTTACAGCATCTTCAGAGCGCTCAGGTATATGGACTACGTCACTATGCCAGGGCCTCTCAACTGAATGGCACCGTCTATTTGCCCGCCTCACCATTCTAGGCACTTAAAGCAAGCAAGAAAGAGGAGGTCGAAGTGAAGAAAAAGAGAGAGTGGAACACACACTCTGGGAAGGGACAAAGAAGGAGAGTGAGTGAGGGAGGAAGAGGAGAGACAGAAACAAGAGAGGGAATAAAGGCGACTGACAGAACAAGCATTGGCATAGCCAATAGGTCTCGCCTTTGGGACCTTATAAGTGTTTAGCCATGCAACAGTTGCATAACTAAATACTTATAAGGTCCCAAAAGCGAGACCTATTGGCTACACCATTTGCTTGTTACTTTGCTATAATCGCGGCACCCGCGCTTTACTTTTAACATTAAAAGTAAAGCGCTTTAACATTAAAAGTAAAGCGCGGTGCCGCGATTATAGCAAAAGTAAAGAAATAGATTATTTTTCTATTTCTTTACTTTTGCTACAATCGTGACACCCGCGCTTTACTTTAATGTTAAAAGTAAAGCGCGGGTGCCGCGATTATAGCAAAAGTAAAGAAATAGAAAAATAATCTATTTCTTTACTTTTGCTATAATCGCGGCACCCGCGCTTTACTTTTAATGTTAAAAGTAAAGCGCCGGTGCCGCGATTGTAGCAAAAGTAAAGAAATAGATTATTTTTCTATTTCTTTACTTTTGCTATAATCGCGGCACCCGCGCTTAAAGTAAAGCGCGGGTGCTGCGATTATAGCAAAAGTAAAGAAATTGAAAAATAATCTATTTGTTTACTTTTGCTATAATCGCGGCACCGCGCTTTACTTTAACGTTAAAAGTAAAGCGCGGGTGCCGCGATTATAGCAAAAGTAAACAAATAGAAACAAGCATTGGCACGGCCGCGCGGCCGCAAAGCCGCGAAAGTGAAAGTGATCGCGATCGCGATGCACTTAATGACCCGTGGCGGAGGAAATACAGATGGCGGCTGCGCGCGTGCACGCTCGCGTGAACGCAAGCTGGTCGCCAGCAAAAGCCACTGCTATTTGCACTTCCAAAACCCGCTTACTAAAACTCTCGCCCAGGGCAGCGCTAAGCGCTGGCTCAGGCGAGACCTAAAAAGGGTGTGAGTAGGAAAAGTGAGGAAAATAAACTGAGTAAGCTGAGAGGGAGGGAGGGAGACTGAGCAACCAATAAGAAAACAAAGAATATTTGCAGATGGGAAGATTGTGAGCTGGAAGAGTGACAGAGAGAAGAGGGGGTGAGAGGAACAAGAGAACGATAAAGTAGAGTAACGTGGAGGGATGGGGAGAATATTGGCAAGAAGAGGGTGGGCGAAATAAAGAGGATAAAGATGGAGCCAAAAAGAGAGGGGCGAGGAGGGAGAGAACTCGGGACGGCAGAGGGGTGGATACATGTGGCATATATGTGTGTCACACAGTGGCACCATGTGAGTTGGAGGTCTGAAATGGGGCGAGTCAGTGGGAAATATTCTAAAGATCGGCAAGTGGAAAATTACATCTGAAATGGGGAATATTCTAAAGCTCGGCAAGTGGAAAATTACATCTGAAATGGGGAATATTCTAAAACTCAGCAAGTGGAAAATTACAACTCAGCTGAGTGCCTTTTGTCATTGTGCTCTCAGTCTCAGGAGCTACAAGCCACAACGGTAACTACAGCAGCGTTAGAGAATCGGAGTTCAGATAGATGGGAACACGGTGGAGGGCAGGGGCGGTGAGGAGGCGTGTGTTGTGCTCTGCGTTTGCAGGTCTGATTGGTAAATACATTAAGCAATTACTCTGATTTAGACCCTGGGGGATGGGTGCTGTAAGTGAAGTCTGCTGCTCCGTGCAGTTGCCTTTTAAAGAGACATTGCTGCGGTTAAAAACAAGTATTAGGGTCTAAAATGGAAAGTTGAAAAGCAGAAGCCATTAGAGTACATGTCAGAAAGTTGCGTATTTCGCTGACAGAGCTGCTGCGTTCATAACACTGTAAATGAAGGAAGAAAGGGCAATACATCCTAGAGACTCACCTCCCTTTTAAAGCTCAGAATACAATGGAGTTGCGCTGTGTCCACTAGAATGCCGACAAGTGTATTCTAAGCTACGGTGTCATTAAGAGTTGACAGATTTGAAACGCAGTTAACTCGCTCCCCACCCCTCTCTCTCTCTCGACACCGCGTGACCCCGAGGGCGGGTCACAGCTCAAGCTGCAGGGAAGCGGGCGCAGTAAATCGCCACAGCCCGTGAAGCGGGCGCCGTGGCGAAGTGCGTATTTCGCTGACAGAGCTGCTGCGTTCATAACACTGTAAATGAAGGAAGAAAGGGCAACACATCCTAGAGACTCACCTCCCTTTTAAAGCTCAGAATACAATGGAGCTGCGCTGTGTCCAATAGAATGCCGACAAGTGTATTCTAAGCTACGGTGTCAGTTAAGAGTTGACAGATTTGAAACGCAGTTAACTCGCTCCCCACCCCTCTCTCTCTCTCGACACTGCGTGACCCCGAGGGCGGGTCACAGCTCAAGCTGCAGGGCGAGAGCGTATCATTGTCATCGCATTGTAGAATGAAGCGGGCGCCGTAAATCGCCACATCCCATGAAACGGGCGCCGTGGCGAAGTGTTGTTATAAAAAAAAAAAGCCCAAGAGTCCCAAAAGGAAACTGACAAAGCCCTACAGCGTAATACAACTGTAGTTGGTCGGTGCTGCTTCCGATAAAAACGGAAGTGATGCTTCGGACCAGCAACCAATAGGGAGGCTGGAAAATCACAGTAACGCTAAATAAGCCAATTGCAAGCAGGAGGCAAGCAGCAGGCGGGATTACCCTGGCTATATAGATTACTAGATGTCTCGGAGAGACAGCGCATGCGCGCTGCCTACACGAGACCTAAAAAGGAACCTTTAAGAGAATAGCAAAATTGGGGCACTCCTCTCTTGTTTCTCTGAGCATGGGCTGGAAGAGAAGGCCTTGGAGTGGATTTATTCATTTCTGACTGGCAAAACTCAATCTGTCTAAAGGGAGTGCTCCAGATCAGCTCCTTCACTTTACCTACGTTGTTCTGGTTGCCCCAGGGCTCTGTCTTGCCACTGCGAGATTTTCAATCTTACAAGAAGCATCAAGCAGATCTAGTGGCCGCCAGTGGTATCTCCACACATCAGTAGGATGATTGCACTCAGTTATGTCTACAAGTGTAATCGGAGGGTGGAGGTTTCCTCCTGCTCTTCTGTATGCTGCTCACTGAGACCCGGGTGGCCTCTGGTGTCTCACGTACAACACTTCAAAAATATGAGGTGATACGTTTCGGCTCAGAGTAGGAATTTTGCAAACTCATTCCGCTTTCATACTGAGAGTCAGTTTGGTAATTTGGCTTCCTTCTGGATACAACACTTTTGCTACACTCACCTCTCATCACGAAATTACCAGTAGCAACATTTCAGTTATCTTTGTTCAGCTGGATCAAGCCCTTCCTTCTGACTAATACTTTAAAGCTCATACTTCAGACCCTGATTCTTTCTCATGTTGATGTTTGACAGTAGTATGAAGATCTGCCCTACATATTTTGGAAATCAATGTGTCAATCAAATCAGCAAAGCTAGTGTTAAGAGTTAGGAAGTACAACCTTATTTCATGTATTCTGGCTTCTCTCCCCTGGGCTTCCAATGAACATTTTTGCACTATTAACATTGGCTGCCTATTGTACACAGCAATACGACTGATGCAGACGGCTTCTTTGGCCTCCAAGCTCAGTTAAACTGGAGGTCAGGGGGATTCATGAAGTAAGAGCACTCTCCTTCTTGAAATCCTGAAACTCCATAGATTGTCTAATACTGCTATGAGTGTATGTGGCCAGCAGCAATATAAGACAAGATACAGAGCTCCTCCATGTTTCCTGTGCCATGGTGTAGCTGTAAGGACATGAGCACGTCAATGCTAGTGAAGCCGCAGCACTGCTGAATGGACATGATGACAACTGATACTGAATCCGACAGTGCTGCGGAATACACATGGACAGATTAATGATGGTGAAGCTGTGCAGCTGTTCCTGGACCATGAGCACGTTAATGGTGGTGAAGCTGCAGCGCTGCTCCTGTACCATGAGCTCGTCAATGGAGGTGAAGCTGCAGCGCTACTCCTGGACCATGAGCACATCAATGGTGGTGAAGCTACAGCGCTGCTCCTGTACCATGACATGTCAATGGGGGCGAACGTGCAGCGCTGCTCCTGTACCATGAGCTCGTCAATGGTGGTGAAGCCGCAGCGCTGCTCCTGGACCATGAGCACGTCAATGGTGGTGAAGCTGCAGCGCTGCTCCTGGACCATGAGCACGTCAATGGTGGTGAAGCTGCAGCGCTGCCCCTGGATCATGAGCATGTCAATGGTGGTGAAGCTGTGCAGCTGTTCCTGTACCATGAGCACGTCAATGGTGGTGAAGCTCCAGCGCTGCCCCTGGACCATGAGCACGTCAATGGTGGTGAAGCTGCAGCGCTGCCCAAGGATCATGGATCATGAGCTCGTCAATGGTGGTGAAGCTGCAGCGCTGCTCCGGGACCATGAGCACGTCAATGGTGGTGAAGATGCAGCGCTGCCCAAGGATCATGGATCATGAGCTCGTCAATGGTGGTGAAGCTGCAGCGCTGCACCTGGACCATGTGCACGTCAATGGTGGTGAAGCTGCAGCGCTGCCCCTGGACCACGAGCACATCAATGGCGGTGAAGGTGCAGTGCTGCCCCTGTACCATGAGCACATCAATGGCGGTGAAGCTGCAGCACTGCTCCTGTACCATGAGCTCGTCAATGGTGGTGAAGCTGCAGCACTGCCCCTGGATCATGAGCACGCCAATGGTGGTGAAGCTGCAGCGCTGCCCCTGGATCATGAGCACGTCAATGGTGGTGAAGCTGTGCAGCTGTTCCTGTACCATGAGCTCATCAATGGCGGTGAAGCTGCAGCGCTGCTCCTGTACCTTGAGCACGTCAATGGTGGTGAAGCTGCAGCGCTGCTCCTGGACCATGAGCTCATCAATGGCGGTGAAGCTGCAGCGCTGCTCCTGGACCATGAGCTCATCAATGGCGGTGAAGCTGCAGCGCTGCTCCTGGACCATGAGCTCGTCAATGGCGGTGAAGCTGCAGCGCTGCCTCTGGACCATGAGCTCATCAATGGTGGTGAAGCTGCAGCGCTGCCCCTGTACCATGCGGTACATTAAGGGGGGTGGTCCCAGTGGTAATGCAATATTAAATGGACATCAACATCACCTGATAAATCACTTATAACCAATTTTTAAACATATTGAAAATATTTAATCACATTGAACATATAATGCCTCATGTTCAAACATAGCACATTTATCACACGGATTTCTGCATAGGTGCCCCAGAAAGGGAAAGGGGGGAAAACGTGCATCAATGTGCAAAAGTGAGGGTGAGTGAGGTCAGGGGAATAATTGTTAATCAATCCCCGGTTCTGTTTGGTTTTAGTCATTCAACCAGACGGATGGAGCATCTTGATTTACTCATGCCAATCTCCCCCAAACCATTGGATTAAGCCATAGACGCCTAGTAAGTGCTTTTTCACTGTCACTGGGACATTTTTTTAACTTTTCACTTCTTTGTTCCTTGTGCCATAAACATTTTCCCTTCCATGCTGATACTTTCCTAATTCATTTTTTCAGCATATAATACAAAGAATCCTTCCCTCTCTGCATTTGGAGCCTTCGGGCCGAGCTTGTTCTCTCCACCGCATGGCTAGGTGGACCAAGGGTAATTATTTTGCCCACTCTCTCTTTTTTAATGGATTTAATCTGTTGTCTTTAAAGCGTGTCCCATCACCCAAATGTACTCTAAGCTCCTTTCCTATTACCCACAGGTCCCCCTATGGTCCTGATGAAGACCCTCTTGTAAGGAGTGAAATTGCCTACACCAACTCTGGGTCGAAACGTCACCAGCTCTGTGTTCTCTGTATTGAATGTGGACAACAGTGATAGATTCACTGTGTACTATTTTGACATTCTGTTCTTGTAAATAATTTAGCCTTGGTTAAGGCTGGTTAGGAGATGCCTAACCAGCCTTAACCAAGGCTAAATTATTTGATGTACACACTGTTCACTGCCCTCCCTCCATCACTCACCCTCACTTTTGCACATTAATGCACCTATTCCCCCCTTTCCCTTTCTGGGGCACCTATGCAGAAATCCGTGTGATAAATGTGCTATGTTTGAACATGAGGCATTATATGTTCAATGTGATTAAATATTTTCAATATGTTTAAAAATTGGTTATAATTGATTTATCAGGTGATGTTGATGTCCATTTAATATTGCATTACCACTGGGACCACCCCCCTTAATGTACCGTATTTCACCAAGGTCCTAGTGACGCTTCTCGGTTTAACCCCATTATTGTGTAATGCCCCTGGACCATGAGCACGTCAATGGTGGTGAAGCTGCAGCGCTGCTCCTGTACCATGAGCTTGTCAATGGTGGTGAAGCTGCAGCGCTGCTCCTGTACCATGAGTTCGTCAATGGTGGTGAAGCTGCAGCGCTGCTCCTTGACCATGAGCACGTCAATGGTGGTGAAGCTGCAGCGCTGCCCAAGGACAATGAGCACGTCAATGGCGGTGAAGCTGCAGCGCTGCCCCTGGACCATGAGCACGTCAATGGTAGTGAAGATGCAGCGCTGCCCCTAGACCATGAGCTCATCAATGGTGGTGAAGCTGCAACGCTGCTCCTGGACCATGAGCGTGTCAGTAGTGGTGTGCTGCAGTGCTTCCCCTGTACCATGAGCACGTCAATGGTGGTGAAGCTGCAGCGCTGCCCCTGGACCATGAGCATGTCAATGGTGGTGAAGATGCAGCGCTGCCCCTAGACCATGAGCTCATCAATGGTGGTGAAGCTGCAGCGCTGCCCCTGTACCATGAGCTCGTCAATGGTGGTGAAGCTGCAGCGCTGCCCCTAGACCATGAGCTCATCAATGGTGGTGAAGATGCAGCGCTGCTCCTGGACCATGAGCACATCAAAGGAGGTGAAGCTGCAACGCTGCTCCTGGACCATGAGCACGTCAATGGTGGTGAAGCTGTAGCGCTGCCCCTGGACCATGAGCACGTCAATGGTGGTGAAGCTGCAGCGCTGCTCCTGTAACATGAGCACGTCAATAGTGGTGAAGCTACAGCACTGCCCCTTGACCATGAGCTCGTCAATGGAAGTGAAGCTGCAGCGCTGCTCCTGGACCATGAGCTCAATGGTGGTGAAGCTGCAGCGCTGCCCCTGGACCATGAGCTCGTCATTGGCGGTGAAGCTGCAGCGCTGCCCCTGTACCATGAGCTTGGCAATGGAGGTGCAGCTGCAGCGCTGCCCCTGGACCATGAGCTTATCAATGTTGGTGAAGATGCAGCGCTGCTTCTGTACCATGAGCACGTCAATGGCGGTGAAGCTGCAGCGCTGCCCCTGGACCATGAGCTTGTCAATGGCAGTGAAGCTGCAGTGCTGCCCTGACCCATGAGCACGTCAATGTTGGTGAAGCTGCAGCGCAGCTCCTAGACAATGAGCATGTCAATGATGGTGAAGCTGCAGTGCTGCTCCTCGACCATGAGCACGTCAATGATGGTGAAGCTCCAGCGCTGCCCCTGCACCATGAGCACGTCAATGGTGGTGAAGTTGCAGCGCTGCCCCTGGACAATGAGCATGGCAATGGGCAGCCCTGCCCCTGGACCATGAGCTCGTCAATGGTGGTGAAGCTGCAGCGCTGCCTCTGGACCATGAGCACGTCAATGGTGGTGAAGCTGCACCGCTGCCCCTGGACCATGAGCTCGTCAATGGTGGTGAAGCTGCAGCGCTGCCCCTGGACAATGAGCACGTCAATGGTGGTGAAGCTGCAGAGCTGCCCTGGACAATGAGCATGTCAATGATGGTAAAGCTGCAGCGCTGCCTCTGGACCATGAGCACGTCAATGGTGATGAAGTTGCAGTGCTGTCCCTGGACAATGAGCTCGTCAATGGTGGTGAAGCTGCAGCGCTGCCTCTGGACCATGAGCTCGTCAATGGTGATGAAGTTGCAGCGCTGCCCCTGGACAATGAGCATGTCAATGATGGTGAAGCTGCAGCGCTGCCCCTGCACCATGAGCACGTCAATGGTGGTGAAGTTGCAGCGCTGCCCCTGGACAATGAGCATGTCAATGATGGTGAAGCTGCAGCGCTGCCTCTGGACCATGAGCTCGTCAATGATGGTGAAGATGCAGCGCTGCCCCTGGACAATGAGCATGTCAATGATGGTGAAGCTGCAGCGCTGCCTCTGGACCATGAGCACGTCAATGATGGTGAAGCTGCAGCGCTGCCTCTGGACCATGAGCTCGTCAATGGTGGTGAAGCTGCAGCGCTGCTCCTGTACCATGAGCACGTCAATGGTGGTGAAGCTGCAGCGCTGCCTATGGACCATGAGCTCGTCAATGGTGGTGAAGCTGCAGCGCTGCTCCTGGACCATGAGCTCGTCAATGGTGGTGAAGTTGCAGCGCTGCCCCTGGATCATGAGCTTGTCAATGGTGGTGAAGCTGCAGCGCTACCTCTGGACCATGAGCTTGTCAATGGTGGTGAAGCTGCAGCGCTGCCTCTGGACCATGAGCTCGTCAATGGTGGTGAAGCTGCAGCGCTGCCTCTGGACCATGAGCTTGTCAATGGTGGTGAAGCTGCAGCGCTGCCCCTGGAAAATGAGCATGTCAATGATGGTGAAGCTGCAGCGCTGCCCCTGTACGATGCGGTACATTAAGGGGGGTGGTCACAGTGGTAATGCAATATTAAATGGACATCAACATCACCTGATAAATCACTTATAACCAATTTTTAAACATATTGAAAATATTTAATCACATTGAACATATAATGCCTCATGTTCAAACATAGCACATTTATCACACGGATTTCTGCATAGGTGCCACAGAAAGGGAAAGGGGGGAATAGGTGCATCAATGTGCAAAAGTGAGGGTGAGTGAGGTCAGGGGAATAATTGTTAATCAATCCCCGGTTCTGTTTGATTTTAGTCATTCAACCAGACGGATGGAGCATCTTGATTTACTCATGCCAATCTCCCCCAAACCATTGGATTAAACCATAGACACCTAGTAAGTGCTTTTTCACTGTCACTGGGGACATTTTTTTATCTTTTCACTTCTTTGTTCCTTGTGCCATAAACATTTTCCCTTCCATGCTGATACTTTCCTAATTCATTTTTTCAGCATATAATACAAAGAATCCTTCCCTCTCTGCGTTTGGAGCCTTCGGGCCGAGCTTGTTCTCTCCACCGCACGGCTAGGTGGACCAAGGGTAATTATTTTGCCCACTCTCTCTTTTTTAGTGGATTTAATCTGTTGTCTTTAAAGCTTGTCCCATCACCCAAATGTACTCTAAGCCCCTTTCCCATTACCCACAGGTCCCCCTATGGTCCTGATGAAGACCCTCTTGTAAGGAGTGAAATTGCCTACACCAACCCTGGGTCGAAACGTCACCAGCTCTGTGTTCTCTGTATTGAATGTGGACAACAGTGATAGATTCACTGTGTACTATTTTGACATTCTGTTCTTGTAAATAATTTAGCCTTGGTTAAGGCTGGTTAGGAGATGCCTAACCAGCCTTAACCAAGGCTGAATTATTTGATGTACACACTGTTCACTGCCCTCCCTCCATCACTCACCCTCACTTTTGCACATTAATGCACCTATTCCCCCTTTCCCTTTCTGGGGCACCTATGCAGAAATCAGTGTGATAAATGTGCTATGTTTGAACATGAGGCATTATATGTTCAATGTGATTAAATATTTTCAATATGTTTAAAAATTGGTTATAATTGATTTATCAGGTGATGTTGATGTCCATTTAATATTGCATTACCACTGGGACCACCCCCTTAATGTACCGTATTTCACCAAGGTCCTAGTGACGCTTCTGGGTTTAACCCCATTATTGTGTAATGCCCCTGGACCATGAGCTCGTCAATGGTGGTGAAGCTGCAGCGCTGCTCCTGTACCATGAGTTCGTCAATGGTGGTGAAGCTGCAGCGCTGCTCCTTGACCATGAGCACGTCAATGGTGGTAAAGCTGCAGCGCTGCCCAAGGACAATGAGCACGTCAATGGCGGTGAAGCTGCAGCGCTGCCCCTGGACCATGAGCACGCCAATGGTGGTGAAGCTGCAGCGCTGCTCCTTGACCATGAGCACGTCAATGGTAGTGAAGATGCAGCGCTGCCCCTAGACCATGAGCTCATCAATGGTGGTGAAGCTGCAACGCTGCTCCTGGACCATGAGCGTGTCAGTAGTGGTGCGCTGCAGTGCTTCCCCTGTACCATGAGCACGTCAATGGTGGTGAAGCTGCAGCGCTGCCCCTGGACCATGAGCATGTCAATGGTGGTAAAGATGCAGCGCTGCCCCTAGACCATGAGCTCATCAATGGTGGTGAAGCTGCAGCGCTGCCCCTGTACCATGAGCTCGTCAATGGTGTTGAAGCTGCAGCGCTGCCCCTAGACCATGAGCTCATCAATGGTGGTGAAGATGCAGCGCTGCTCCTGGACCATGAGCACATCAAAGGAGGTGAAGCTGCAACGCTGCTCCTGGACCATGAGCACGTCAATGGTGGTGAAGCTGTAGCGCTGCCCCTGGACCATGAGCATGTCAATGGTGGTGAAGCTGCAGCGCTGCTCCTGTAACATGAGCACGTCAATAGCGGTGAAGCTACAGCACTGCCGCTTGACCATGAGCTCGTCAATGGAAGTGAAGCTGCAGCGCTGCTCCTGGACCATGAGCTCGTCAATGGTGGTGAAGCTGCAGCGCTGCCCCTAGACCATGAGCTCGTCATTGGCGGTGAAGCTGCAGCGCTGCCCCTGTACCATGAGCTTGGCAATGGAGGTGCAGCTGCAGCGCTGCCCCTGGACCATGAGCTTATCAATGTTGGTGAAGATGCAGCGCTGCTCCTGTACCATGAGCACGTCAATGGCGGTGAAGCTGCAGCGCTGCCCCTGGACCATGAGCTTGTCAATGGCAGTGAAGCTGCAGTGCTGCCCTGGCCCATGAGCACGTCAATGTTGGTGAAGCTGCAGCGCAGCTCCTAGACCATGAGCATGTCAATGGTGGTGAAGCTGCAGTGCTGCCCCTGTACCATGAGCTCGTCAATGGCGGTGAAGCTGCAGCGCTGCCCCTGTACCATGAGCTTGTCAATGGCGGTGAAGCTGCAGCGCTGCCCCTGTACCATGAGCTCGTCAATGGCGGTGAAGCTGCAGCGCTGCCCCTGGACCATGTGCTTGTCAATGGCGGTGAAGCTGAAGTGCTGCTCCTGGACCATGAGCACATCAATGGTGGTAAAGCCGCAACGCTGCCCCTGTACCATGAGCACATCAATGGTGGTGAAGCTGCAGCGTTGCTTCTGGACCATGAGCACGTCAATGGCGGTGAAGTTGTGCAGCTGCTCCTGGACCATGAGCTCGTCAATGGAGGTGAAATTGCAGCGCTGCCTCTGGATCATGAGCACGTCAATGGCGGTGAAGCTGCAGTGCTGCCCCTGGACCATGAGCTCGTCAATGGTGGTGAAGCTGCAGCGCTGCTCCTGGACCATGAGCACCTCAATGGTGGTGAAGCTGCAGCGCTGCCCCTGGACCATGAGCTCGTCAATGGTGGTGAAGCTGCAGCGCTGCTCCTGGACCATGAGCACATCAATGGTGGTGAAGCCGCAACGCTGCTCCTAGACCATGAGCTCGTCTATGGTGGTGAAGCTGCAACGCTGCCCCTGGACCATGAGCACGCCAATGGCGGTGAAGTTGTTCAGCTGCTCATGGACCATGAGCTTGTCAATGGAGGTGAAGCTGCAGCTCTGCCCCTGCACCATGAGCACGTCAATGGTGGTGAAGCTTCAGCGCTGCCCCTGTACCATGAGCACATCAATGGCGGTAAAGCTGCAGCGCTGCCCCTGTACCATGAGCACATCAATGGCGGTGAAGCTGCAGCGCTGCCCCTGTACCATGAGCACATCAATGGTGGTGAAGCTGCAGCGCTGCCCCTGGACCATCAGCACGTCAATGGCGGTAAAGCTGCAGCGCTGCCCCTGGACCATGAGCACATCAATGGTGGTAAAGCTGCAGCGCTGCCCCTGGACTATGAGCACGTCAATGGTGGTGAAGCTGCAGCGCTGCCCCTGGACCATGAGCACGCCAATGGTGGTGAAGCTGCAGCGCTGCCCCTGGACCATGAGCTTGTCAATGGACGGTGAAGCTGCAGTGCTGCCCCTGGACCATGAGCATGTCAATGGTGGTGAAGCTGCTGCGCTGCCCCTGGACCAGGAGCACACCAATGGTGGTGAAGCTGCAGCGCTGCACCTGTACCATGAGCACATCAATGGCGGTAAAGCTGCAGCGCTGCTTCTGGACCATGAGCTCGTCAATGGCGGTGAAGCTGCAGCGCTGCCCCTGTACCATGAGCACGTCAATGGTGGTGAAGCTGCAGCGCTGCCCCTGGACCATGAGCACGTCATTGGCTGTGATGCTGCAGCGCTGCCCCTGCACCATGAGCATGTCAACGGCGGTGAAGCTGCAGCGCTGCCCCAGGACCATGAGCACGTCAATGGTGGTGAAGCTGCAGCGCTGCCCAAGGATCATGGATCATGAGCTCGTCAATGGTGGTAAACCTCCAGCGCTGCCCCTGGACCATGAGCACGTCAATGTCGGTGAAGCTGCAGCGCTGCCCCTGGACCATGAGCACGTCGTTGGCTGTGATGCTGCAGCGCCGTCCCTGGACCATGAGCATGTCAACGGCGGTGAAGCTGCAGCGCTGCCCCTTGACCATGAGCGTGTCAATAGTGGTGTGCTGCACAGGGCCTGCTTTAGCACTGGTGGCGCCCAGTGCGACAATCATTTTTGGCGCCCCGACCCCTATGACCTCCTCCTCCGATTCTCTCACTGCCATGAGGCAAAAGTGCCCCAAATCCCTCCAATCATAAGTTATTGCTAAACACAGCACACCCCCGAGGTCAGCGCCCCCCTCCACAGGTCAGCACCCTGTGCGGCCGCAACGCTCACACTGCCCTAAAGCCAGCTCTGGTGCTGCAGCGCTGCCCCTGTACCATGAGCACGTCAATGGTGGTGAAGCTGTAGCGCTGCCCCTGGACCATGAGCACGTCAATGGTGGTGGAGCTGCAGCGCTGCCCCTGGACCATGAGCTCATCAATGGTGGTGAAGCTGCAGCGCTGCCCCTGTACCATGAGCACGTCAATGTCGGTGAAGCTGCAGCGCTGCCCCTGGACCATGAGCACGTCGTTGGCTGTGATGCTGCAGCGCCGTCCCTGGACCATGAGCATGTCAACAGCGGTGAAGCTGCAGCGCTGCCCCTTGACCATGAGCGTGTCAATAGTGGTGTGCTGCACAGGGCCTGCTTTAGCACTGGTGGCGCCCAGTGCGACAATCATTTTTGGCGCCCCGACCCCTATGACTCCTCCTCCGATTCTCTCACTGCCATGAGGCAAAAGTGCCCCAAATCCCTCCAATCATAAGTTATTGCTCAACACAGCACACCCCCGAGGTCAGCGCCCCCCTCCACAGGTCAGCGCCCTGTGCGGCCGCAACGCTCACACTGCCCTAAAGCCAGCTCTGGTGCTGAAGCTGCCCCTGGACCATGAGCACGTCAATGGTGGTGAAGCTGCAGCGCTGCCCTGCTCCATGAGCACGTCAATGGTGGTGGAGCTGCAGCGCTGACCCTGGACCATGAGCACATCATTGGCTGTGATGCTGCAGCGCCGCCCCTGGACCATGAGCATGTCAACGGCGGTGAAGCTACAGCGCTGCCCCTGGACCATGAGCACGTCAATGGTGGTGAAGCTGCAGCGCTGCCCAAGGATCATGGATCATGAGCTCGTCAATGGTGGTGAAGCTCCAGCGCTGCCCCTGGACCATGAGCACGTCAATGGCGGTGAAGCTGCAGCGCTGCTTCTGGACCATGAGCACATCAATGGTGGTGAAGCTGCAGCGCTGCCCATGGACCATGAGCACATCAATGGTGGTGAAGCTGCAGCGCTGCCCCTGGACCATGAGCACGCCAATGGTGGTGAAGCTGCAGCGCTGCCCCTGCACCATGAGCATGTCAACGGCGGCGAAGCTGCAGCACTGCCCCAGGACCATGAGCACGTCAATGGTGGTGAAGCTGCAGCGCTGCCCAAGGATCATGGATCATGAGCTCGTCAATGGTGGTGAACCTCCAGCGCTGCCCCTGGACCATGAGCACGTCAATGTCGGTGAAGCTGCAGCACTGCCCCTTGACCATGAGCTCGTCAATGGAGGTGAAGCTGCAGCGCTGCCCCTGTACCATGAACACGTCAATGGTGGTGAAGCTGCAGCGCTGCCCCTGGACCATAAGCACGTCGTTGGCTGTGATGCTGCACCGCTGTCCCTGGACCATGAGCATGTTAACGGCGGTGAAGCTGCAGCGCTGCCCCTGGACCATGAGCGTGTCAATAGTGGTGTGCTGCACAGGGCCTGCTTTAGCACTGGTGGCGCCCAGTGCGACAATCATTTTTGGCGCCCCGACCCCTATGACCTCCTCCTCCGATTCTCTCACTGCCATGAGGCAAAAGTGCCCCAAATCCCTCCAATCATAAGTTATTGCTAAACACAGCACACCCCCGAGGTCAGCGCCCCCCTCCACAGGTCAGCGCCCTGTGCGGCCGCAACGCTCACACTGCCCTAAAGCCAGCTCTGGTGCTGCAGCGCTGCCCCTGGACCATGAGCACGTCAATGGTGGTGAAGCTGCAGCGCTGCCCCTTGACCATGAGCACGTCAATGGTGGTGGAGCTGCAGCGCTGCCCCTGGACCATGAGCTCATCAATGGTGGTGAAGCTGCAGCGCTGCCCCTGTACCATGAGCACGTCAATGGTGGTGAAGCTGCAGCGCTGCCCCTGGACCATGAGCACATCATTGGCTGTGATGCTGCAGCGCCGCCCCTGGACCATGAGCATGTCAACGGCGGTGAAGCTACAGCGCTGCCCCTGGACCATGAGCACGTCAATGGTGGTGAAGCTGCAGCGCTGCCCAAGGAACATGGAACATGAGCTCGTCAATGGTGGTGAAGCTCCAGCGCTGCCCCTGGACCATGAGCACGTCAATGGCGGTGAAGCTGCAGCGCTGCTTCTGGACCATGAGCACATCAATGGTGGTGAAGCTGCAGCGCTGCCCCTGGACCATGAGCATGTCAACGGCAGTGAAGCTGCAGCGCTGCCCGTGGACCATGAGCGTGTCAATAGTGGTGTGCTGCACAGGGCCTGCTTTAGCACTGGTGGCGCCCAGTGCGACAATCATTTTTGGCGCCCCGACCCCTATGACCTCCTCCTCGGATTCTCTCACTGCCATCAAGCAAAAGTGCCCCTAATCCCGCCAATCATAAGTTATTGCTAAATACAGCACACCCCGAGGTCAGCGCCCCCCTCCACAGGTCAGCGCCCTGTGCGGCCGCACCGCTCACACTGCCCTAAAGCCAACTCTAGTGCTGCAGTGCTGCCTCTTGACAACAAGCACGTATTTGATGGTCCAGCTGCAGCGCTGCCCCTGGATCATGAGCTCGTCAATGGCGGTGAAGCTGCAGCGCTGCCCCTGTACCATGAGCTCATCAATGGTGGTGAAGCTGCAGCGCTGCCCCTGGACCATGAGCATGTCAATGGTGGTGAAGCTGCAGCGCTGCCCCTGGATCATGAGTACGTCAATGGCAGTAAAGATGCAGCGCTGCTCCTGTACCATGAGCACGTCAATGGCGGTGAAGCTGCAGCGATGCTTCTGGACCATGAGCACGTCAATGGCAGTGAAGATGCAGCGCTGCTCCTGTACCATGAGCACGTCAATGGCGGTGAAGCTGCAGCACTGCCCCTGGATCATGAGCTCGCCAATGGTGGTGAAGCTCCAGCGCTGCCCCTGGACCATGAGCACGTCAATGGCGGTGAAGCTGCAGTGCTGCTTCTGGACCATGAGCACATCAATGGTGGTGAAGCTGCAGCGCTGCCCATGGACCATGAGCACGTCAATGGCAGTAAAGATGCAGCGCTGCTCCTGTACCATGAGCACGTCAATGGCGGTGAAGCTGCAGCGCTGCTTCTGGACCATGAGCACGTCAATGGCAGTGAAGATGCAGTGCTGCTCCTGTACCATGAGCACGTCAATGGTGGTGAAGCTGCAGCGCTGCCCCTGGATCATGAGCAGGTCAATGGCAGTGAAGCTGCAGAGCTGCCCCTGGATCATGAGCTCGTCAATGGCGGTGAAGCTGCAGCGCTGCCCCTGTACCATGAGCACATCAATGGCGGTAAAGGAGCAGCGCTGCCCCTGGACCATGAGCACGTCAATGGCGGTGAAGCTGCAGCGCTGCCCCTGGACCATGAGCATGCCAATGGTGGTGAAGCTGCAGCGCTGCCCCTGTACCATGAGCACATCAAAGGTGGTAAAGCTGCAGCGCTACCCCTGGACCATGAGCACGTCAATGTGGTAAAGCTGCAGCGCTGCCCCTGGACCATGACCACGCCAATGGTGGTGAAGCTGCAGCGCTGCCCCTGTACCATGGGCACATCAATGGTGGTGAAGCTGCAGCGCTGCCCCTGGACCATGAGCACATCAATGGTGGTAAAGCTGCAGCGCTGCCCCTGGACCATGAGCACGTCAATGGTGGTGAAGCTACCGCGCTGACGATGAGCACGTCAATGGTTGTGAAGCTGCATCGCTGCCCCTGGACCATGAGCTCGTCAATGGCAGTGAAGCTGCAGCGCTGCCCCTGTACCATGAGCACATCAATGGTGGTAAAGCTGCAGCGCTGCCCCTGGACCATGAGCACGTCAATGGGGGTGAAGCTACCGCGCTGACGATGAGCACGTCAATGGTTGTGAAGCTGCAGCGCTGCCCCTGGACCATGAGCTCGTCAATGGCGGTGAAGCTGCAGAGCTGCCCCTGTACCATGAGCTCGTCAATGGTGGTGAAGCTGCAGCGCTGCTCCTGTACCATGAGCTCGTCAATGGTGGTGAAGCTGCAGTGCTGCTCTTGGACCATGAGCTCGTCAATGCTGGTGAAGCTGCAGCGCTGCCCCTGGACAATGAGCATGTCAATGATGGTGAAGCTGCAGCGCTGCCCCTGCACCATGAGCACGTCAATGGTGGTGAAGTTGCAGCGCTGCCCCTGGACAATGAGCATGTCAATGATGGTGAAGCTGCAGCGCTGCTCCTCGACCATGAGCACGTCAATGATGGTGAAGCTGCAGCGCTGCCCCTGCACCATGAGCACGTCAATGGTGGTGAAGTTGCAGCGCTGCCCCTGGACAATGAGCATGGCAATGGGCAGCCCTGCCCCTGGACCATGAGCTCGTCAATGGTGGTGAAGCTGCAGCGCTGCCTCTGGACCATGAGCACGTCAATGGTGGTGAAGCTGCAGCGCTGCCCCTGGACAATGAGCACGTCAATGATGGTGAAGCTGCAGCGCTGCCTCTGGACCATGAACACGTCAATGGCGGTGAAGCTGCACCGCTGCCCCTGGACCATGAGCTCGTCAATGGTGGTGAAGCTGCAGCGGTGCCCTTGGACAATGAGCACGTCAATGGTGGTGAAGCTGCAGCGCTGCCCTGGACAATGAGCATGTCAATGATGGTAAAGCTGCAGCGCTGCCTCTGGACCATGAGCACGTCAATGGTGATGAAGTTGCAGTGCTGCCCCTGGACAATGAGCTCGTCAATGGTGGTGAAGCTGCAGCGCTGCCTCTGGACCATGAGCTCGTCAATGGTGATGAAGTTGCAGTGCTGCCCTTGGACAATGAGCATGTCAATGATGGTGAAGCTGCAGCGCTGCCCCTGCACCATGAGCACGTCAATGGTGGTGAAGTTGCAGCGTTGCCCCTGGACAATGAGCATGTCAATGATGGTGAAGCTGCAGCGCTGCCTCTGGACCATGAGCTCGTCAATGGTGGTGAAGTTGCAGCGCTGCCCCTGGACAATGAGCATGTCAATGATGGTGAAGCTGCAGCGCTGCCTCTGGACCATGAGCACGTCAATGATGGTGAAGCTGCAGCGCTGCCTCTGGACCATCAGCTCGTCAATGGTGGTGAAGCTGCAGCGCTGCTCCTGTACCATGAGCACGTCAATGGTGGTGAAGCTGCAGCGCTGCCTATGGACCATGAGCTCGTCAATGGTAGTGAAGCTGCAGTGCTGCTCTTGGACCATGAGCTCGTCAATGCTGGTGAAGCTGCAGCGCTGCCCCTGGACAATGAGCATGTCAATGATGGTGAAGCTGCAGCTCTGCCCCTGCACCATGAGCACGTCAATGGTGGTGAAATTGCAGCGCTGCCCCTGGACAATGCGCATGTCAATGATGGTGAAGCTGCAGCGCTGCTCCTCGACCATGAGCACGTCAATGATGGTGAAGCTGCAGCGCTGCCCCTGCACCATGAGCACGTCAATGGTGGTGAAGTTGCAGCGCTGCCCCTGGACAATGAGCATGGCAATGGGCAGCCCTGCCCCTGGACCATGAGCTCGTCAATGGTGGTGAAGCTGCAGCGCTGCCTCTGGACCATGAGCATGTCAATGGTGGTGAAGCTGCAGCGCTGCCCCTGGACAATGAGCACGTCAATGATGGTGAAGCTGCAGCGCTGCCTCTGGACCATGAGCACGTCAATGGCGGTGAAGCTGCACCGCTGCCCCTGGACCATGAGCTCGTCAATGGTGGTGAAGCTGCAGCGCTGCCCTTGGACAATGAGCACGTCAATGGTGGTGAAGCTGCAGCGCTGCCCTGGACAATGAGCATGTCAATGATGGTAAAGCTGCAGCGCTGCCTCTGGACCATGAGCACGTCAATGGTGATGAAGTTCCAGTGCTGCCCCTGGACAATGAGCTCGTCAATGGTGGTGAAGCTGCAGCGCTGCCTCTGGACCATGAGCTCGTCAATGGTGATGAAGTTGCAGTGCTGCCCCTGGACAATGAGCATGTCAATGATGGTGAAGCTGCAGCGCTGCCCCTGCACCATGAGCACGTCAATGGTGGTGAAGTTGCAGCGTTGCCCCTGGACAATGAGCATGTCAATGATGGTGAAGCTGCAGCGCTGCCTCTGGACCATGAGCTCGTCAATGGTGGTGAAGTTGCAGCGCTGCCCCTGGACAATGAGCATGTCAATGATGGTGAAGCTGCAGCGCTGCCTCTGGACCATGAGCACGTCAATGATGGTGAAGCTGCAGCGCTGCCTCTGGACCATGAGCTCGTCAATGGTGGTGAAGCTGCAGCGCTGCTCCTGTACCATGAGCACGTCAATGGTGGTGAAGCTGCAGCGCTGCCTATGGACCATGAGCTCGTCAATAGTGGTGAAGCTGCAGCGCTGCTCCTGGACCATCAGCTCGTCAATGGTGGTGAAGTTGCAGCGCTGCCCCTGGATCATGAGCTCGTCAATGGTGGTGAAGCTGCAGTGCTACCTCTGGACCATGAGCTTGTCAATGGTGGTGAAGCTGCAGCGCTACCTCTGGACCATGAGCTCGTCAATGGTGGTGAAGCTGCAGCGCTGCCTCTGGACCATGAGCTCATCAATGGTGGTGAAGCTGCAGCGCTGCCCCTGGACAATGAGCATGTCAATGATGGTGAAGCTGCAGCGCTGCCCCTGTACCATGCGGTACATTAAGGGGGGTGGTCCCAGTGGTAATGCAATATTAAATGGACATCAACATCACCTGATAAATCACTTATAACCAATTTTTAAACATATTGAAAATATTTAATCACATTGAACATATAATGCCTCATGTTCAAACATAGCACATTTATCACACGGATTTCTGCATAGGTGCCCCAGAAAGGGAAAGGGGGGAATAGGTGCATCAATGTGCAAAAGTGAGGGTGAGTGAGGTCAGGGGAATAATTGTTAATCAATCCCCGGTTCTGTTTGATTTTAGTCATTCAACCAGACGGATGGAGCATCTTGATTTACTCATGCCAATCTCCCCCAAACCATTGGATTAAACCATAGACACCTAGTAAGTGCTTTTTCACTGTCACTGGGGACATTTTTTTAACTTTTCACTTCTTTGTTCCTTGTGCCATAAACATTTTCCCTTCCTTGCTGATACTTTCCTAATTCATTTTTTCAGCATATAATACAAAGAATCCTTCCCTCTCTGCGTTTGGAGCCTTCGGGCCGAGCTTGTTCTCTCCACCGCACGGCTAGGTGGACCAAGGGTAATTATTTTGCCCACTCTCTCTTTTTTAGTGGATTTAATCTGTTGTCTTTAAAGCTTGTCCCATCACCCAAATGTACTCTAAGCCCCTTTCCCATTACCCACAGGTCCCCCTATGGTCCTGATGAAGACCCTCTTGTAAGGAGTGAAATTGCCTACACCAACCCTGGGTCGAAACGTCACCAGCTCTGTGTTCTCTGTATTGAATGTGGACAACAGTGATAGATTCACTGTGTACTATTTTGACATTCTGTTCTTGTAAATAATTTAGCCTTGGTTAAGGCTGGTTAGGAGATGCCTAACCAGCCTTAACCAAGGCTGAATTATTTGATGTACACACTGTTCACTGCCCTCCTCCATCACTCACCCTCACTTTTGCACATTAATGCACCTCTTTCCCCCTTTCCCTTTCTGGGGCACCTATGCAGAAATCAGTGTGATAAATGTGCTATGTTTGAACATGAGGCATTATATGTTCAATGTGATTAAATATTTTCAATATGTTTAAAAATTGGTTATAATTGATTTATCAGGTGATGTTGATGTCCATTTAATATTGCATTACCACTGGGACCACCCCCCTTAATGTACCGTATTTCACCAAGGTCCTAGTGACGCTTCTGGGTTTAACCCCATTATTGTGTAATGCCCCTGGACCATGAGCTCGTCAATGGTGGTGAAGCTGCAGCGCTGCTCCTGTACCATGAGTTCGTCAATGGTGGTGAAGCTGCAGCGCTGCTCCTTGACCATGAGCACGTCAATGGTGGTGAAGCTGCAGCGCTGCCCAAGGACAATGAGCACGTCAATGGCGGTGAAGCTGCAGCGCTGCCCCTGGACCATGAGCACGCCAATGGTGGTGAAGCTGCAGCGCTGCTCCTTGACCATGAGCACGTCAATGGTAGTGAAGATGCAGCGCTGCCCCTAGACCACGAGCTCATCAATGGTGGTGAAGCTGCAACGCTGCTCCTGGACCATGAGCGTGTCAGTAGTGGTGTGCTGCAGTGCTTCCCCTGGACCATGAGCACGTCAATGGTGGTGAAGCTGCAGCGCTGCCCCTGGACCATGAGCATGTCAATGGTGGTGAAGATGCAGCGCTGCCCCTAGACCATGAGCTCATCAATGATGGTGAAGCTGCAGCACTGCCCCTGTACCATGAGCTCGTCAATAGTGGTGAAGCTGCAGCGCTGCCCCTGTACCATGAGCTCATCAATGGTGGTGAAGATGCAGCGCTGCTCCTGGACCATGAGCACATCAAAGGAGGTGAAGCTGCAACGCTGCTCCTGGACCATGAGCACGTCAATGGTGGTGAAGCTGTAGCACTGCCCCTGGACCATGAGCACGTCAATGGTGGTGAAGCTGCAGCGCTGCTCCTGTAACATGAGCACGTCAATAGCGGTAAAGCTACAGCACTGCCCCTTGACCATGAGCTCGTCAATGGTAGTGAAGCTGCAGCGCTGCTCCTGGACCATGAGCTCATCAATGGTGGTGAAGCTGCAGCGCTGCCCCTGAACCATGAGCTCGTCATTGGCGGTGAAGCTGCAGCGCTGCCCCTGTACCATGAGCTTGGCAATGGAGGTGCAGCTGCAGCGCTGCCCCTGGACCATGAGCTTATCAATGTTGGTGAAGATGCAGCGCTGCTCCTGTACCATGAGCACGTCAATGGCGGTGAAGCTGCAGCGCTGCCCCTGGACCATGAGCTTGTCAATGGCAGTGAAGCTGCAGTGCTGCCCTGGCCCATGAGCACGTCAATGTTGGTGAAGCTGCAGCGCAGCTCCTAGACCATGAGCATGTCAATGGTGGTGAAGCTGCAGTGCTGCCCCTGTACCATGAGCTCGTCAATGGCGGTGAAGCTGCAGCGCTGCCCCTGTACCATGAGCTTGTCAATGGCGGTGAAGCTGCAGCGCTGCCCCTGTACCATGAGCTCGTCAATGGCGGTGAAGCTGCAGCGCTGCCCCTGGACCATGTGCTTGTCAATGGCGGTGAAGCTGCAGCGCTGCTCCTGGACCATGAGCACGTCAATGGCGGTGAAGCTGCAGTGCTGCTCCTGGACCATGAGCACATCAATGGTGGTGAAGCTGCAGCATTGCTTCTGGACCATGAGCACGTCAATGGCGGTGAAGTTGTGCAGCTGCTCCTGGACCATGAGCTCGTCAATGGATGTGAAATTGCAGCGCTGCCTCTGGATCATGAGCACGTCAATGGCGGTGAAGCTGCAGTGCTGCCCCTGGAACATGAGCTTGTCAATGGTGGTGAAGCTGCAGCGCTGCTCCTGTACCACAAGCACATCAATGGTGGTGAAGCTGCAGCGCTGCCCGTGGACCATGAGCTCGTCAATGGTGGTGAAGCTGCAGCGCTGCTCCTGGACCATGAGCACCTCAATGGTGGTGAAGCTGCAGCGCTGCCCCTGGACCATGAGCTCGTCAATGGTGGTGAAGCTGCAGCGCTGCTCCTGGACCATGAGCACATCAATGGTGGTGAAGCCGCAACGCTGCTCCTAGACCATGAGCACGTCAATGGTGGTGGAGCTGCAGCGCTGCCCCTGGACCATGAGCTCATCAATGGTGGTGAAGCTGCAGCGCTGCCCCTGTACCATGAGCACGTCAATGGTGGTGAAGCTGCAGCGCTGCCCCTGGACCATGAGCACATCATTGGCTGTGATGCTGCAGCGCCGCCCCTGGACCATGAGCATGTCAACGGCGGTGAAGCTACAGGGCTGCCCCTGGACCAAGAACACGCCAATGGTGGTGAAGCTGCAGCGCTGCCCAAGGATCATGGATCATGAGCTCGTCAATGGTGGTGAAGCTCCAGCGCTGCCCCTGGACCATGAGCACGTCAATGGCGGTGAAGCTGCAGCGCTGCTTCTGGACCATGAGCACATCAATGGTGGTGAAGCTGCAGCGCTGCCCATGGACCATGAGCACGTCAATGGTGGTGAAGCTGCAGCGCTGCCCCTGGACCATGAGCACGTCAATGGCGGTGAAGCTGCAGCGCTGCCCCTGGACCATGAGCACGTCATTGGCTGTGATACTGCAGCGCCGTCCCTGGACCAGGAGCATGTCAACGGCAGTGAAGCTGCAGCGCTGCCCCTGGACCATGAGCGTGTCAATAGTGGTGTGCTGCACAGGGCCTGCTTTAGCACTGGTGGCGCCCAGTGCGACAATCATTTTTGGCGCCCCGACCCCTATGACCTCCTCCTCGGATTCTCTCACTGCCATCAGGCAAAAGTGCCCCTAATCCCGCCAATCATAAGTTATTGCTAAACACAGCACACCCCGAGGTCAGCGCCCCCCTCCACAGGTCAGCGCCCTGTGCGGCCGCACCGCTCACACTGCCCTAAAGCCAGCTCTAGTGCTGCAGTGCTGCCTCTTGACAACAAGCACATATTTGATGGTCCAGCTGCAGCGCTGCCCCTGGACCATGAGCTCGTCAATGGCGGTGAAGCTGCAGCGCTGCCCTTGTACCATGAGCTCATCAATGGTGGTGAAGCTGCAGCGCTGCCCCTGGACCATGAGCACGCCAATGGTGATGAAGCTGCAGTGCTGCCCCTGGATCATGAGTACGTCAATGGCAGTAAAGATGCAGCGCTGCTCCTGTACCATGAGCACGTCAATGGCGGTGAAGCTGCAGCGCTGCTTCTGGACCATGAGCACGTCAATGGCAGTGAAGATGCAGCGCTGCTCCTGTACCATGAGCACGTCAATGGCGGTGAAACTGCAGCACTGCCCCTGGATCATGAGCTCGCCAATGGTGGTGAAGCTCCAGCGCTGCCCCTGGACCATGAGCACGTCAATGGCGGTGAAGCTGCAGCGCTGCTTCTGGACCATGAGCACATCAATGGTGGTGAAGCTGCAGCGCTGCCCATGGACCATGAGCACGTCAATGGCAGTAAAGATGCAGCGCTGCTCCTGTACCATGAGCACGTCAATGGCGGTGAAGCTGCAGCGCTGCTTCTGGACCATGAGCACGTCAATGGCAGTGAAGATGCAGTGCTGCTCCTGTACCATGAGCACGTCAATGGTGGTGAAGCTGCAGCGCTGCCCCTGGATCATGAGCAGGTCAATGGCAGTGAAGCTGCAGAGCTGCCCCTGGATCATGAGCTCGTCAATGGCGGTGAAGCTGCAGCGCTGCCCCTGTACCATGAGCACATCAATGGCGGTAAAGGAGCAGCGCTGCCCCTGGACCATGAGCACGTCAATGGCGGTGAAGCTGCAGCGCTGCCCCTGGACCATGAGCATGCCAATGGTGGTGAAGCTGCAGCGCTGCCCCTGTACCATGAGCACATCAATGGTGGTAAAGCTGCAGCGCTGCCCCTGGACCATGAGCACATCAATGGTGGTAAAGCTGCAGCGCTGCCCCTGGACCATGAGCACGTCAATGGTGGTGAAGCTACCGCGCTGACGATGAGCACGTCAATGGTTGTGAAGCTGCAGCGCTGCCCCTGGACCATGAGCTCGTTAATGGCGGTGAAGCTGCAGCGCTGCCCCTGTACCTTGAGCACATCAATGGTGGTAAAGCTGCAGCGCTGCCCCTGGACCATGAGCACGTCAATGGTGGTGAAGCTGCAGCGCTGCCCCTGGACCATGAGCACGTCAATGGTGGTGAAGATGCAGCGCTGCTCCTGTACCATGAGCACGTCAATGGCAGTGAAGCTGCAGCGCTGCTCCTTGACCAAGAGCACGTCAATGGTGGTGAAGCTGCAGCACTGCCCTGGCCCATGAGCATGTCAATGTCGGTGAAGCTGCAGCGCTGCTCCGAGACCATGAGCACGTCAATGGTGGTGAAGCTGCAGCCCTGTCCCTGGACGGACTATGAGCACGTCAATGGCAGTGAAGATGCAGCGCTGCCCCTAAACCATGAGTTCGTCAATGGTGGTGAAGCTGCAGCGCTGCCCCTGTACCATGAGCACATCAATGGTGGTGAAGCTGCAGCGCTGCCCCTGGACCATGAGCACGTCAATGGTGGTGAAGCTGCAGCACTGCTCCTGTACCATGAGCTCATCAATGGTGGTGAAGCTGCAGCGCTGCCCCTGGATCATGAGCACGTCAATGGCGGTGAAGCTGCAGCGCTGCCCCTGTACCATGAGCACGTCAATGGTGGTGAAGCTGCAGCGCTGCCCCTGGACCATGAGCACGTCATTGGCTGTGATGCTGCAGCGCCGCCCCTGGACCATGAGCATGTCAATGGTGGTGAAGCTGCAGCGCTGCCCAAGGATCATGGATCATGAGCTCGTCAATGGTGGTGAAGCTCCAGCGCTGCCCCTGGACTATGAGCACGTCAATGGTGGTGAAGCTGCAGCGCTGCTTCTGGACCATGAGCACATCAATGGTGGTGAAGCTGCAGCGTTGCCCATGGACCATGAGCACGTCAATGGTGGTGAAGCTGCAGCGCTGCCCCTGGACCATGAGCACGTCAATGGCGGTGAAGCTGCAGCGCTGCCCCTGGACCATGAGCACGTCATTGGCTGTGATGCTGCAGCGCCGCCCCTGAACCATGAGCATGTCAACGGCGGTGAAGCTGCAGCGCTGCCCCTGGACCATGAGCACGTCAATGGCGGTGAAGCTGCAGCGCTGCCCCTGGACCATGAGCACGTCATTGGCTGTGATGCTGCAGCGCCATCCCTGGACCATGAGCATGTCAACAGCGGTGAAGCTGCAGCGTTGCCCCTGGACCATGAGCGTGTCAATAGTGGTGTGCTGCACAGGGCCTGCTTTAGCACTGGTGGCGCCCAGTGCGACAATCATTTTTGGCGCCCCGACCCCTATGACCTCCTCCTCGGATTCTCTCACTGCCATCAGGCAAAAGTGCCCCTAATCCCTCCAATAATAAGTTATTGCTAAACACAGCACACCCCGAGGTCAGCGCCCCCCTCCACAGGTCAGCGCCCTGTGCGGCCGCACCGCTCACACTGCCCTAAAGCAAGCTCTGGTGCTGCAGTGCTGCCTCTTGACAACAAGCACGTAATTGATGGTCCAGTTGCAGCGCTGCCCCTGGACCATGAGCTCGTCAATGGCGGTGAAGCTGCAGCGCTGCCCCTGTACCATGAGCTCATCAATGGTGGTGAAGCTGCAGCGCTGCCCCTGGACCATGAGCACGTCAATGGTGGTGAAGCTGCAGCGCTGCCCCTGGACCATGAGCACGCTTATGGTGGTGAAGCTGCAGCGCTGCCCCTGAACCATGAGTACGTCAATGGCAGTAAAGATGCAGCGCTGCTCCTGTACCATGAGCACGTCAATGGCGGTGAAGCTGCAGCGCTGCTTCTGGACCATGAGCACGTCAATGGCAGTGAAGATGCAGTGCTGCTCCTGTACCATGAGCACGTCAATGGTGGTGAAGCTGCAGCACTGCCCCTGGACCATGAGCACGTCAATGGCAGTGAAGATGCAGCGCTGCCCCTAAACCATGAGCTCGTCAATGGCGGTGAAGCTGCAGCGCTGCCCCTGTACCATGAGCACATCAATGGCGGTAAAGCAGCAGTGCTGCCCCTGGACCATGAGCACGTCAATGGCGGTGAAGCTGCAGCGCTGCCCCTGGACCATGAGCATGCCAATGGTGGTGAAGCTGCAGCGCTGCCCCTGTACCATGAGGACATCAATGGTGGTAAAGCTGTAGCGCTGCCCCTGGACCATGAGCACGTCAATGTGGTGAAGCTGCAGCGCTGCCCCTGGACCATGAGCACGCCAATGGTGGTGAAGCTGCAGCGCTGCCCCTGTACCATGAGCACATCAATGGTGGTAAAGCTGCAGCGCTCCCCCTGGACCATGAGCACATCAATGGTGGTAAAGCTGCAGCGCTGCCCCTGGACCATGAGCACGTCAATGGTGGTGAAGCTACCGCGCTGACGATGAGCACGTCAGTGGTGGTGAAGCTGCAGCGCTGCCCCTGGACCATGAGCTCGTCAATGGCGGTGAAGCTGCAGCGCTGCCCCTGTACCATGAGCACATCAATGGTGGTAAAGCTGCAGCGCTGCCCCTGGACCATGAGCATGTCAATGGTGGTGAAGCTGCAGCGCTGCCCCTGGACCATGAGCACGTCAATGGTGGTGAAGATGCAGCACTGCTCCTGTACCATGAGCACGTCAATGGCAGTGAAGCTGCAGCGCTGCTCCTTGACCATGAGCACGTCAATGGCAGTGAAGATGCAGCGCGGCTCCTGTACCATGAGCACGTCAATGGCAGTGAAGCTGCAGCGCTGCTCCTTGACCAAGAGCACGTCAATGGTGGTGAAGCTGCAGCGCTGCCCTGGATCATGAGCACGTCAATGGTGGTGAAGCTGCAGCGCTGCTCCTGTACCACTTGGTTATTGCTCTTCCATGCGTTGTTTGTACCCCCTCAGTTTCGACGCCTTTTGTTTAAGTCGCACTGTTCTTAATTAGTGACTACTCCTTAATGATCATGTTATATGTTCATATCCACTCCCTTAGGCACCGTAGTTTCATGTCCTTGCTTCATACATTAATATACCTAGATCCAAGTCCATTGTTAACTGTTAATGGATATTACATGCTCCCGATGTCGATTATTAGTCATTATGACACGGTTTGTTTCAAATAAGGTTTACTTGTTGCTTAGAATTGACTTATGTCTATGGGACCTTTGCTTTTCTTCTATTTTGTCTAGATTCTACTTGCTCACACGGTTACTCGTCCTGATGACGGTCTCTAAATTATAGAGATCGAAACGCCGTCGACCTATTACAACCAAAACTCCAACTGTAAAAATTCATTCGAGTTTTGCTTATGTTGTCAATGTGATGTAATTTTAAGTCACCAGCACTTTTTCACCTTTTCACGCAACTTCACCCAATGTGTGAGCACCAGGACTAGATCCTGAATAAATGTGTGGATGATATAGCGTTTATGATGCAATAAATGTCTTGTCATCCCTACAACCTAGTGTCCCTTCATACGTTGTTTCTCCTCCTCCTCCTCTCTTGTAACACGAGAGCTCAGACGAAAGCATTTTCTCGACTAAATAGTAGCTCTGGCTACCCGAGGACCAGTTTGGCCTCATCTTGACCATTGTTCTTTAAAAATACGTATACCACCCCAGGTCGTACCGTTGGGGTTCCCTTGTTCGCTAAAAATGCTCCTGTACCATGAGCACATCAATGATGGTGAAGCTGCAGCGCTGCCCCTGTACCATGAGCACGTCAATGGTGGTGAAGCTGCAGCGCTTCCCCTGTACCATGAGCACGTTAATGGTGGTGAAGCTGCAGCGCTGCCCCTGTACCATGAGCACGCCAATGGTGGTGAAGCTGCCGTGCTGCCCCTGGACCATGAGCACGTCATTGGCTGTGATGCTGCAGCGCCGCCCCTGGACCATGAGCATGTCAACGGCGGTGAAGCTGCAGCGCTGCCCCTGGATCATGAGCACGTCAATGTTGGTGAAGCTGCAGCGCTGCTCCTAGACCATGAGCACGTCAATGGCGGTGAAGCTGCAGCGCTGCCCCTGTACCATGAGCACGCCAATGGTGGTGAAGATGCAGCGCTGCTCCTGGACCAGAGCATGCCAATGGTGGTGAAGCTGCAGCGCTGCTCCTGGATCATGAGCACGTCAATGGTGGTGAAGCTGCAGCACTGCTCCTGTACCATGAGCTCGGCAATGGCAGTGAAGCTGCAGCGCTGCCCCTGGACCATGAACACGTCAATGGTGGTGAAGCTGCAGCGCTGCCCTGGACCATGAGCACGTCATTGGCTGTGATGCTGCAGCGCTGCCCCTGGACCATGAGCACGTCAATGGCGGTGAAGCTGCAGCGCTGCCCAAGGATCATGGATCATGAGCTCGTCAATGGTGGTGAAGCTGCAGTGCTGCCCCTGGACCATGAGCACGTCAATGGCGGTGAAGCTGCAGCACTGCCCAAGGATCATGGATCATGAGCTCGTCAATGGCGGTGAAGCTGCAGCGCTGCCCAAGGATCATGGATCATGAGCTCGTCAATGGTGGTGAAGCTGCAGCGCTGCCTCTGGACCATGAGCACGTCAATGGTGGTGAAGCCACAGCGCTGCCTCTGGACCATGAGCTCGTCAATGGTGGTGAAGCCGCAGCGCTGCGTCTGGACCATGAGCTCATCAATGGTGGTGAAGCCGCAGCGCTGCCTCTGGATCATGAGCTCGTCAATGGCGGTGAAGCTGCAGCGCTGCCCAAGGATCATGGATCATGAGCTCGTCAATGGTGGTGAAGCTGCAGTGCTGCCTCTGGACCATGAGCACGTCAATGGTGGTGAAGCTGCAGCGCTGCCCCTGGATCATGAGCTCGTCAATGGCAGTGAAGCAGCTGCGCTGCCCCTGGATCATGGATCATGAGCTCGTCAATGGTGGTGAAGCTGCAGCGCTGCCCCTGGACCATGAGCACGTCAATGGCAGTGAAGCAGCAGCGCTGCTCCTGTACCATGACATGTCAATGGGGGCAAACCTGAGGCGCTGCTCCTGTACCATGAGCACGTCAATGGTGGTGAAGCTGCAGCGCTGCCCCTGGACCATGAGCTCATCAATGGAGGTGAAGCTGCAGCGCTGCCCCTGTACCATGAGCATGTCAATGGTGGTGAAGCTGCAGCGCTGCTCCTGTACCATGAGCTCATCAATGGTGGTGAAGCCGCAGCGCTGCCCCTGGACCATGAGCTCGTCAATGGAGGTGAAGCTGCAGCGCTGCCCCTGTACCATGAGCACATCAATGGTGGTGAAGCTGCAGCGCTGCCCCTGTACCATGAGCACGTCAATGGCAGTGAAGCTGCAGCGCTGCTCCTGGACCATGAGCATGTCAACGGCGGTGAAGCTGCAGCGCTGCCCCTGGACCATGAGCATGTCAATGATGGTAAAGCTGCAGAGCTGCCCCTGGACCATGAGCACATCAATGGTGGTGAAGCTGCAGCGGTGCCCCTGGACCATGAGCACGTCAATGGTGGTGAAGCTGCAGCGCTGCTCCTGTACCATGAGCTCGTCAATGGTGGTGAAGCTGCAGCGGTGCCCCTGGACCATGAGCATGTCAACGGCGGTGAAGCTGCAGCGCTGCCCCTGGACCATGAGCACGTCAATGGTGGTGAAGCTGCAGCGCTGCTCCTGTACCATGAGCTCGTCAATGGTGGTGAAGCCGCAGCGCTGCCCCTGGACCATGAGCATGTCAACGGCGGTGAAGCTGCAGCGCTGCCCCTGGACCATGAGCACGTCAATGGTGGTGAAGCTGCAGCGCTGCTCCTGGACCATGAGCACATCAATGGTGGTGAAGCTGCAGCGCTGCTCCTGGACCATGAGCACATCAACGGCGGTGAAGCTGCAGCACTGCCCCTGGACCATGAGCACGTCAATGGTGGTGAAGCTGCAGCGCTGCTCCTGTACCATGAGCTCATCAATGGTGGTGAAGCCGCAGCGCTGCCCCTGGACCATGAGCACGTCAATGGCTGTGAAGCTGCTGTGCTGGGCAAACACCCTTTTCCATTCAGCCTGAATCTTGCTGTGCCTTTACAACGCAGGCACTACATCAAACACGTCGTCACCTCGCATTCCTTTAGCAGGATGGTTGTTACAACAACTTGCTTTAGGGAACGCTGTGTTGGAATGGTGTTGGATTTAAAGTCCAACACCTTGCCAGCTGATACACTGACTGGAGTTGGAATAGTAAATTATACTATTCCAATGTCCAGCGCCCCCCTAAGGCAAGTCGTTGCAACGACCTGCGTGCTAAAGGAACACGTGATAACAACGCAGTGGTGGTAGTGATACATTGTTAAGTCACGCATGGTTTAGGCGTGCGTGGTTCGGTCAAACAACCCCGTGCTGCACCTGGACCATGAGCTCGACGGAGATAAGATCACATCAGTGTTGGCAAAGCCCTCATGCTGCTGTGAGTTCACAAGCATCTCAATATTTATGAAGTTTTATATAGCACAAACAGGGCCCTTGGGCTTGCAGCCCTATAAGATATAGAGGCTAATAATACAAGTCCAGGATCACAATGTAAGGCAAACAATCACAGTGATACCAGTAAACAGAGGATCCTAAAACACAAAAGCCTGTTATTTATTGTAAAGGAGGCTACATGAGATGGAAGAGTCCCAGATATCTGAACAACATTATGTAGTGTCAGTGCAGGGATGAGGCAGAGATAGCTAATGCGGGAAGCTTGGCCAGAGGGAGGCTAGGATGAGAGGAAGAGGGTATGGGGTCGACAGAGGAGTGTTAGATGGGAGGAGTAGTACATGAGGAGCAGAATCAGGTACTGGTGGTATTTCAACATCCTGCCGGTACATGTCTTTGAAAGAGAAGGAGTTTCATCTTTTTTAAAGGTATTTAGGGAGGTGATGTTCAAGCCTGGGGGGGTAGAGAGTTCCAGACACTTGTGGTTCTGCCAGAAAATGCCTGTGCCATTGTACATTCCTTTTTGAAAGCAGGAGGTTCTAGAAGAAGGGATTCCGTACTGCGTAGGATTCAGAGAGCACCTGAGACATTTGGGGCTAGATGAACAAAGCTTTTTTGAGGTTCTAAATGATCCGATTCGCACAATTGCGCCGTTTGCGACCGCAAAAAGCATTTTTTATGTACAAAGGCCCAATTTGCAATTCTGTTACCTATTACCGAATCGGAAATTGGGTTTGCGATTCAGTATTAGAAAGGGGCTTATTAAGGTTGTCTCTTCTAATGGTATGTGTGAATGTTTTGTGACCGAAATGTGGTCGCAAATCATTTGCATTTTACCACCTACTTCAAGTAGATGGTAACCCATTCCCAAATGTCCCCTTTGTGATGGTTTGTAAAACATTTTTAGGAGCAGGGAGTGATCCCACGGACTGTTGCCTGCTCTTACAAAATGAAAAAATTCTTTTTCTTTTTGAGATGCATCCCATTTTCCTTTAAGGAAAATGGGCTGCATTTAAAAAACAAAATAAAAAAAACAGTGCTTTATTGAAAACCAATCACAGACATGGTGGTCTGCAGAGCCCAGCAGGCCACCATATTTCTAATTTTTGCAGTTCCCAATGGGTCGCAAACCAAGACCTACCTCATGAATATTAATGAGGTAGATCTAGTTGCGACCCACTGGGAATCGCAGAAAGTGTAAAGCACACTTTTGTACATTGGTGTTTGCGATTACCAAATAGCGAATCACAAAAACTCGCTATTTGGTAATTGCAAACCTTTCCCTACATACATCGGGCCCTTCGCTACTGTGGCTACCAGGCAACAAGCATGTCAATGGTAGTGAAACTGTAGGGGTGATGCACACACATCAGACGTGCCCCCTGTACATCGAATGATCCTATGAGACAGTCAATAGGTAAACGGAGGGGTGGAGTCTCAGGAGAGATCCCTTTTACGATGAAGGTTCTCAAAGGCCTTGGATTGATTGAACCACAGAGTGGTAGCGCTTGAACTAAGATGGTAGTGGTACCCATCCTTGGTTTCTGACCGGTGTGTGAGCCATGTGACCGCAGGGGGTTCAGCACCCCAACACTAGGGTGGCACAGGGAACCCCAGAAGAGGCATGAGGGTCCAAATGAGGAACACAAAGTATTATATCAAGTTCAGCTGCGTCCGCACCCGTTGGTGGGAGTGGGGCGGAACTTCGCCTTACGTCAGGCCCCTCCCTGCTGTGACCTTCAGGTCTAGAGGCGGAGCTAGAGGGCGGTGTAGCAGTTCACTCAATTGGAGATGATTTTATTTACTCTGAGGACGTAGAACAATAGTCTGCTGGGCTCTCACGCACTGTCCAAGCTCGCCCAACCGGCTGTCTACACCACAGCTTGGCTATCTTTAGAACGCTGAGCAGGGCCAATCTGTCACTCACTCACTCCACACATCCCTTGCAGCAGGACTCTCAAACAGGCGGTTACCAGGTGCTGCCTCTGAGCATGTGGCACGTCATCAGGCGTGGAGAGAACACATCTGCTTTAATTACATTAAAATATGTTTCAAGACCATTGAAGCAAACATGTGGAACCAGCAGCGAAAACGTCTCTCTATCTCTCAGTAACACACACACACACACACTCTCTCTCTCCCTGACACACACACAAACACCTGCTGCAGTATGTGGCAGCAGCACTTAAAATATATCTGTCTCTCAGACACACACACAAAATGTTAATGTTAATAACATTTGTGGAGCGCACATATACCCTGAGGTGTCTTGGCTTTGACTGCCCTAGAACATGATTGCACAACCCTTCGTTTCTACAAAGCCACGTTTTTATCTCCTTTCTATAGGAAAGCAGGGTGGGCAAGTCCCTGATATGGAGGGTGGGGTTGTGGAGTGGGGTGAGGCTGTTCCAGAGCTTAGTAGTTCCAGTGAAAAGACTTCTTCCACCCCAGTTCATTTTTTTTAATATGGAAGTCTTGAGTGTGATGGCTCCTAAAGCGCTCAGGGGTCTGCTGGGTGTGTACCACTAGAAGATGTGCCTTAGGTAATCAAGGCCTGTGTTGTGCAGTGCCTTATGGGTGATGCAGAGCGCTTTAAACTTTATGCGACTTCTCACTGGAAGCCAGTGAAGTTTCTGAAGTTCCTGGGAGATAGAATGGAATTTAGGAATTCCTAGTAGAATCCTAGCAGCAGTATTTTGTATCATCTTGAGTTTGTTGATGTATTTGTCCTGTAAGTTCATGTAGAGGCCGTTACAATAGTCTATTTTTGATTGAACTAAGGTGGAGATGACAGTCTTTTTGGTGTTGTCTGTATTTAAAGGAAGAATTTTTTTGATCATCCTGACTGTATAAAAGGATGAGGAAACCACGGCCATCACTTGGGTGCCTGTAGTGATGAAGTCTGTAGCCAAGATGTAGTTTTATGTAGATTTATTAAGTTCAGTTACAAGTAGTTGAGTTGTAGAGATGCAGGCCCACCAGGAGCAGTCTGCCTGCTGCTCAGCCCATACTCCAACTGTCACACTCAAGCATCCAGGCACCCAAACATTCCGTTCAAGACCATCACACCAGCATTCCATGCATCACATTCACACTGGCTGAGCAGCTAGGGAGAAAGTAACCAAATAAATATAATACAGATTACTACATATCCTCCTTTCTTCTACAACACAAAAATAGAAAGCGCAAATAAGAAAAGGTTCAAACAATGGGAACCCAAGCAGTAGAAAGGAACAAGGGTAGAGAAAAGGCAATAGGAAAGTGAACCCAAAACAAGAAATAATAGCATAGAAACCCAGAAAAACCACTGTGAGTATGAAAGAAAATATACAGGAGATAGGAGATATACAAAAGTAAGAGAAATGGTAGAAAATTCAGAGAAAATATACAAGAGATGTACAAGAAGAACATGTAAGAAAAATAAACAATGTAGAGGAGATGCAAAGATAAATATACATAATATTAATATCACCCACCCATCATCCTCCTATAAATGTTTTAAAGAAACATTAGAAATGGGTGACGGACACCCGAACTGACTTTCCCCAAAAGACAGGTGAATAAATGGACCAGAAACATGTTACATCTACACCCAACATCAACCGGAAAAAAAATAGTTAAGGGGAAAGAAAGAAAAGAACGTTGACTGCCAACCCTGCAGCCACAGCGGCCTAGGGGCAGACAACCACGAGTGTGGCACCCTGTGAAAATGATATACCAAACAACAAACGTGAAGCACAGAACGAATTAAACACTGTTAGCAAACAAATGTAAGCATGTACCACAGTGTGAACAAAACAAAGGCACACATGGGACTAAAACCCATTAGAACCCAACGTGGGGTTAGAAACGTAAACAGAGCAACAGAAAACATGGGACTAGTACCCATTAGCAATATAGAACATGGGACTATAACCCCTTAGAACCCCTATGTGGAGGTTAGAGTGTGAACGAAAGAATTGAATACATGGGACTCGTACCCATTAGAACCCCTATGTGGATGCTAGAAACGTGCACAGAAAAATGGAACACATGGGACTCGTATCCATTAGAACCCCTATGTGGAGGCTAGAAACGTGCACAGAACAATAGAACACATGGGACTGGTACCCATCAGAAACTGTGTAAGTGGGACTGACACCCACTACATACTGTCTTAAGAAAAATGCCAAAAGAGCCAATACGTAATCCCACGTGTAGGGGATGTAACAATAAATGTAGAAGTGTAACCCAAGATGTACTGTGAATTGTAAGCATGACGACGTAGTGTAAAAACCACCTAAAGGGAAGCATAAGTATAAGAAACACAGCAGCAGAATGTATGCAAATACAAGTAATATAAGGCAGAAAACATTTCTAATGCCCAAGAAAATGAATAATGCAAAAATACATGTGCCCACTTCTATTGACGTACCAAATCATTAAAATAGCACACACCAAAGCATAAAGTGAAGAGATTGTGACACTATTACACATATAAAACTTGCTGTAAATAAGTAAAACATGTAATAAATTGTCAATTTTGGACACAAAAGGGATTTCATTAAGGTCCCTTCAATCTTGGATGAACAGTGGATGACTCCGGTGAGCGACTCCTCACCCGAAACACACACACACAATGCTCATCATTGCGGTCAGAAATAAATATGCTGGACGACCTCATATGTCCTCACTGGCCAAAAATCGTACCATACATAGTACAAACCAACTCTGCTTCCAGTTACCACCAAGTTTCAAAGAAGAAGCAGGAAGTTAGGACCAGCATTACCGGCAAACAGATAGAAGGCGATGGTTGTCCAACTTGGCATCCATTAGGGACATGGCAAACACAAACCAGAAAACGAAGTAGGCCCCACATGTCGCAGCTTCACAGAAAGTACTCACAAAATACTCCAACATCTGCCCCATACGTCTTCTATAAATTTCCATTCACCTTTATTGGATTTACACGGTTGGCAGATGGCTGAAGCAGGTTGGACCTTACGGGCCACTTCGTAGCCCCTGAGTTCGCTTGATGACACCAACCGCAAGATGTCGGCACGCAAATGACATTGCGCCAGATGGCTCAAGGCGTGTTACAGCTGGCAAGCGTCCCACAGCAGCTCAGGAGCTGCATAGCAACAATGACGAAGGAGAAGAGGCTCCACGCGACCCGAAGCAGAAGGTAAAGTGGCGTGCACATTGCTTGACTCGTGGCTCCTTTTGAAAAGACTGCACGCGCTCCAAACGGCCCACACTACCAACCGGTCTCAATTTAAAACAAAACAACGGACTAAAATTGTCTCACCTAGAAACTGAGTAGCCTGTGTGCTTGCGATCTCCATGCGTGTCCATAGCTGATAAATTCTCACTGACCGTCGTATCAACAGACATTGTACCAAAGCTGCATCCAGTTCATAATGTAATAAATCATGCTTACTTGTACATGGCCGACATGTTGTGGTTTACCGCTTGCCTCAAAACAAAGTCAATTATATCCATATTGCGCTTCCGTGGAGACACACATTTGTTTATGCTCCATTGCACCGTAGTGGCAGATGGTTTCACGAGACTCTGTGAGGAGCATGTCGAGGGTGGGCTGGTCGCTGACAAGTGCTCAGGATGACACAAGCTGCCACAATAGCAGGAATTCCAATTGTTTAACCCACCGAAGTACAAGCAGGCTGAGGTTGTCCGATGAAAAGGACACTGGTGGGGCTGGCAAGCCTTGTACTTCAAACAGGAGGTTTCTTCTTAGTTTCTGTAGGTTTCCTTTAGAGATTTCTCGTTTCAGGGTCCTTTTTAAAACACGCAGAGTTTCGTTTCAAGAATCGTCGCCAAAAATCTGTAGTGATGAAGTCCGTAGCCAAGATGTAGTTTTATGTAGATTTATTAAGTTCAGTTACAAGTAGTTGAGTTGTAGAGATGCAGCCCCACCAGGAGCAGTCTTCCTGCTGCTCAGCCCATACTCCGTCACACTCAAGCATCCAGGCACCCAAACATTCCATTCAAGACCATCACACCAACATTCCATGCATCACATTCACACTGGCTGAGCAGCTAGGGAGAAAGTAACCAAATAAATATAGTTAAGTTTATTGTCAATTTGAACTCCCAAATTCTTGGCTTTGGCCACGGGGGTGGGAAGGGGGCCTAGTTCTTCCGGCCACCATGAAGGGGTCCAAGCTGGAGAGAGGCTTCCAAAAGTTACCACCTCAGTTTTTCCTGAGTTGAGCTTCAGACGGTGACTGTTCATTCAAGAACTGATGGTGAGCATGCAGTCATGGAAACGGGAAGAGAGTTTAGAATTGTTATTTCATGCTGACACTACTAGCTGAATGTCATCAGAATAGGAAGTGAGTGAGAAATCAAAGGTGCTGATTAGAGTGGCTAGTTCTGTAACATAACGGTTAAATAGTGTTGGACTGAGCGAGGATCCCTGAAGAACCCTGCATGGAAGTGAAAAAGGGGGAGGGGGGGTTCGTATGGGCCTAAGGCAACTGTTTGCAGTCTCTTAGCGAGAAAGGAGATCAGGAGAGACAAGGCCTTGTCTTTGATTCCTAGTTCGGCCAGACGATTGATTAGAATCTTGTGGTCAACTGTATCAAAAGCTGCAGATAGATTGAGGAGAATAAGAGCTGTGGACCTCCTCTGTCCAGTGCAGCTCTTATGTCCTCCTTGGCTTGGACTAGGGCTGTTTCTGTGCTGTGCCCAGGTATGAATCCGAAATGAGTTGGATCCAGTAGATGGTTATCTTGGATGAGTTGGGTAAGCTGTGTGTTTATTAATTTTTCTACGATTTTTGTAGGTAGAAGAAGGCAGGAGATGGGGCAATAGTTGTTAGGGTCCGCAGGATTCAGAGTGGGCTTCTTTATTAGAGGGAGATTAGAGGCTATTTTCCATATGGAGGGGGAGACTCTGGTGGTAAACATGGAGTTGAAAATAGATGAGAGATTAGTATCTATGACCTCGGGGTCCAGTTTTGGAGTTGCGGGGCAGATTTCAAACTGCTAAGCATTTTGGTTACTAGCTATGGGGAGGTGGGTAGAAATTCTGTGAATGATGTGTGGTAGATAGTTGCCTGAATGGTGTGAGCCTTGGTGCTCACCTTAGTTGAATTGTAGAATTTTAAGAATATTTGATCAACTTTGTCCCTGAAGCTGTGGGCAGCGTGTTGCAGAACTGTTGCCTGAGAGTGGCTGCCTTATTGCTAGGAAGAGTAGTAAGCTTGGTTACTACCTGGAATAGCTCCTTAGTGGAGTGTTTAGCTGCTTCAATTTGTTGAGTAAAGAAATTACTCTTTTCATTTACTAGGAGTTTTTTGTATTTAGTCAGTTCTAGTTTGTAGGAGTTTTTCTTGTGGGTATCGATGCCACACACATGTACACAACTATAATGATCTTTCAGACACACACACACCTGGTGCAGCACGTGGAAGCAGCACTGCAAGCTTATCTCTGTCTGGTGGACACCTACACACGGACACCCACACACACGTATAGTGATATCTTTCTCTCTCACACACATACACAAACACACAAACGTATAGTGATCATTCAGACACATACAAACACACACAAACATGCACAGACACACCTGGTGCAACATATGGTAGTAGCACTGCAAGCTTATCTCTGTCTCTCAGACACCCGCACACGGACACATGCACACAATATAGTGAACTTTCAGACACACACCACACACATAAACTCACCAGGCGCGCAACACCCATTGGGCTCAAAGGGCTTCACCCCCCCCCGTCGTGTGTGTCAGCCCGGGCTGAGATAGTTTCCCGGGCACACACAGCTTATCGCAGCCGCACCTGATACTTCACAGGTCTTTAAAAGACCAATTACGTGTTAACGAGGCTTTGTTATGAGGCTTTGTTGCTTTTTCACCCCTTCACCTCCACTCTGCCTATTGCTGGAAGAATTAGCCCCCCCCCAAAATTTTTAGTAGCCCTCCCCGAACTTTGTTTCTAGTTGCGCCTCTGA
This sequence comes from Calotriton arnoldi, assembly GCA_963921515.1. NCBI lineage: Eukaryota > Metazoa > Chordata > Amphibia > Caudata > Salamandridae > Calotriton > Calotriton arnoldi. Next base: position 1,230,619 of record CAWUFW010004083.1, on the reverse strand, counting down.
AACTCACACACACCTGGTGCAGCACGTGGAAGCAGCATTGCAAGCGTATCTCTGTCTGGTGGACACCCACACACAAGTATAGTGATCTCTAGAACATCATCATTCTAGAACGCCTATAGTTGGTGGTTGTTACAGACAAAGGACTGCTTAATGAGAACTGCATTTTTCTTTCCCCTGGATGGCCCCTTTAGCAGTCAAAAAGGTATTTTGAGCTGTAAAAAATGGCCTTTGAATACAGAGTAATTGACATGTGCATGGTACTTTGTCTTCCAATACTTGGCTTCTCTTTGGTTCCATCATATCTAGAAAACAGACTTTCACAATATTGCAAAGTGTCTATAGGTAAAGATTTGTTCTTCTTAACTCCACATCTACAGACCTTGAGGATATATATATATTGTAAAGGTACATATATGTGTAGCTAAGAATGCCAAATCTATATTTTCCTATATACTCTTACCTTCACGTTATAATGACAGTTGATAATTTTGATGCAATATTATTGCGGGATGATACTTTTGTTGCTGATATCCTGGCATACAGCTGGGAGCCGGATGGATTTGAGTTTGCACCTCTCTGTTAGAACTAACTCAATTGCATGATGACCTCAAAAGACAGACCCAGCTCATGACATGAAGACCGGGAGGTGTGAGTGACAACGTTTGTTGCTGCGTTAAATGAGATCTATCTCTTTTAGAAAGAAACCTTGGAGTGGAGAGTGTAGGTGGAGGTGAACCTCACCTTCCAGTTCTAATGTGATGGCCGAGCGGCCAGCGCAAGGCACCAGATTAACATCTTCATAGACAACAGATGCATCTTTAACAAAGCGCTGCCCAAGACCACGGTGACAAGTTAGAGCTTCATCAGTCTTTCGTCTTTCGTCTGACGGACAGTCTGTCTAGAGTTTGGAACCTCCCAAAAGCCGAATGAGTCAGATCCCTGCTGCGATGGTGGAGGTATTTCTATTTGGGCTTCAAAGTTTCCATGCAGCACCCCCTAAAGAGGAAGCTCATGTCTTACCCAGACTTCTGGCACTCGTTTGGTCTCTGACGGTGGGTCCCTCTTTCTCCCTAGGTGGATCCCAGAGATTTGCAGGTTCTTCCTCAATTTTTCAATCTCAACTGGCTGCAGTGATGCTTTCAACTCAGGTTCCTTTAGGGAAGTTGACTTTTGCCTGTACAGGGACCTCATTCCCAGTGCTGTGTGTTGGATGGAATTGTGTGGTGTATTGGGAACCAGTGGTGAGTAAATTTAAGTACATCCTGGAGACCTAATGCTGTACCCTTTGTAGCTTTTATATCTTGGTCTTGAGATGATATCACAGTTGTCTAAAGATGAGGAACACTGATCAAAGTCAAGTGGAATGTTTCATCTAAGGAAGGTTATCATCTGGAGCCAAGGATCAGCAAAGAATTGTTAGAAGACACAGTAGCCAATCAGGGCAGAGTATGAACGGACAACTATGATATTTCTGAAGAAGTGAGCCAATAGGCGATGTGAGCTTAAACTGCTGTCATGTTCTCCCCAATATTGCTGAGGGGTGACACATGGTATGATACCTTAGCCGCAGATGAAAATACACTTTTTTTTGAGAAAAGGAAAACTGGAAAGTGTCTCTCACTTCCTCCCCTGCAAGTTATGCTCCGTAAACACAGGAAGTATTAGGAATCAGACAAATCTGTCGGAGAATCTCTTATCTGCAGGTGGTGATAAAACGGAGCATCAGAGAGAGTGGAAAGTTTTCCTTCTCTTTCCTGTTAGTTTGAATGGTGCAAGAAAACATGGAGTTTCTAAAACATGGTGAACGAGCACACGTTTACCATCAAAACAGTAAGTCCGCTTTTCTAGACCCTACGGGGCAGATTTACAAGCCCCTTGCGCCACTTTTGCGACGCCGTTGCGTCACTTTTGTGATGCAGCGGCGACGCAAACCATGCGCTACGTTACGCATTATTTACAACGTGACGCATCTAGGGACTTGCGTCACGTTGTAAAGCCCTGCGTCAGGTTTCATGTGGGCGTTCCCTCGTAGGGTGGGCGTTCCATCGCAGGAAAGCCTCGTAAAAGTGACGCAGTGAAATCTACAAGATTTCACTGCGTCACTTTTCCGACGCCGCTGCGACAAATCCTTACGCCTGCTTCAAGCAGGCGTAAGGAGTGGCGCACCACGTTAGGTATGGGCGGCCGACGAGCATTGCTGGAGTTGCGTCGCGCTTGCGACACGACTCCAGCAATGCGCCGCCCTTACGCCACAGGATGCGACACGCATCAGCCTTTCCTTGCGCCACGGTGCGCCGCATTGTAAATGCGGCGCACCCGTGGTGGCGCAAGGAGAGAATTGCGTGTTGCATCTATTCTGGCGCATCCCTGCTGATTTGCAGGGATGCGCCAGAAGTTGTAAATCTGCCCCTTAGTCTATTACACTCATGCTCTAATATTTAAAGCACTCACGTTTACATCATGCAGTCAGGCCTGTCTTACATCTAACATGCATTATTATCACACAAAAGCCCTGCCAGACATGTTATGTTCAAGATATTTATATAGCGCATTTACACCATACGGTTTCTTGGAGCTAGATATAGGAGGTAGTCTACTGCCCATAAGGTCATTCATATGCTTGGGAGAACAACTAAGTTTTTAAGAGGCTACTGAATTGAGGTTAGCTTGTAGAGACATGGCACTGCTGACTGAAAAGTAGCAGACCAACCAGGAGTCGAAGTATAATTTGGTTGTTTGATGGGCTTTCATGAGCACCGAGTGGACAGTAACCCTGGGTGTAGTGGGCGTAGCGGGGCTACGCAGAGGTCCACGGAGTCGCAAACAAACTCCGTGGAACTCCGTGGAGCTCCGCTACGCCACCCGCCTCCACCCCCCCTATTAACAAGTAAGTAAACATGAATTAAAAATACATTTAAACCACTTACCTCTGTACTGCGGCGTCCCCGGGCTGCAGTCCTACTCTTTCCTCGAAGTATCAGTAATCCTGGTGAAAACTGCGCGCGCAACTTACTTGTTAATAGTGGGGGTGGAGGCGGGGGCTGGCCAACTCCGCTCCGCTGCGGAGTGCGCGGAGATTTGCCTTCTCCGCGTTCACCGCGGAACGCGGAGAAGGCAAATCTCTGCACACTCTGTGGGCGGAGCGGAGGTCTCTGCCCAGAGTTAGTGTACAGCAAATCTGTTCATGATTGTGAGGGAAGCCGGATGACACCCATGGAGGAATATACCGGGATCAGCAGTTTGTCTGACTAAAGATGGCTGCCGGTGAACGTACAAAAACACAGCAGTCATGGAAGGCTGCGTTACGTGGTGGGGAGAAGGAGGGTGGGGCTTATTGACATTGCAGGCCCAGCAGTTGGAGCTAACATCTGACCTACCGTGGATAACTGACTGTATCAAAGGATTATGAGATCTTCACCAATACCTAGAAGCGCCTTTTGTGATGTTATCAGTTAAACCAACAAGGCACCATCAGAAACCACTGCGTCATCAACGTTGCGTGCCATTCAGCTGCTATTTACATCTTGTGGGTTACTCTCTGCGGATAATTGTATTACAGTGATGTATGGAGGGTGTTAGGCAGGTTGCAGGACCATGTGGGTGAGGTAGGGAAATTTGCTTTGCATTGCCTTTGTCCTTTATGACGTCTCACTGCATGTGATGCACGATGGATGCCAGCCAGGGCAGCCACACCTGTTGGCATCCCCCCAAGTTGGTTAGTTCTGCTCTCTTCTGCCACAATTGTCAGGAAAGGGTGGCTGGTAATCGCTGGCCAAACAGGTAGTGCTTCCTGAGGGGGCATTCCTGGATTGACCAACACTACTACAACCATGTGGCTATTGGGTAATTTAGGGTGGCCCACATAGCATCTAACGAGGGCACAAACACACTGGTTTGGGGTTCGCAACTGCTTATACATGGGCAGTATCACCCTGTGTCAGAATGCAGGAGATATAAGGCCCTATGCTAATGCAAGGCCTGTAGTGTCCTGTGCTGATACACTGAGCCATACTGTCCTGTGCCAATACAGGGGCTATAATACCCTTGCTGAGGCAGGGGCTTTCCTACCATAGGGTGCTATCGGGGCTATTCTTCTCGTGCTTGTGTCTCATGCTATATCAGTAGCGGCTGCTACCGAACCCTGGTGGTGGGGCGGGAGGGGGACAAAAAAAGAAGACAAAAAACCACTTATCTGAAACGGCCGCCCCCTCTCCTTTGTCCTCCGTCCCTCCGGAATTTTCCTGCACTCCCGGCCAGCAGCAGGAAGCACCTGCCCACCCAGCGTCCCCTTAGCCAATGACAACACTGCAATGCAGCATTGTAATTGGTCTGAGCGCCGAGGATCGGCGCTCAGACGGGGACTGGGAGGGTTTGCATGTTCCTCACCAGGCTGTTTAATGTAGCCTGGTGGGGAAGATACAAAGTGCGCAGGACTGCTTGGCCGGCCCGAGAGGGCCGTCCAAGCAGTCCTGCGCACCTCAGGAGTGAAAACCACTCCTTTCCCTACTCCGCCAGCCCCTCCCTGCCCGAGAGCCACTGAAATATATGAGAAACATAAAATGATAATAACAATAGTTATCATTTTATTTTTCCTTTTGTTCAGTGGGGCGACGCTCCTCAACCTTAGTGGAGGAGCCGCCACTGTGCTATATAGGGGCTACTGGATATACTACCCTGTGTGTATACAATGGCTCACTGCCTGATGGTTCTACAGGGTGCTATTTTTCTCACTCCTTGTATCTCATGCCGTGTAAGTCCTCTATTGCACTGTGCAGATACAACAGCGATACTTACCACTACTGCTCCAGGGTGCTATTCTCACTCTCTAAGCCTCATGCTATAAAGCTGTTTTACTACACTGTGTTGATACAGGTGCTATATGTAGCATATTGATATTATGCGCACAGGACTCTTGTGGTTCTAGGAGGACTCTGAACAGGAAGTACGTAATATGCGGGAGGTGTTAGGGTGTGGTTAATGGAAAGTATGATGTAATGCGCAGTGCATGAGTGTATGCTGAAGAATAAAGTAATGCTTGACCGCAGCTTCCGTGTGGCATAATTCATCTGCATGCTCCTGGGCTGGGGAAGACGCTACACTATACACTCCTATGCTTAATACAGGGGCTACACTATCCTCTGCTAATACAAGGTGTTATTCCTCTTCCTCGTCTTACATCATTTTATAGCAACTATATTAGCCTGAGTGGATGCAAGGCCTATACTGCCCGCTGCTACTACAGGCTGCTGCTCTCCATGTTCCCCATGGCTCATGCTGTATAGTGGTTACACTTCCCTTTTCTCTGCTATCACACCCATTCCTTACCTGCTAGATGGTCTCCAAACCGACCCTCGTAGTGGTCGCGTAACCACTCAGATGGGAAGAGTAGAAAAACTCCTGGAAAGGGATGCGCTAATGGGCTGCCACCTCGCTCTCTACCACCGCAGCAACTTTTTCCAGTCCTGGGCTTTTCTGTTACAAATCATTGCTATCAAGTGTGTTAGTGCAGGCTGTTCAAGTGAAGGAAATGAAGACTACAACTCCCAGAAGACTTCAGTCTGTTCTCTGTTGTCACACTGTACATCGTAATTTTTTTTAAAAATATCTTGTGAAAGCATTAATATAATTAAAAAAGCTAACAGCATTTCTAAGGGATACTTTAGCCCAACATCCATTTCCAATCATCCACAAAAGCGGCCCCACTTACTTCATCAAGGGGGTAAGCGTGCAGGTGCATCTATGCTCCTCCCTTCCTTCTCAACATCATCTGTGTGGTGTGGAAAAGGCTCTTTTGTATATGGGATAAAGGACCCCCTGCGGCAAATTATAAGGATATTGCAAGTCACAGAGGAGTTCCATGACCATAGAGGGGAACGAGGCCGTTCTAACATTTATGCATTTTTTTAACGATATAAAGTTTGATAATGGGGAATGCCAACTCCAGTGTACCATGGGGCCTTTATCCCCTTACACCAGGGTGAGTTTAGTTCACACTTTTCAAGCCTTGGCATGTTTTTTTCTCTCACATAGATATGTTTATTAAGGATTGCTTTCAGTGTGGTGTGATCAGTTAACCCGATAAGAGCTATAAACTATGGGGCTTATTTACAAGCCCCTTGCACCGCCGGAGTGTCACTTTTAATATGGGAAAAAGTGAGGTACCGGCAGCGAAAGAGACTTGTAAATAAGCCCCAATGTTTATTGTACCACACAAAGGATAAAATTGAGATGGTAGTATGCAGCAAATCTAGTTCATTCTATTTTTTTCCACAGGATATTGTATTACTATCACTTTATTTTTCTTCTATTTACTTTCTGTTTACACCACCCCCGCACATATAATAGGTGGAATTAGGGGTATTTTAAGGGATCAACAGTCCTGATGAAATTCACTGACCGTACAGCTTTAATTGTGACTGAAACATGTTGACGTTAGGATGTGGGAATCAGTGATATTTCAGGACATCCCCCTGTTATATTTCTATTGTTACCAGGGACACCCTTAATAAAGGTTTCTTGCAGTGATTTCTTACGTAATTGTATGTACTCGGTCCCAAGGAAGCATCTTTCGTATAGACTATATAAGAGCTTTCACTCTCCGAGCAGGCGACATACAGTCCTGCTCGAGCATATGACCCAAGGATGACGCATTCGACAAAATGTGGGTGAGGGTCCTTTATCTCAACAAATGGGTGTGAGAAGTTGGCCTGGCATATGCTGTCCACTAATTATAGTGGGCACCTTGCACCAGTCCAAACAACCCCTTATAGGAGATAGGTTAAAGACAACCTTTATTGAAAGCTATCCTAGTGGTAGCTATGGAGAGCAGCCTTCAGGCTAAGTCTTGAAGGAATGTAAAGCAGCTTGTTTTACCAGTCTATAATCTCTTGAGTGACCAAATGAAAGAGGACCACACCAGGTATATATTCAAAATATATGTATTTATTACTAAACACACCCCTCTAGTCTCTTTATGAGGCTAGAGTTCGAAGTACATAAATTATAAGTTAGTTATCTACAGTAATAGCACAAATACACGTTTGAGCCCCAGGGGCGTACCAAACCATATACCAATAAAGTGGTATAAGAACCACGACTGAGCTAGACACAAGGCCTAGAGCCTGTAGAAGTGCTTGGACCACAAGGAACCACCGAAGGTAGTGACACAGGGGACCCACGGGGGACGCGTGCAGTGTATGAACACAGCCGCGAACCACCGTTAACTTCTATGGGGAAAGTCGCGATTAGAATTTAAAAGAAAAGGGACACTTAGAGGAGGACTTGGAGCAAACCCTTTGAGAACTAGGCTGTTCTAGTGTCAATACCCATGGGAGCACCGGAGTACTCGAGTTACCTCACCCAGGGGAGCCGGGTGCATAGGTGTCTTTCGGGGTCGGGTTTCGTCGTCGCTTTCAATGGCGATCTGCTGCAAAGTGCTGCTGGCGGCCAAGTCGAAAGTGTTCGGGTGGATCCAAAGGTGGATCGAAGATCTGAAGAACCTGAAAGCAGAGGGGACAGAGTCTGGGTCACTAGCCAGTGACCAGGAAGGCGATGAGCAGATGCCCACCGATGTCGAGTGCTTCAGGTAGGTTGACGGTCGTCTTGACTCTTCAGCCACGAGGTCCAGGAGGCGTCGACGATGACCAGGAGCTGGATTCGAGCTGTCCCACAACGTCTGTCGATTGCAGGGGCGTTGGCGACCGGATTGGACCCAACAAGCCTTGGCAACGGCAAGTCTCGTGGAAATGGAAGAAGGACGATGTTGCAGACCAGCAAGGTCTGTGGGACTCACCCAGCGAGGGTAAGTCAGGGCACGCCTGGAGCAACCAGGGAGCCCAAGCAGAAAAAGATTGGCCTTCGGGAGGGCCTACTAGCCAATGGACTAGCGACCGCGAAGGAGCCTCGAGTCGATGCACGTGGAGCTGGCTCACAGGACACTCGTGGAGTGGAGGCCAGTGATCTTTGGTGCAGTTGGTGCTGGAGGCTGGGGCTACTCGGAGTCCAAAGCACGACTTCGTGGGAGACCCAGAAGAGGATGCACTTGCAAATGCGATCGGTGTCCAGGGGTCACAGTTCCACGTTACCCACAACAGCTACGGGCCTCAGCTTTGCTGGGGACTCAGGGCAGCCTCGAGGAAGTCTGAAAATCCACCTCTGGTGATGCAAAGACTTCGGCGTCCGACGGGAGCTTCAGCGATGCAGACCGGACAATTGCTTCTTTGGTGCCTGCCAAGCAGGGGAGTCACTCCTTGACCCCAAGGGAGATTCTTCAGTCCTCTAATCTTAAAGTAGAGCGTCGAAGGTCCAGGATTCTGTGTCAGAGTTTCGTCCAGGTAAATCTAAAGTCCTAAGGACGGGGCCCCATACTTATACTAGGGTAGGGGGTTGGACATACTCTGTGGCCCCACCTATGGGAGGGTCAGGGCAGAGGGGTGGTTACACCCCTTTCCCTTTGTCCAGTTTCACGCCAGAGCAGGGGCTGGAAGCCCCTGAGCCGGTTTGAACTGGGGTATGCACAGGGACACCAAGTGTGCCCCCAGTGCAGGACTTCAAAGCACCAGAGAGTGCTCCCGCCCAGCCCCAATACACACTATCCTGTCTGGGGAGGTGGTTACACCTCCCTGGGACAGGAAACCTATTGTCCAGGCCTCCCCTGCCGGAGTTTCGGTCAGCAGCAGGAGGCCAGACTCGTGTCTGTGGCAGCGGCATCCATTTTGTGATGCCAGGGCTCTGGAAAGTCAGTACCGGGTATACCGGTGTGTACATGTCTTTCCCTCTAGAAGGGTGGAATGCTACCCCCGCCGCCAGAACTGGCGGGGGGGTAGTATTCCAAGAAAGATGTTTGACACCAAACACGACATGTTTCCGTGCAGCCATCCCAAAGTTAGCATTTAACGCGAGGTTATAATGCGCTTAAGAGTATATGGTCAGGCTGCACTACAAACAGCATCAGAGAAGGGTCTCCGAATGCTGCAGAGGGGCCCTGCTCATGCAGGGGCACCCTCTCACATAGGAACCACGCACTCTGCCTTCAGGATTGATAAGGCCTGCCATAGGAGTGACTTATAGGTTCATATGTGTGTGTGTATGTATGTAGTGATATAGGTAGCCTATATCACAGTAAGGGGTGCATGCACCACCTTACCCAGGCTGCAGTAGCAGACCTGTGGTGTCCTTTTGGCTGGCCTTCCAGGGGTGGCACAATACATGCTGCAGCCTCTGGTAGGCCTCTGAGGTACCTATGCCCTGGGTACATAGTATACCATATACTAGGGACTTATAAGGGCACTCCAGATTCCAATCAGAGATGTGCCTAAGGCACATGGAAACCATTTTTATAGAGGAAGCAGATAGACTGGGGCCCTGAATAGCAGGGTCCCAGTCCAACTAAGTCATAAACCAGCAAAACACCAGGAAAAAAGTGGGGGCAACCATATAGTCAGATTCCACCTTCCTACATAACCCCCCCCCAAACGAAAGGAGATAAGGCTAACCTTGGCCAGTTGAGCCTTTATTGACTAAGTGGCCATATAAGGAAGCACCTGCACTAGCATGGTTGCCCCCTATCTTATGGTCCACTAAGCAATCCCTCACCCTAAGGGTATGAGAGGGTCTCCACCATGGGGAATTACTACCTGTGGTGTGCTTTGGTAAAGTACAAGGCTGGGGAGGTGTCTGAGAAGGGAAGTGAGGCCCTAGGAAGGTTGGTCTCAGCTTCCTCAGATCACTGGTCACCATGTATGCCTGTCTTTCCGTGACTGAGTTGCACTGTGCTCTAAGGGTCAACCTTTGGCTGCCTACAGCTGGGGGTTGGGTCCCTTTGGATGGACCACTGGAGGGACATGGCAGGTTTGGAACCTTTTGGTCCCAGGTTTGCCCTTGCCTCACAGAGTCCTTCTGGGGGAGGTCCCTACACAAAGGTATGGGGGATCCCTCAGTGTGTTGAGGAATTGTCACCTGGCTAGGGCTACTAGCCTGGGTGCCCCTAATCTGCTGATGGGGGGGTCCTCTGGACAGAGGGCCCTGGGGGGTCCACTGACCTCCCTGACCTCTGCAGCCCTGGGCTGACTGAGGCAGGGTAGAGAGGGGCAGGTTACCTGCTCCAGACTGGGTACCACCTTGAAAGGGTCCTCTGTCATCAGGGGTGGGGCCAGGCCAGGCCTGACTACCTCTGGGGCAGTTCCTTCACTAGGGGTAGGGTCAGTTCCCTGAGGAGGCTGACCCTTACCTACTGTCTGGAGGGAAGAAGACTTTTCTTCAACCCTTGTGCTCTCTTTTGGGGGAGAGTGGGCCATTCTTCCAGGCTCCATCTCTCCAAAGTTTCCCTGGGCTTGGGCTGTGGCCATCACAGCCCCACTAACCTTTACAGGGACGCCCAGCATTCTCAGATGGGTTTGGTGTTCAACTTCAGCCCAGGCTGAAATTTCCAGATCATTGCCCATCAGGCAGTCTACAGGCAAGGTTGGGGACACTGCCACTCTTTTTGGGCCTGTGACCCCTTCCCAGCTGAGATTGACTATGGCCATGGGGTGATCTGTTCTGACACCATCAATGTTGGTTACCTGGTATTTAAACTCAGGTAAAAGCTGGTGAGGGGGGACTAGTTTCCCTGCCACCATGGTGACACTAGCCCCTGTGTCCCTAAATGCCACAGCTTTCTGACCATTAATTATTGGCTCCAGTCTGTACCTGCCCAATGCATTGGGACCCATGGTAAAGGTGGCAAATCCTACACCACCATCAGAGTCAGAGGAGTCTGTTGAGGGGGTCCTGTCTAAACTAGGGCCCACCTCTGTTCCTCTTGCAAAAGCACCTAACTTTTGGGTGCACTACTTCCCACTGGAGGATTACTACTGGAAGTACCAGGAGGGGTGGTAGTAGTTGTTGGAGGAACATTTTCTTTATTGCCAATCCTGGGGCAACTGAGATCAGTTTTCCAGTGTCCAGGCTTTTTACAGACATGGCAATATGGTTTCTTTTCAGGAGAGGAAGGAGTTTGGGACCCACCCCCAGAAGAGGACTTTTGGGGCCCTGTAGTGGATTTATCCTTAGATTTATCCCCACCTTTCTCTTGGGACTTGGTAGAATCTTTCTTCTGGTCACCACCCTGATTCTTAGTCTTTACTCTGGTTCTGACCCATTTGTCTGCCTTCTTTCCCAATTCTTGGGGAGAGGTCAGATCAGAGTCCACCAGGTACTGGTGTAAAAGCTGGTTTTGACAATTATTAAGGATCTGCTCCCTCATAATCAAATTGTACAATCCTAAAAAGTCATGCACCTTGTTGCCATGTATCCAACCTTCCAGAGCCTTAGTAGCACAATCTACAAAATCAACCCAGTCTTGAGTCTGAGCCTTTTGGGTGTCTCTGAACTTCAACCTATACTGTTCAGTGGTTAGGCCAAACCCATCAATCAGAGCACTCTTCAAGACTTTGTAATTGTCAGCATCCTCCTCTCTAACAGTGAGGAGCTTATCTCTACCTTTGTCTGCAAAGGAGAGCCACAAGATTGCTGCCCACTGCTCCTGAGGGACCCTCTGTACTTTACAGGCCCTCTCTAGAGCAGTTATCCATTTGTGGATGTCATCCCCACTCTGGTAGGGAGGGACAATCTTGCTCAGGTTTCTATGGTCATAAGACCTTTCCCTATCTTTGGGGAAATTGCTGCCACCATGGGACTCTAGTCTCAACTTTTGTCTCTCTCTATAGAGATCTAGGGACTCCCTGTCTATAGCCAATTGCTGTTTTCTGAGTTCAAGCTGGGCTTGCTCATACTGAATCAATCTCTTTCTCCTTTCATGAGAGGATTCCCTCCTATGAGAGGAGACAGAGGTCCCTATTGAGGTGTCAGAGTGGTTAGACTCCTGAGAAGGAGATCTAGACCTTCTGGGCACACTCAGTACTCTTCCTGGGGGACAAAGGGAGGTCATTCTGATCCCCCTCCTCCTCCTCCACAGGAGGAATTGGGTTTTCCAGGACAAGGTCATTTTCACCTTCCTGGCCAGTTTCAGAGGGGGGGGGGCCTGGGTTGCTTCACCCCTGGCCCCTTCCTCATCTTCTGCCCCACCCTCTTTGCCTACCCCTTCAGACCCTAGGGGCCTGCTGAGATCATCAGCTAGTAACACCTCCCTGAGGTGTTGGGTGCTGGCACTTTTGCCTGCCTTCAACTTCCTAGTATTGCATAATGCTCTCAATTCCAAGAATGGGAGTTTATCATACTTGGAGGGAAGAAGCCCACTGGCTTCTGGCAAGGACTCACTGGGTCCTGGCTTTGAAGACATTACTAGTGAGGTGTGGTGTATGCACTACCTACTCTAGTGTGGCCTACTAAACTCTCTTGAGTTGTAGAAAGGGTGTGCTATCCCTTAACACACAACTCTAAGTTCAGTAGAACTTACTGTATTACTAAGCTTGATTTATATGTACCTTAGGTACCCTTAGTGGTTTTCAGTTGATCAATTCAATTGAGATTATCTGGTAAAACAATAGCAAGCTGGAATCCCACACGCTGCACACCAATGTGAGAAGTTGGCCTGGCATATGCTGTCCACTAATTATAGTGGGCACCTTGCACCAGTCCAAACAACCCCTTATTGGAGATAGGTTAAAGACAACCTTTATTGAAAGCTATCCTAGTGGTAGCTATGGAGAGCAGCCTTCAGGCTAAGTCTTGAAGGAATGTAAAGCAGCTTGTTTTACCAGTCTATAATCTCTTGAGTGACCAAATGAAAGAGGACCACACCAGGTATATATTCAAAATATATGTATTCATTACTAAACACACCCCTCTAGTCTCTTTATGAGGCTAGAGTTCGAAGTACATAAATTATAAGTTAGTTATCTACAGTAATAGCACAAATACACGTTTGAGCCCCAGGGGCGTACCAAACCATATACCAATAAAGTGGTATAAGAACCACGACTGAGCTAGACACAAGGCCTAGAGCCTGTAGGAGTGCTTGGACCACAAGGAACCACCCAAGGCAGTGACACAGGGGACCCACGGGGGACGCGTGCAGTGTATGAACACAGCCGCGAACCACCGTTAACTTCTATGGGGAAAGTCGCGATTAGAATTTAAAAGAAAAGGGACACTTAGAGGAGGACTTGGAGCAAACCCTTTGAGAACTAGGCTGTTCTAGTGTCAATACCCATGGGAGCACCGGAGTACTCGAGTTACCTCACCCAGGGGAGCCGGGTGCATAGGTGTCTTTCGGGGTCGGGTTTCGTCGTCGCTTTCAATGGCGATCTGCTGCAAAGTGCTGCTGGCGGCCAAGTCGAAAGTGTTCGGGTGGATCCAAAGGTGGATCGAAGATATGAAGAACCTGAAAGCAGAGGGGACAGAGTCTGGGTCACTAGCCAGTGACCAGGAAGGCGATGAGCAGATGCCCACCGATGTCGAGTGCTTCAGGTAGGTTGACGGTCGTCTTGACTCTTCAGCCACGAGGTCCAGGAGGCATCGACGACGACCAGGAGCTGGATTCCAGCTATCCCACGACGTCTGTCGATTGCAGGGGTGTCGGCAACCGGATTGGACCCAACAAGCCTTGGCAACGGCAAGTCTCGTGGAAATGGAAGAAGGACGATGTTGCAGACCAGCAAGGTCTGTGGGACTCACCCAGCGAGGGTAAGTCAGGGCACGCCTGGAGCAACCAGGGAGCCCAAGCAGAAAAAGATTGGCCTTCGGGAGGGCCTACTAGCTAACGGACTAGCGACCGCGAAGGAGCCTCGAGTCGATGCACGTGGAGCTGGCTCACAGGACACTCGTGGAGTGGAGGCCAGTGATCTTCGGTGCAGTTGGTGCTGGAGGCTGGGGCTACTCGGAGCCCAAAGCACGACTTCGTGGGAGACCCAGAAGAGGATGCACTTGCAAATTCGATCGGTGTCCAGGGGTCACGGTTCCACGTTACCCACGACAGCTACGGGCCTCAGCTTTGCTGGGGACTCAGGGCAGCCTCGGGGAAGTCTGGAAATCCACCTCTGGTGATGCAAAGACTTCGGCATCCGACGGGAGCTTCAGCGATGCAGACCGGACAATTGCTTCTTTGGTGCCTGCCAAGCAGGGAGTCACTCCTTGACCCCAAGGGAGATTCTTCAGTCCTCTAATCTTAAAGTAGAGCGTCGAAGGTCCAGGATTCTGTGTCAGAGTTTCGTCCAGGTAAATCTAAAGTCCTAAGGACGGGGGCCCCATACTTATACTAGGGTAGGGGGTTGGACATACTCTGTGGCCCCACCTATGGGAGGGTCAGGGCAGAGGGGTGGTTACACCCCTTTCCCTTTGTCCAGTTTCGCGCCAGAGCAGGGGCTGGAAGCCCCTGAGCCGGTTTGAACTGGGGTATGCACAGGGACACCAAGTGTGCCCCCAGTGCAGGACTTCAAAGCACCAGAGAGTGCTCCCGCCCAGCCCCAATACACACTATCCTGTCTGGGGAGGTGGTTACACCTCCCTGGGACAGGAAACCTATTGTCCAGGCCTCCCCTGCCGGAGTTTCAGTCAGCAACAGGAGGCCAGACTCGTGTCTGTGGCAGCGGCATCCATTTTGTGATGCCAGGGCTCTGGAAAGTCAGTACCGGGTATACCGGTGTGTACATGTCTTTCCCTCTAGAAGGGTGGAATGCTACCCCCGCTGCCAGAACTGGCGGGGGGGTAGTATTCCAAAATGTTTGACACCAAACACGACATGTTTCCGTGCAGCCATCCCAAAGTTAGCATTTAACGCGAGGTTATAATGCGCTTAAGAGTATATGGTCAGGCTGCACTACAAACAGCATCAGAGAAGGGTCTCCGAACGCTACAGAGGGGCCCTGCTCATGCAGGGGCACCCTCTCACATAGGAACCACGCACTCTGCCTTCAGGATTGATAAGGCCTGCCATAGGAGTGACTTATAGGTTCATATAATCACAGTAAGGGGTGCATGCACCACCTTACCCAGGCTGCAGTAGCAGACCTGTGGTGTCCTTTTGGCTGGCCTTCCAGGGGTGGCACAATACATGCTGCAGCCCCTGGTAGGCCTCTGAGGTACCTATGCCCTGGGTACATAGTATACCATATTCTAGGGACTTATAAGGGCACTCCAGATTCCAATCAGAGATGTGCCTAAGGCACATGGAAACCATTTTATAGAGGAAGCAGATAGACTGGGGCCCTGAATAGCAGGGTCCGAGTCCAACTAAGTCATAAACCAGCAAAACACCAGGAAAAAAGTGGGGGCAACCATATAGTCAGATTCCACCTTCCTACAATGGGTGATGAGGATTACCCCCTCATGGTATTTGGTAGTACAATATATTAGTCCATCATATAGTGCTGTGCGAAACCTGGTTTGTGGAAGGTTGAACGGCAGATAATAATTTCCCACCTCTTGGTGTGTATCTATGTTTAAAGTTAGCCTTAGACAGGAAAGAAGGCTTCCTGGCAACATGGGACAAAGTGGTTTGTGGACACTTATTCACTATTCTAACACCAGTCATAGACTATATGGGGAAAATATAACTTTCCTTAAAATCAGCTAGGAGACTCATTTACTAATGTATAACCAGTCCTATAGTATTTTGTAAAACAAAAATAGTAAATTAGAGCTCTAGTGGATTTAAGTTTCTCAGGCTGTGTAAAAGTGCCTCATCCAGTTTAGGTTTTTTCTTTACATTCTAGGACTTGCAATTGTTTTGCGACTTTAACAAACTTTTTTAATTTTACCTATACTTTGCCATGCAGAAATCTGTGGCACTACTGTGTAGTCTCGCAATGGTAAAGAATAGGGAAAATTCAAACGTTTATTAAACTAGAAAAAAAACAAAAACATTTTAATGATATTTATGTAAATTCATTTTATATATTTATTTTAAATATCAAACGAAATAAAAAAAGTTTTAGCACTATTAACTTAGTTTTGAATTTAATATTCAATTTATGGTAACTTTATAAAGTTTGAGTAGTTGTTCATACCTAGTCCTAAATTCAGAATAGCATTGCAAGCGCCAGGCGCTTTTGGTCTTCCTGGATTTTCAAATTATGTAAGGATTCAGAGTACGAGGGCATTGGGCGTAATCTCTTTGGGGTTACTTTCTCTGTTTTAGGGACGACGACATCCAATATATTGGTTGTTCCAGACAAGAATGTTAAATAGCATTTATTAGGGGGTCATGGTTATAGGGAATATTGTAGCTTTACTTCAGATAGTAGTCTCAATTACCTTTCCCCATTTGCGGATTCCTTCGTGGTAATAACACCTGCATTGGTGGACAAAATTGGCCAAACTTGAGCAAAATAATGCATGGTGTGTCCGCAGGGCTGGCAAGATCTGTATATTTTGAATCAGCTGTGAAGGGGCAATTAATAAATCTAGTATTTGACTTGCTCTATGGGCGGAATTATTGACCAACTGTTTGTGGTAGCACTTAAAAAAGTATTTGAAAATGTTGACAACATTTTATGTTTGAGGTCACCTAGATTAAATTTAAAGTCGCCAAGGATAATAGCATTTTGTTTGGCAGAGATAAATTAGATTCAAATTTCTTCCAAATTGTTCACAAAAGCACATTGTGGCAGGTGGCAGACCAGAAGCAATGCAGGTGAGGGGGTGTGGGGGTTTGAAGAGATGTACAACGATTTGTGAGTCATTGATGGCATGATTAGAGAATAGAGATCATTGATGGAATGATTCCAGACCTTATGCAAATGAAAGGATCTCTTAGCAATGATTGCTGTGCCGCCACCATTTGTTACTCCAGATCGGTCAATGTGTGCAAAGTGGTACTTTTAAAGAAAGCATTCTACAATGCCTGTATAAGACCACTTCTTTAACCATGTTTCAGTTACGCCGGAAATAAGCACATTTTCCTCTAAAGGTGGTCACGGATTTCCATTGTGAATTTAGAAAGAGAGTGGGTGTGACTTGCTACGTATGTTAGGGCAAGGGCGTTTTTAGGGTGGGTATGGGTTTTTGGGTGGCAAGGGTATTTTTAGGGTGGGTATTGGTTGTGGGTTAATAAGGTATATATATCAATCCCTTCTCTCTCTCTCTCTCTCTATATATATATATATATATATATATATATATATTATTCTAAAGTTGCCCTTCAGCAAGAAGACGCACGCACTCACTTGCAGATTAACTTCAAAAGTTCTTTATTTTCAAGGCTGGAATCCGGCATTAACATGCAAAGTTCAATCATGCCTGATGCGTTTCGGATCGCCTTGGGCCTTGTTTACCGGCCAGATCATGCCTTTACAGCAGCTTAGAAACAACACATTTATCTGCAGGCTTATTAATGGTATTGCCCTCGGGTGGGCCGCTCAGGTGAGTTGCTAAACCACGTGCATGCTGGGATTTGTAGTGTTGTCACCTCATTATAACCCTCCAGTGGGTGTGCGCCGTCGTTCTCTGTACTTTTCATAATATTCATCACCCTCCAGGGGGCCTCTCAATGTTAAATGCCAGGTTTTCATTTTCTTTGCCGATCTGCAGCTCCGCTATCAGGTTCCATTAATTCAAACGCTCGCGGCCCCACATCGTATTCCAATGGCGGTGCAGTCTTCACGGCAGGACTCCCGTGATATATTATTCCTAGTTGCCCTTCAGCAAGTACAAAGGACAACGGCGCACACCCACTGGAGCATGCAGATAAAAGTCTTGCTTCCAAGCTGCTGTAAAGTCGTAATCTCGCCTGTGAACAAGGACCAGGATTGTCTGACACGCATCAGGCATGATTGAACTCTTCATGTTAATGCCGGTTTCCGGCTTTGAAAATAAAGAACTTTTGAAGTGAGTGCATTTTCTTGCTGAAGGGCACCTTGGGAATTACATATATATATATATGGTTTATACTGACCTGTAAAAATGTTACCAGGTATATCTATGCATTTACCATGCATGTCTTTACAACGATAATGTAAGTATTTTACAGGTAAGAATAAACCCTTTATCTATATAAATGGTATATATTTATACTAACCAGTAAAATACTTACATTTTCGTTGTAAAGCCATGTGTGGTAAAGACATATGCGTGGTACAAACTTTCGTGGTAAAGGCATGCATGGTAAAGACGCATGCATTGTAATGGCGCGGTTTAAAGGCATGCATTGTAATGGCATGCGTGGTTCCGCCATACATCCACACACTAATGGGCTCATTAAGATGCCGGGCGGAAAGCCTCTGCCCAACACCGTCTCGGATTCGGGACCGAACGACTGCGGTAGGTGGTTCCGACCGCCGGATTGCGATTTGACGGAGCACTATTCAGTCGGATTCCCATTGTTTCATATGGGAGCTCGTGTTATGCCCGAGAACTGGTTGTAACACGGGCTCCAATGGGGAAATGGGGTGTGTGTGTGTAAAACCCTGCACCCGGTGACAGGCACCCCAGGGTGCCTGCCAAACAGTGCAGGGTTTTACAGGGTTTTACTTAGGTACCCCCTCGGCCACCAACCGTAGGCGGTGGGGCCAAGGGGGCCCTGCCAGGGGCCCCTAAAGTCACTTTCCGACAGCCTTCCCATGTCTGAAAGGCCGGCGCGGAAAGGCTGTTGAAAACCAACATCGTAATCCCAACAGCAGAAACACCGTCCATGGGGGGTTACGGTGCGGCTCCGACCGACAGGAATACTCCATGAGTCAGTCGGAACCGAGTCGGAATGACCGGCCGTTCACGTTCCGGCCGCGAACATCGTAATCGGGCGGTCGGGCTGTAAACCGACCGAGTCAGTGGGAAGGGCTCCGGAGCGGTCAGGAAGACTCCAACTGTCGGGCGGAGGCTTTCCGCCCAACATCGTAATGAGCCCCTATATGTGAAATTGGGGTAGGATTTCCACAACTTACTCCCAGCATTTATCGTTAGTTTCTTAGCACAAAATGCACCCTAGAGTCAAAACTAGATGTGTGAGGTATGCATTTTGCGCTAAGAAATAGCGCTAAATGCAACAGAACACGAATAGTGAGTGCAAGTAGTCACTCACGCCAGCAAAAATTGTTGAAAAAATAATCAATGCAGATTTATCCAACTTTATTCTCGAGAATCAGCTTTTAAACCCCAGTCAATTTGGGTTTAAAGCGAACCATAGTACGGAGACTGCACTGATAAAAACCACAGAAGAAATAAGAATGGCACTAGATAGCGGAGGGTCAGCAGCTTATTCTATTGGACCTATCGGCAGCGTTCGACACCGTGGACCACGGGTTATTGGTCCACCGTCTGAATGCCATAGGAGTCAAAGGCAAAGCTCTTACCTTATAAATATCTTTCCTATCGGAGAGATCCCAAACTCCGAATCTTGGTCAGTTTAAATCTTCACCGTTCACTCTACCATGCGGGGTTCCTCAGGGCTCCTCATTAAGCCCAACGCTATTTAATATCTATGTCTCGGAACTCGCCCCTTTAATTGAAAGTTTTAATCTAAATCCAACATCCTATGCTGACGACACCCAATTGGTTGCATCAGCCGTGGACAATGATGTCAACTACTCTTTGACTGTATGACCGCCCTGAGCAGCTGGATGAGCAGACACTGCCTAAAGTTGAACTCAAGTAAAACTGAGGTTATACTATTTGGCAATCTCTCTCCAGCGTGGTCTCCTGCCTGGTGGCCCGACAGTCTGGGCTCACCTCCCCTCCCGGTGACCAAAGCCAAAAACCCAGGCTTTATCATGGACGATAAGCTCAGATATGAGGCCCAGGTGTCTTAGGTAGTGTCCTCCTCATTTTATACCATCAAAACCTTACGGAAATGTTTCCCTTTTATCCCCAGAAACACTAGGAAGACTGTCATCTCTTCACTAATCATGTCAAAGCTGGACTATTGTAACGGCTTGTATATGAACCTCCAGGAAAAACTACTTACGAAGCTCCAGGCGGTGAAAAATGCAGCAGCCAGACTGACTCTAGACATTCCCAAATATCAGTCGGTATCCTCAGGCATCCGGGAACTACACTGGCTCCCGATGATGAGACAGCGAATTAAATTTAAAGCGCTCAGTGCTGCCCATAAGGCCTTGCATAAAGAAGGTCCGAAATTTTTATGGAAGGCTTTTAATTGGCATACTCCAAACAGACATCTTCGGTCAGCTAGTGCTGAATGAATGAATGAATGAATATTGGACTTGTAGAGCGCGAACTTAGCCCAAGGGCGTCAAGCCGCTGTATGCGGAACATGAGGGTGCAGACAGAGAGACATGCTCATACCGAGGTCTGTGAGAAAAGCCAGGTCTTTAAGGCTTTACGAAAAGACAATGGGACGCCTGACTCGAGAGCTTTTCCGGGAGGGAGTTCCACAGTTTAGCAGCAGCAGTGGAAAAAGCTCTACCTCCCCATTTAACCTTCTTAAATCTCGGTACTATTAGCAGATTCTTATCTGCGGACCGGAGCCGCCTGCTAGGAACATAGCGATGGACAATAGCCTTAATCGCCTCAGGACCTGAACCGTAGTAGGCATCGTGAGTCATGCACAAAGTCTTGAAGAGGATCCTACGGTCCATAGGCAGCCAGTGCAGCAACTTGATGGAGGCTGTGACTGAATGGTATTTTGGTAAATTCATCACCAACCTGGCTGCAGCATTCTGCACCATCTGCAGACGTCGCACTAGGCCCTTGTTGATGCCCAAATAGAGGGCATTACAATAGTCCAATCTGGACGTTACCAGGGCAATGACGGCCTGCTTACGTGCATCGAAGGAGAGGAAATGGGAGATTTTTCTTAGCTAGACTGACTACCACCACAAGAGTCAGAAAAGTGAACTGGGGAGGAAGGAGCTTCACTGACAGCACAGGCAGGCTGTGGAACTCTCTTCCACTACATCTTAGGGCCATACCCACCCTCCTCACTTTCAGAAAGGAACTTAAGACTTGGCTATTTAACAACTAGTAATACCCCGGCTCAGTATGCTCATGTTCAGCAAGCGCCAAGACACCTATGGGTAGAGTGCGCTATATAAGTCTGTATAACATAACATAAATGTGCTCTTGCTGTAGGATTTTTTTCACCCCAAATTATTCTTAAATACGCGAGCTGGTGTAATCGCGCTATTATCATTAAATCTGATTCAAAGAGTAGTGCAGAATTACAGAAATTACTCCGGCATAATTAAAATCCGCCCAGGCCTAACTAAAGAACGAGCAGGAGTGCTGGCCTCTTCCGCCGGGTGCGAGCAAATAGGAATACTAAGTGGTAAATTAATGTAGCAAGCTTAAGCCAAGAAAGAAATGAAATCAAAATAAAATGTTTTTGTTGCTTTAGATAGCAGAATAATAGCGGTCAATCAAGCAGCAGGTGCTTCCAACATCTACCCAACAGGGTCTTGTAGGAGGCTTGGCCAAGGATGCAACGGGGCCTTGGAGGTTGGTCGCTGGTTGACACACACACAGAAAGTAACAACCACGGACACCTCTAGCCCCCAGGAGCTGTCAGGATCAGTCCAGACACAGCAGAATAGAGGGTCATGATGGATGATGCATCTGGGCGTTGAAAGGGGGCCACAGGGTGACAAACACGGGAAGTAACAACCACAGACACCACTTGGCCCGAGAGCTGACAAGATTGTACCATGTACAGCAGAGGCGAATAGATGGCCGTCAGTGACCAACAATGCAACGGGGCACATTAGGCGCCTTACATAGCACATTCAAATAAGGGGGGGGGGGGCATTCATGCCCGACGATGCAATCGTGCACTGGAGGGAGGCCACAGGTTGACTCACTCAGAATGTAACAACCACGGACTCCTCTTGGATAAGAGTTGTCAGGATTAGGCTATAAAAATTAGTGGAATAGGGGGCCATGACCACTGATGCAACCAGGCGTTGGGCCCATGAAGCAGAAAGACTGTGTATCGATCATCGGTGCTGGGAGTTGACCTTGGTCGTGGAACATGGGGGTGTCACAAGGTCCTTGAAATCTTAGCTGGGTCATTCGAGTATCTCCCGTCCCTGCAGAGAACTGCAGGAAATCTGGGCGGGTCATCCGAGGGGCTGGGAAGTCCCAGACCGGAAGCAGGGGGCGGGCGGTGCACGGGCATGAACCCACGGATGATAGTCACATCACAGAAAATGACCCCTTTCACCTGAAGAGAAAGGGGAGCGTGACAGATGTGCACCCGCCACTTCCGGCAATGAAGAGAATGCAAACAGCACGAGAGGCGGCTCAGACTAGTTCAGGCCCCGGAGCCAGAGGGTGAGGCCGGCCACGGAGAAGGGCGTGCCGCGAAGGGGTACTTAAAGCGCTGTGCGCCCGGGCCGACGCACACTCAGGCCGGACACCACAGAGCCCCCTCGGTGCCACCAGCACCCTCTCTCCGCAGAGCCTCCTCGGTGCCACCAGCAACCTCTCCACCGCAGAGCCCCCTCGGTGCCACCAGTACCCTCTCGCCGCAGAGCCCCCTCGGTGCCACCAGCAACCTCTCCAACGCAGAGCCCCCTCGGTGCCACCCTCTCCAACGCAGACCCCCTAGGGTGCCACCCTCTCCACCGCAGAGCCCCCTCGGTGCCACCAGCACCCTCTCCACCGCAGACCCCCTCGGTGCCACCAGCACCCTCTCCACTGCAGACCCCCTCGGTGCCACCCTCTCCACCGCAGACCCCCTCGGTGCCACCGTCTCCACCGCAGAGCCCCCTCTGTGCCCCCAGCATGGCCCTGGACCTGCACAACGACGTCTTCTGCTCCTTCGTCTTCTACGGCCTGCTGCTGCTGGTCAAGATGCTCATCGTGGGCATCCTCACGGGCCACCTGCGGCTGCGCAGGAAGGTGAGCGGTGTGAGAGGGGAGCAAAGACCAGCCCCAGGCACTCCTGGGGAGAGGGGGGGCTTCCACTGAGGCTAAACGGGCTCCTTCACTGGTATCTGAAGGGCATTAAGGGGTCACTAGCACCCGAACTTCTATACAGAGAAAACCACCGTGAGAACGAGTGAATGTAGGTTAGGACTGAGGTGCATTGGTAGAGCTGTGTGGTGTGTGTGTGTGTGTCTCAGGACCTGCATTGGTGTGCATTGGTGGAGCTCTGTGGTGTGTGCGTCTTCAGTGCCAGTATTGGGGGGCATTGGCAGAGCTGTGTGGTTTGTGCATCTTCAGAGCTAATGTTGAGGTGCATTGGTAGAGCTGTGTGGTGTGCGTCTTCAGGGCCAGTATTGAGGTGCATTGGTTGAGCTGTGGGGTGTGCGTCTTCAGGGCCAGTATTGAGGTGTGTGCGTCTTCAGGGCCAGTATTGAGGTGTGTGGTGTGTGCGACTTCAGGGTCAGTATTGAGGTGTGTGGTGTGTGCGTCTTCAGGGCCAGTGTGCGTCTTCAGTGCCAGTATTGGGGTGTATTGGCAGAGCTGTGTGGTTTGTGCATCTTCAGGGCTAGTGTTGAGGTGCATTGGTAGAGCTGTCTGGTGTGCGTCTTCAGGGCCATATTGAGGTGTGTGGTGTGTGCGTCTTCAGGGCCTGTATTGAGGAGCATTGGTAGAGCTGTGTGGAGTGTGTGTCTTCAGGACCAGTATTGAGGTGTGTGGTGTGTGCGTCTTCAGGGCCATATTGAGGTGTGTGGTGTGTGCGTCTTCAGGGCCATATTGAGGCGTGTGGTGTGTGCGTCTTCAGGGCCTGTATTGAGATGCATTGGTAGAGCTGTGTGGAGTGTGTGTCTTCAGGACCAGTATTGAGGTGTGTGGTGTGTGCGTCTTCGGGGCCAGTATTGAGGTGCATTGGAGTGCTGTGCATGTTCCGGGCCAGTATTGAGGAGCATTGGTAGAGCTGTGTGGAGTGTGTGTCTTCAGGACCAGTATTGAGGTGTGTGCGTCTTCAGGGCCAGTATTGAGGTGTGTGATGTGTGCGTCTTCGGGGCCAGTATTGAGGTGCATTGGTTGAGTTGTGGTGTGTGCATTTTCGGGGCCAGTATTGAGGTGCATTGGAGAGCTGTGCATGTTCCGGGCCAGTATTGAGGAGCATTGGTAGAGCTGTGTGGTGTGTGCGTCTTCAGGGCCAGTATTGAGGTGCATTCGCAGAGCTGTGCATGTTCAGAGCCTGTATTGAGGAGCATTGGTAGAGCTGTGTTGTGTGTGCATCTTTAGGGCCAGTATTGAGGAGCATTCATCGAGCTGTCTGGTGTGTGTCTTCAGGGCCAGTATTGAGGAGCAGTGGATGAGCTGTGGGGTGTGCGTCTTCAGGGCCAGTATTGAGGTGTGTGGTGTGTGCGTCTTCAGGGCCAGTATTGAGGTGCAGTGGTAGAGCGGTGGTGCCTCTTCAGAGCCAGTATTGAGGTGCATTGCTTGAGCTGTGTGGTGTGTGCGTCTTCGGGGCCAGTATTGAGGTGCATTGGTAGAGCTGTGTGGAGTGTGCGTCTTCAGGACCAGTATTGAGGTGCATTCGCAGAGCTGTGCGTGTTCAGAGCCTGTATTGAGGAGCATTGGTAGAGCTGTGTGGAGTGTGTGTCTTCAGGGCCAGTATTGAGGTGTGTGGTGTGTGCGTCTTCGGGGCCAGTATTGAGGTGCATTGGTTGAGTTGTGGTGTGTGCATCTTCGGGGCCAGTATTGAGGTGCATTGGAGAGCTGTGCATGTTCCGGGCCAGTATTGAGGCGCATTGGTAGAGCTGTGTGGAGTGTGTGTCTTCAGGACCAGTATTGAGGTGTGTGGTGTGTGCGTCTTCGGAGCCAGTATTGAGGTGCAGTGGTAGAGCGGTGGTGCCTCTTCAGAGCCAGTATTGAGGTGCATTGCTTGAGCTGTGTGGTGTGTGCGTCTTCGGGGCCAGTATTGAGGTGCATTGGTAGAGCTGTGTGGAGTGTGTGTCTTCAGGACCAGTATTGAGGTGTGTGGTGTGTGCGTCTTCAGGGCCTGTATTGAGGTGCATTGGTAGAGCTGTGTGGAGTGTGTGTCTTCAGGACCAGTATTGTGGTGTGTGCGTCTTCGGAGCCAGTATTGAGGTGCAGTGGTAGAGCGGTGGTGCCTCTTCAGAGCCAGTATTGAGGTGCATTGCTTGAGCTGTGTGGTGTGTGCGTCTTCTGGGCCAGTATTGAGGTACATTGGTAGAGATGTGTGGAGTGTGCGTCTTCAGGACCAGTATTGAGGTGCATTCGCAGAGCTGTGCGTGTTCAGAGCCTGTATTGAGGAGCATTGGTAGAGCTGTGTGGAGTGTGTGTCTTCAGGGCCAGTATTGAGGTGCATTGGTTGAGTTGTGGTTTGTGCGTCTTCGGGGCCAGTACTGAGGTGCATTGGAGAGCTGTGCATGTTCCGGGCCAGTATTGAGGAGCATTGGTAGAGCTGTGTGGAGTGTGTGTCTTCAGGACCAGTATTGAGGTGTGTGGTGTGTGCGTCTTCGGGGCCAGTATTGAGGTGCATTGGTTGAGTTGTGGTGTGTGCGTCTTCGGGGCCAGTATTGAGGTGCATTGGAGAACTGTGCATGTTCCGGGCCAGTATTGAGGAGCATTGGTAGAGCTGTGTGGAGTGTGTGTCTTCAGGACTAGTATTGAGGTGTGTTGTGTGTGCGTCTTCGGGGCCAGTATTGAGGTGCATTCGCAGAGCTGTGCATGTCCAGAGCCTGTATTGAGGAGCATTGGTAGAGCTGTGTTGTGTGTGCATCTTTCGGGTCAGTATTGAGGAGCATTCATCGAGCTGTCTGGTGTGCGCGTCTTCAGGGCCAGTATTGAGGAGCATTGGTTGAGCTGTGGGGTGTGCGTCTTCAGGGCCAGTATTGAGGTGTGTGGTGTGTGCGTCTATAGGGCCAGTATTGAGGTGTGTGGTGTGTGCGTCTTCAGGGCCAGTATCGTCTTCAGGGCCAGTATTGAGGTGTGTGGTGTGTGAGTCTTCAGGGCCAGTATTGAGGTGCATTGGTTGAGCTGTGGGGTGTGCGTCTTCAGGGCCAATATTGAGGTGTGTGGTGTGTGCATCTTCAGGGCCAGTATTGAGGTGCAGTGGTAGAGCGGTGGTGCCTCTTCAGAGCCAGTATTGAGGTGCATTGCTTGAGCTGTGGTGTGTGCGTCTTCGGGGCCAGTATTGAGGAGCATTGGTTGAGTTGTGGTGTGTGCGTCTTTGGGGCCAGTATTGAGGTGCATTGGTAGAGCTGTGTAGAGTGTGTGTCTTCAGGACCAGTATTGAGGTCATTCGCAGAGCTGTGCGTGTTCAGAGCCTGTATTGTGGTGCATTCGCAGAGCTGTGCGTGTTCAGAGCCTGTATTAAGGAGCATTGGTAGAGCTGTGTGGAGTGTGTCTTCAGGGCCAGTATTGAGGTGTGTGGTGTGTGCGTCTTCGGGGCCAGTATTGAGGTGCATTGGTTGAGTTGTGGTGTGTGCGTCTTCGGGGCCAGTATTGAGGTGCATTGGAGAGCTGTGCATGTTCCGGGCCAGTATTGAGGAGCATTGGTAGAGCTGTGTGGAGTGTGTGTCTTCAGGACCAGTATTGAGGTGTGTGGTGTGTGCGTCTTCGGAGCCAGTATTGAGGTGCATTCGCAGAGCTGTGCATGTTCAGAGCCTGTATTGAGGAGTATTGGTAGAGCTGTGTTGTGTGTGCATCTTTAGGGTCAGTATTGAGGAGCATTCATCGAGCTGTCTGGTGTGTGTGTCTTCAGTGCCAGTATTGAGGTGCATTGGTAGAGCTGTGTGGTGTGTGCGTCTTCAGGGCCTGTATTGAGGTGTATTGGTAGAGCTGTGTTTGTCTTCAGGGCCAATCTTCAGGTGCATTGGTAGAGCTGTGTGGTGTGCGTCTTCAGGGCCTGTATTGAGGTGCATTGGTAGAGCTGTGGGGTGTGTGCGTCTTCAGGGCCTGTATTGAGGTGCATTGGTAGAGCTGTGGGGTGTGTGCGTCTTCAGGGCCTGTATTGAGGTGCATTGGTAGAGCTGTGGGGTGTGTGCGTCTTCAGGGCCTGTATTGAGGTGCATTGGAGAGCTGGGCATGTTCAGGGCCAGTATTGAGTTACATTGTTAGAGCTGTGTATGTTCAGGGCCTGTATTGAGGTGCATTGGTAGAGCTGTGTGGTGTGCGTCTTCAGGGCCAGTATTGAGGTGTATTGGTAGAGCTGTGTGCCTCTTCAGGGCCAGTCTTCAGGTGCATTGGTAGAGCTGTGTGGTGTGCGTCTTCAGGGCCTGTATTGAGGTGCATTGATAGAGCTGTGTGGTGTGTGCGTCCTCGGGCCAGTATTAGGGTGCATTGGAGAGCTGTGCATGTTCAGGGCCAGTATTGAGTTATACAAATGGAAAGGAGCATCGATGTATCAGATGTGGTATCCAATCAATTATTGTTTTCACTTTCAAGAATCAAATCCATAGGCAAACTTGTTTCATATGAGTATTCCATTTATTGATTCAAAGAAAAATCATCACTCCAAAATATAACAGTATCCAATGGTCAGCCTACACGTTTCGTCCTCATTTGGACGTCATCAGGGCTGGAAAAAAGGATAAGTGCACATATCAATATAAATCTCTATGCATATTAGAAAACGAATAATGAAATCACATTCTCCAAAAATTAAAACATCATATCAATATCACTCTCCAACAACCCCTTCGAGTCTGCCTATATAGTCTAATTTCCATATATTATCCCCAAGAAAACATTCCACTCATGGTTTTTTGGATGGAAAACATCATATGGTATCAGCACCCTCCTTGTTGCTTCCACATCAATCAATCCTCATCAATTTCTCTCATATGCTATATACACTCTTGTTGCCATAGGCCATAGAATCGTATTTAGACTTCTAACGATAATTGGTCACTCGTAGATATCTTTATATCTTGTTCATCATTAACTCCCCTGCAGCCGTACTGTGTAATAAACTTCATTAATCGCCTTCGGAACCTACCTCCAGTATATATCCTAAGCGTTTATCCTTGAAGTTCTTCTGTTCTTCATATCCTCAACCCATACATGTGGAAAAGTTTGTCTTGAACATAAACAAATATGTATATTTAAAACCAAATTATAAAGCCCTATTCGCTTAGGGAAATTTAATTCATAATAAATCTTATTTCTTATTTTTTACATATCCCCAAACAGAGACATAGTGAAAAAACGGAATCCTGTACCTTTTTCTAAAATATTAGCGAATTCTGTAACAAGAGAACACAAGATAATTAAGCGTCATTTATACAGGACTTCGTGATTTGCAATATAAGACTTTGAATTGCTCACCAGTGCGCTTGGTTGTTGTGCCCCCGTCGCCTTCAGGAAGGAGACCCAGTATTGAGGTGCATTGATAGAGCTGTGTATGTTCAGGGCCTGTTTTGAGGTGCATTGACAGAGTTGTGTATGTCAGGGCCTGTTTTGAGGTGCATTGGTAGAGCTGTGTATGTTCAGGGCCTGTATTGAGGTGCATTGGCAGAGTTGTGTCTGTTCAGGGCCTGTATTGAGGTGCATTGGTAGAGCTGTGTATGTTCAGGGCCTGTTTTGAGGTGCATTGGTAGAGCTGTGTATGTTCAGGGCCTGTATTGAGGTGCATTGGTAGAGCTGTGTGCGTCTTCAGGGCCAGTCTTGAGGTGCATTGGTAGAGCTGTGTGGTGTGTGCGTCCT
Source organism: Calotriton arnoldi (assembly GCA_963921515.1). Classification (NCBI taxonomy): domain Eukaryota; kingdom Metazoa; phylum Chordata; class Amphibia; order Caudata; family Salamandridae; genus Calotriton; species Calotriton arnoldi. The sequence goes on along the minus strand of CAWUFW010004083.1, from coordinate 1,202,158 downwards.
CGGGCCAGTATTGAGGTGCATTGGTAGAGCTGTGTATGTTCAGGGCCAGTATTGAGGTGCATTGGTAGAGCTGTGTGTGTCTTCAGGGCCAGTCTTGAGGTGCATTGGTAGCGCTGTGTTGTGTGTGCATCTTTAGGGCCAGTATTGAAGTGCGTTGGAGATTCCAGTATGGCAACAGCAGGTTGAGCTGCAGGTTAGGACTGAGGGACATTGGTAGAGCTGTATGTAGACCCGGTATTAGTAGAAGGGGGGGGGGTTGCGGTGCTTTGGCTGGGTTATGGGGAGTTCCTAGCACTGGAATGGCAGGGGATGCAGAGTTTTGCAGGCTGGGAATGGGGTGCATGGGCAGAGCGGTGGGTGGGCCTCAGTACTGTAACAGCAGGGGCGGCTCCAGGTTAGGATAGAGGGACATTGGCAGAGCGTTGTGTAAGTTCCAGCTCTGAAACAGCAGAGTTACCTAAAAACTCTGAGATTACGCGGAGTTCTGCGAGGGAGCTTGTTGCGCTCAGTGTAAAATCAGCGTGGACGTATCACGTGGCGTGCCAGAGGGCGCTGCTTCTTTGCTGCCGGTCAAGTAGATTTTCTACTCGAGCTGCAGCTTCCTCACCGCGAGTGGCAGCATTCTCAATGCGAACGGTAGTAACCTGCCACCACCGCCCGTGTTGAGAATGCGCACCTAGAGACGTTCCAGCACTCAAAAATCACACTAGGGGGCGCAAATTCTCACTCGCGCTCACCAACTTGCTGTTGGTGAGCACGCTCGAGTAAAAACTTCGCCACACAGCAGTTTGCGGAGTTTTGCCGGAACTCCGCCAGTGGAGCAGAATTTTTCACCCACCCCTAGTGTGGACAGAGCTTTGGGGTGCCATAGTAATGAAATAGAAAGTTAGTGTCATGTGCCTGCGAAAGTGAGGTACATCAGCTGAGCTACACTTGGGTCCTACTGCTAGAGTAACATAGAGGACTATCTGTCAGCATTGAGGCGCATGTGCAGAGCTGCCTGCCTGCGGGCCCCAGTACTAGAATAGCATAGAAGACTGTTTGTCAGCATTGAGGTGCACGCGCAGAGCTGCCTGCGGGCCCCAGTACTAGAATAGCATAGATGACTATCTGTCAGCATTGAGGTGCACGCGCAGAGCTGCCTGCGGGCCCCAATACTAGAATAGCATAGAAGACTGTCTGTCAGCATTGAGGTGCACGCGCAGAGCTGCCTGCGGGCCCCAGTACTAGAATAGCATAGAAGACTGTTTGTCAGCATTGAGGTGCACGCGCAGAGCTGCCTGCTGCGGGCCCCAGTATTAGAATAGCATACAAACTGTCTGTCAGCATTGAGGTGCACGCGCAGAGCTGCCTGCGGGCCCCAGTACTAGAATTGCATAGAAGAATGTATGTCAGCATTGAGGTGCATGCGCAGAGCTGCCTGCGGGCCCCAGTACTAGAATAGCATACAAACTGTCTGTCAGCATTGAGGTGCACGCGCAGAGCTGCCTGCCTACGGGCCCCAGTACTAGAATACCATACAAACTGCCTGTCAGCATTGAGGTGCACGCGCAGAGCTGCCTGCGGGCCCCAGCACTAGAATAACATACAAACTGTCTGTCAGCATTGAGGTGCACGCGCAGAGCTGCCTGCAGGCCCCAGTACTAGAATACCATACAAACTGCCTGTCAGCATTGAGGTGCACGCGCAGAGCTGCCTGCGGGCCCCAGCACTAGAATAACATACAAACTGCCTGTCAGCATTGAGGTGCACGCGCAGAGCTGCCTGCCTGCCTACGGGCCCCAGTACTAGAATAGCATACAAACTGTCTGTCAGCATTGAGGTGCATGCGCAGAGCTGCCTGCCTGCCTACGGGCCCCAGTACTAGAATACCATACAAACTGCCTGTCAGCATTGAGGTGCACGCGCAGAGCTGCCTGCGGGCCCCAGCACTAGAATAACATACAAACTGTCTGTCAGCACTGAGGTGCATGTGCAGAGCTGCCTGCCTGCCTACGGGCCCCAGTACTAGAATAGCATACAAACTGTCTGTCAGCATTGAGGTGCATGCGCAGAGGTGCCTGCGGGCCCCAGTACTAGAATAGCATACAAACTGTCTGTCAGCATTGAGGTGCACACGCAGAGCTGCCTGCTGCGGGCCCCAGTACTAGAATAGCATACAAACTGTCTGTCAGCATTGAGGTGCACGCGCAGAGCTGCCTGCGGGCCCCAGTACTAGAATTGCATAGAAGACTGTATGTCAGCATTGAGGTGCATGCGCAGAGCTGCCTGCGGGCCCCAGTACTAGAATAGCATACAAACTGTCTGTCAGCATTGAGGTGCACGCGCAGAGCTGCCTGCCTACGGGCCCCAGTACTAGAATAACATACAAACTGTCTGTCAGCATTGAGGTGCACGCGCAGAGCTGCCTGCCTGCCTACGGGCCCCAGTACTAGAATAGCATAGAAGACTGTTTGTCAGCATTGAGGTGCATGCGCAGAGCTGCCTGCAGGCCCCAGTACTAGAATACCATACAAACTGCCTATCAGCATTGAGGTGCACGCGCAGAGCTGCCTGCCTGCCTACGGGCCCTAGTACTAGAATAGCATACAAACTGTCTGTCAGCATTGAGGTGCACGCGCAGAGCTGCCTCTGAGCCACAGTACTAGAATAGCATACAAACTGTCTGTCAGCATTGAGGTGCACGCGCAGAGCTGCCTGCGGGCCCCAGTACTAGAATAGCATACAAACTGTCTGTCAGCATTGAGGTGCACATGCAGAGCTGCCTGCCTGCGGGCCCCAGTACTAGAATAGCATACAAACTGTCTGTCAGCATTGAGGTGCACGCGCAGAGCTGCCTGTGGGCCCCAGTACTAGAATAGCACACAAACTGTCTGTCAGCACTGAGGTGCATGCGCAGAGCTGCCTGCCTGCGGGCCCCAGTACTAGAATTGCATAGAAGACTGTATGTCAGCATTAAGGTGCACGCGCAGAGCTGCCTGCGGGCCCCAGTACTAGAATAGCATACAAACTGTCTGTCAGCATTGAGGTGCACACGCAGAGCTGCCTGCGGGCCCCAGTACTAGAATAGCATACAAACTGTCTGTCAGCATTGAGGTGCACGCGCAGAGCTGCCTGTGGGCCCCAGTACTAGAATAGCACACAAACTGTCTGTCAGCATTGAGGTGCATGCGCAGAGCTGCCTGCCTGCGGGCCCCAGTACTAGAACAGCATAGAAGACTGTATGTCACCATTGAGGTGCACGCGCAGAGCTGCCTGCGGGCCCCAGTACTAGAATAGCATACAAACTGCCTATCAGCATTGAGGTGCATGCGCAGAGCTGCCTGCGGGCCCCAGTACTAGAATAGCATAGAAGACTGTATGTCACCATTGAGGTGCATGTGCAGAGCTGCCTGCGGGCCCCAGTACTAGAATAGCATACAAACTGTCTGTCAGCATTGAGGTGCACGCGCAGAGCTGCCTGCAGGCCCCAGTACTAGAATAACATACAAACTGTCTGTCAGCATTGAGGTGCACGCGCAGAGCTGCCTGCAGGCCCCAGTACTAGAATAGCATAGAAGACTGTATGTCACCATTGAGGTGCACGCGCAGAGCTGCCTGCCTGCGGGCCCCAGTACTAGAATAACATACAAACTGTATGTCAGCATTGAGGTGCACGCGCAGAGCTGCCTGCCTGCGGGCCCCAGGACTAGAATACCATACAAACTGTATGTCAGCATTGAGGTGCACGCGCAGAGCTGCCTGCGGGCCCCAGTACTAGAATACCATACAAACTGTCTGTCAGCATTGAGGTGCACGCGCAGAGCTGCCTGCCTGCGGGCCCCAGGACTAGAATACCATACAAACTGTATGTCAGCATTGAGGTGCACGCGCAGAGCTGCCTGCGGGCCCCAATACTAGAATAGCATACAAACTGTCTGTCAGCATTGAGGTGCACGCGCAGAGCTGCCTGCGGGCCCCAGTACTAGAATATCATAGAAGACTGTTTGTCAGCATTGAGGTGCACGCGCAGAGCTGCCTGCGGGCCCCAGTACTACAATAGCATAGAAGACTGTTTGTCAGCATTGAGGTGCACGCGCAGAGCTGCCTGCGGTTCCCAGTAATAGAATAGCATAGAGGACTATCTGTCAGCATTGAGGTGCACGCGCAGAGCTGCCTGCGGGCCCCAGTACTAGAATAGCATAGAAGACTGTTTGTCAGCATTGAGGTGCATGCGCAGAGCTGCCTGCGTGCCCCAGTACTAGAATAACATACAAACTGCCTGTCAGCATTGAGGTGCACGCGCAGAGCTGCCTGCTGCGGGCCCCAGTACTAGAATAACATACAAACTGTCTGTCAGCATTGAGGTGCACACGCAGAGCTGCCTGCAGGCCCCAGTACTAGAATAGCATAGAGGACTATCTGTCAGCATTGAGGTGCACGCGCAGAGCTGCCTGCGGGCCCCAGTACTAGAATAGCATAGAGGACTATCTGTCAGCATTGAGGTGCACGCGCAGAACTGCCTGCGGGTCCCAGTACTAGAATAGCATAGAGGACTATCTGTCAGCATTGAGGTGCACGCGCAGAGCTGCCTGCGGGCCCCAGTACTAGAATAGCATAGAAGACTGTTTGTCAGCATTGAGGTGCATGCGCAGAGCTGCCTGCAGGCCCCAGTACTAGAATAGCATAGAAGACTGTATGACAGCATTGAGGTGCACGTGCAGAGCTGCCTGCGGGCCCCAGTACTAGAATAACATACAAACTGTCTGTCAGCATTTAGGTGCACGCGCAGAGCTGCCTGCGGTCCCCAGTACTAGAATAGCATACAAACTGTCTGTCAGCATTGAGGTGCACACGCAGAGCTGCCTGCGGGCCCCAGTACTACGATAGCATAGAAGACTGTTTGTCAGCATTGAGGTGCACGCGCAGAGCTGCCTGCGGGCCCCAGTACTAGAATAGCATACAAACTGTCTGTCAGCATTGAGGTGCACGCGCAGAGCTGCCTGCGGGCCCCAGTACTAGAATAGCATACAAACTGTATGTCAGCATTGAGGTGCACGCGCAGAGCTGCCTGCGGGCCCCAGTACTAGAATAGCATACAAACTGCCTGTCAGCATTGAGGTGCATGCACAGAGCTGCCTGCAGGCCCCGGTACTAGAATACCATACAAACTGCCTGTCAGCATTGAGGTGCATGTGCAGAGCTGCCTGCGGGCCCCAGTACTAGAATAGCATACAAACTGTCTGTCAGCATTGAGGTGAATGCGCAGAGCTGCCTGCCTGCGGGCCCCAGTACTACAATGGCATAGAAGACTGTTTGTCAGCATTGAGGTGCACGCGCAGAGCTGCCTGCGGGCCCCAGTACTAGAATAACATACAAACGGTCTGTCAGCGTTGAGGTGCATGCGCAGAGCTGCCTGCGGGCCCCAGTACTAGAATAGCGTGGGGGTGGAGGGGGGGCAGTATGTCACCATTGAGGTGCACGCGCAGAGCTGCCTGCGGTCCCCAGTACTAGAATAGCGGAGGGAACGGTTGGTAAGGGTTAAGGTTGGTTGGCAGACCTGTGGTAATAGAAGTGCTCACAACAGATTCGTGTGTAGGGGACAAGATATTGCGTTACATTAGTCTAGTCTAACAGCGCCTGGAAACCCCAGTAGGGTGTAAGCGCTTCATGAAAAGAAACACCTCACTATTGTTGTGGTTATTGTAGTTTCTCTGCAGGGGGTGGACTGCTTGATGACGTCTCTTCTCCTTTTTCACCACAGGCATTCGCCAACCCCGAGGACGCGCTGCGGCACGGGGGTGTCAAGTTCTGCCGCTCGGACCCCGACGTGGAGCGCTGCCGGAGGTAAGAGCTTCTGTAGTGTTAAGTGTACAGCGCGCATCTCACTGGGAGGGTATCTAGGGCTAGGCGCTGAAGAGAGCGCGGTGTTGCCGAGCGCTGGGTCCGGTGTGAAGAGCCTGGGTTTAAGTTTCTTCCTGAATTTTAAGACTGAGCCGGCACTCTTCACTCCAGGGCTGGGTTGGGATCACAAACAGGGCCGCGCACCCTAAAACAAAGGCCCATATTTGAGGATTGCGCCTTTTCGGAAAACACTGATTCAGTATTTTAAGTATTGTGAAAAGAAGGAGGGGGCGGCATCTTTTCTTAACTTTAGTGACATAAAAAGAAATGCAAATGTTGCCAGGACTTTTGTGCACGGATTAATTCGCAATGGTGAACCACACCTGAATAGTAGTGAGGCCACTTCTGCTCGGGCCCCCTGCCCGTGTTAAATCTGCATACATTAATAGGCGGCCCAGGGGGAGACTGGGAATGACACCTCCGCCCCGTTTGTAAAAGGGAGGTAACAGGGCCATCTGCCTCCGGAGCCGCCGCTCAGGCTCCCACTGCGCCGCTGGCGGCATCTGGACTGCACAGACCCAGCCCATATCGGCCACCACGCTGGGCAAAAAAGAGTCACACAGCTGCAACTTCAATACCGGCGCATCGGGAGTGCCCAGCCTTACCAATCCGAACCTGGATGACGCCGGTCAAGGTCTTAATGCTACGGGATCCGCAGAGGGGCGTGACTTCATGTCATAAAAGGGGCGTGGTCGCCGGTAACAGCAGTAAATAAGGGCCGGAAACAAGCCTGTGGCCCTCAGGTCTGTGTGACTCCTCATGAGGTAATACCGCAGCTGGGAATCACCGCCACGGGGGCCCTCATTACAAGAGGCTCGAGAAATGGCCGGGTTTTCCGCACCGTCTGAGTTTCTCGAATTACCACTAGATGTCGAATCGGGATCACTTCCTGGCTCATAGACACCATAGGTGTTTGCGCCCCCTTTATTCTCCTTTCAGGCCCCCCCCAACCTCTCATATATCAGAGATAATCATTGCTCTTGGACTCAATGGGGCCCCCATTACGGGTTGGGGCCACCCTGCACCGCAGCGGCCTGTGTTACGCCCGTTCCAACAGACTGACCTACTTACAGGCAGCAGACCTAAACAAACAAAGCGATGGGTGAGCCTCTGCGAGGGTGTGTGATGTCTTGTTGTCATGTTTTAAACACAAAAAGGGAGAGAAAGTGTCCACTTTCTTAACCAAGTAGGTTAGTGTCAGTGGGGCAAAAAAATTTCCTCAAAAGCAAAAAAACAACACAGAAGAATTCTTCCACAACAAGTCTGATAAACAGTTCCCTCACAAAACCTTTTATGATTGCATAAAATATCCCCCACAACGAAGTGTGTACAGTACGAAGTGTGGCAGTTTTTCCTTTCACCACGGCATAGCCTGGGATTGGAAAGTTGTCCCCAAATTTGATTCTCTCCTCCAGTATGAGAGGGTAAGATACATTGGGTTTATTTCAATGTGCCCCACTGTTGCCATTGGGCGCAGGGTCAAGACTGATTTGCATATGGCTGGGTCCAAACTGGAATGGCATGGTGAGCAAAAAAACGATGGATTTAGGCCCAGATCTCTGTACTGGGGTGAATGTATGACATTGTTCTGCATTCTGTCCATCAATTGTTCTTTTTGCATTTGTCACCCAGAGTGGGACGGGTATGCCCAGACGTGGGTCCCGTGCTCTCCATGCCACTGGAGTCAAGCTATCCTGGCTGAAGAGGGGTGAAACCCCGAAACCGGTCCTAGGATGCTTGTTTCCAGTCCAGGGAGGACCTGGCTTGGCAGTTCGGGCTGGACTGTTCCCATGAGGCACAGGGTCAAGACTGATTTGCATATGGCTGGGTCCAAACTGGAATGGCATGGTGAGCAAAAAAACGATGGATTTAGGCCCAGATCTCTGTACTGGGTGAATGTATGACATTGTTCTGCATTCTGTCCATCAATTGTTCTTTTTGCAAAAACCATTCAGCAACGTTTTTACTATTGAGAGCAGATAGTGTGGGGAGAGGGGGAGGTAACTGGCCTCGTGAGTACTGACCGAAGAAAGGTCATCGCAGCCTGTAGGGTTGGGTAGGTGTTTAGTTCTAACCTGTTAATGACACTGGAAACAGACCTCAATTACCACCCGTGTGTGTTCTGAAAAAGCAGCAAGTCTGCAGACAAAAACGGCGGGGAGGTAGGTGCTTGGTGGCACTTACAGCCACGATGTCACCTTAGGCGTTGATCTCTAAATTGGTTACGCAGGGGTGGTTAGATAGCCTTGCCAGTTAAATGCTAGCCACTGACATTTGCTGTGATCTGCACGACATGGGTGTACATCTTGGCAACGCTGGCTCAGCGTTCCCTCCCTCTGTATTCTGTAGGATGAGTAGTATTACATCGGCTGACAGTAACCGCTATGGGTTAAAGCGCTTAGAAACGACAGGACTGCAGTATGAAACGCTATATACAAATCAGGTTAATATACATTTGACTGGTTTCAAGCACCTGCGACTATGCAAGAACTAGGTAGGAATTTAAGGAAAGAAGGAACATTTTGCATTTTGGGAAAGAGAGGTGCTGTACTTCTTAAGGAAAATAACTTTTTATGTAGCACCTTATTCATCACTTTAGTTGTGTCTAAGCGCTGTAATAGGGGCTTACTGTTACTTGATTTAATGATGTCTAACTTACTGACGTGAGAAAGATGAGTCTGCTATACTGGGATTCGCTCTCCTGACCCGCAGATATCTGCAGCGAGGGTTTAATTTACAGAGGCATCTGGCTGACATCATGCAAGATGCTTGCTCAGAGAACAGCCCAGTTCAAAAAAAGATTTAAGGGAAGCTGGTAAAAGTTTAAACTCAGAAGACTGTGTGTCTCTCATATGATATCAGCAGAGTCAAATGAAATAAGCGCGAAGATGTTACTTTCGAAAAACAAATGAAACTATTAACTTAGAAATGTAATTAAAAAGGTAACGTTAACAATTACTGTTTTTGTATGTCAGGTGTGAAGAAGAACTGTTACCATACATTGTATCTGTTTCAAAATGAACATATCGCAAGAATATTGTTTTGAAGATGTAATAAGTAGAATTCGCAAGAAAATAAATATAGTGGGTATCTCTTTTCCAATCCCCTTAAATCCTGTTCTACAGGTGACGGGCTCTGTATCCCTGTGCTAGTCCTGAGTACATCCACCCTTAGAGGTGACTGGCTCTGTATCCCAGTGCTAGTCCTGAATACATCCACCCTTAGAGGTGACGGGCTCTGTATCCCTGTGCTAGTCCTGAGTGCATCCACCCTTAGAGGTGACGGGCTCTGAATCTCTGTGCTAGTCCTGAGTGCATCTACCCTTAGAGGTGACGGGCTCTGAATCTCTGTGCTAGTCCTGAGTGCATCTACCCTTGGAGGTGACGGGCTCTGAATCTCTGTGCTAGTCCTGAGTGCATCCACCCTTAGAGGTGACAGGCTCTGTATCCCTGTGCTAGTCCTGAGTACATCCACCCTTAGAGGTGACGGGCTCTGTATCCCAGTGCTAGTCCTGAATACATCCACCCTTAGAGGTGACTGGCTCTGTATCCCAGTGCTAGTCCTGAATACATCCACCCTTAGAGGTGACGGGCTCTGTATCCCTGTGCTAGTCCTGAGTGCATCCACCCTTAGAGGTGACTGGCTCTGTATCCCAGTGCTAGTCCTGAATACATCCACCCTTAGAGGTGACTGGCTCTGTATCCCAGTGCTAGTCCTGAATACATCCACCCTTAGAGGTGACTGGCTCTGTATCCCAGTGCTAGTCCTGAATACATCCACCCTTAGAGGTGACGGGCTCTGTATCCCTGTGCTAGTCCTGAGTGCATCCACCCTTAGAGGTGACGGGCTCTGAATCTCTGTGCTAGTCCTGAGTACATCTACCCTTAGAGGTGACAGGCTCTGAATCTCTGTGCTAGTCCTGAGTGCATCTACCCTTGGAGGTGACGGGCTCTGAATCTCTGTGCTAGTCCTGAGTGCATCTACCCTTAGAGGTGACGGGCTCTGAATCTCTGTGCTAGTCCTGAGTGCAACTACCCTTAGAGGTGACGGGCTCTGAATCTCTGTGCTAGTCCTGAGTGCATCTACCCTTGGGGGTGACGGGCTCTGAATCTCTGTGCTAGTCCTGAGTGCATCCACCCTTAGAGGTGACGGGCTCTGTATCCCTGTGCTAGTCCTGAGTACATCCACCCTTAGAGGTGACTGGCTCTGTATCCCTGTGCCAGCCCTGAGTACATCCACCCTTAGAGGTGACTGGCTCTGTATCCCTGTGCTAGTCCTGAGTACATCCACCCTTAGAGGTGACAGGCTCTGTATCTCTGTGCTAGTCCTGAGTACATCCACCCTTAGAGGTGACAGGCTCTGTATCCCTGTGCTAGTCCTGAGTACATCACCCTTAGAGGTGACGGGCTCTGTATCCCAGTGCTAGTCCTGAGTACATCCACCCTTAGAGGTGACGGGCTCTGTATCCCAGTGCTAGTCCTGAGTACATCCACCCTTAGAGGTGACGGGCTCTGTATCCCTGTGCTAGTCCTGAGTACATCACCCTTAGAGGTGACGGGCTCTGTATCCCAGTGCTAGTCCTGAGTACATCACACTTAGAGGTGACGGGCTCTGTATTCCTGTACTAGTCCTGAGTACATCACCCTTAGAGGTGACGGGCTCTGTATCCCAGTGCTAGTCCTGAGTACATCCACCCTTAGAGGTGGCGGGCTCTGTATCCCAGTGCCAGCCTGAGTACACCCACCCTTAGAGGTGACAGGCTCTGTATCCCTGTGCTAGTCCTGAGTACATCCACCCTTAGAGGTGACAGGCTCTGTATCCCTGTACTAGTCCTGAGTACATCACCCTTAGAGGTGACGGACTCTGTATCCCAGTGCTAGTCCTGAGTACATCCACCCTTAGAGGTGGCAGGCTCTGTATCCCAGTGCCAGCCCTGAGTACACCCACCCTTAGAGGTGATGGGCTCTGTATCCCAGTGCTAGTCCTGAGCACATCCACTCTTAGAGGTGACGGGCTCTGTATCCCTGTGCTAGTCCTGAGTACATCACCCTTAGAGGTGGCAGGCTCTGTATCCCTGTGCTGACCCTGACTGCATCACCCTTAGAGGTGACGGGCTCTGTATCCCTGTGCTGACCCGGACTGCATCACCCTTAGAGGTGACTGGCTCTGTATCACTGTGCTAGTCCTGAGTACATCCACCCTTAGAGGTGACGGGCTCTGTATCCCTGTGCTAGTCCTGAGTACACCCACCCTTAGAGGTGATGGGCTCTGTATCCCTGTGCTAGTCCTGAGTACATCACCCTTAGATGTGATGGGCTCTGTATCCCAGTGCCTGCCCTGAGTACACCCACCCTTAGAGGTGACGGGCTCTGTATCCCTGTGCTAGTCCTGAGTACATCACCCTTAGAGGTGACGGGCTTTGTATCCCAGTGCTAGTCCTAAGTACATCCACCCTTAGAGGTGACGGGCTCTGTATCCCTGTGCTAGTCCTGAGTACATCACCCTTAGAGGTGATGGGCTCTGTATCCCAGTGCTAGTCCTGAGTACATCCACCCTTAGAGGTGACAGGCTCTGTATCCCAGTGCCAGCCCTGAGTACACCCACCCTTAGAGGTGACGGGCTCTGTATCCCTGTGCTAGTCCTGAGTACATCACCCTTAGAGGTGACGGGCTCTGTATCCCTGTGCTGACCCTGACTGCATCACCCTTAGAGGTGACAGGCTCTGTATCCCTGTGCTGACCCTGACTGCATCACCCTTAGAGGTGACGGGCTCTGTATCCCTGTGCTGACCCTGACTGCATCACCCTTAGAGGTGACTGGCTCTGTATCACTGTGCTAGTCCTGAGTACATCCACCCTTAGAGGTGACGGGCTCTGTATCCCTGTGCCAGCCCTGAGTGCATCTACCCTTAGAGGTGACGGGCTCTGAATCTCTGTGCTAGTCCTGAGTGCATCTACCCTTAGAGGTGACGGGCTCTGTATCCCTGTGCTGACCCTGACTGCATCACCCTTAGAGGTGACTGGCTCTGTATCACTGTGCTAGTCCTGAGTACATCTACCCTTAGAGGTGACGGGCTCTGTATCCCTGTGCTAGTCCTGAGTACATCTACCCTTAGAGGTGACGGGCTCTGTATCCCTGTGCCAGCCCTGAGTGCATCTACCCTTAGAGGTGACGGGCTCTGAATCTCTGTGCTAGTCCTGAGTGCATCTACCCTTAGAGGTGACGGGCTCTGAATCTCTGTGCTAGTCCTGAGTGCATCTACCCTTGGAGGTGACGGGCTCTGTATCCCAGTGCAAGTCCTGAGTACATCCACCCTTAGAGGTGACGGGCTCTGTATCCCAGTGCTAGTCCTGAGTACATCCACCCTTAGAGGTGACTGGCTCTGTATCCCTGTGCCAGCCCTGAGTACATCCACCCTTAGAGGTGACTGGCTCTGTATCCCAGTGCTAGTCCTGAGTACATCCACCCTTAGAGGTGACAGGCTCTTTATCTCTGTGCTAGTCCTGAGTACATCACCCTTAGAGGTGACGGGCTCTGTATCCCTGTGCTAGTCCTGAGTACATCACCCTTAGAGGTGACGGGCTCTGTATCCCAGTGCTAGTCCTGAGTACATCACACTTAGAGGTGACTGGCTCTGTATCCCAGTGCTAGTCCTGAGTACATCCACCCTTAGAGGTGACGGGCTCTGTATCCCAGTGCTAGTCCTGAGTACATCCACCCTTAGAGGTGACGGGCTCTGTATCCCTGTGCTAGTCCTGAGTACATCCACCCTTAGAGGTGACGGGCTCTGTATCCCTGTGCTAGTCCTGAGTACATCACCCTTAGAGGTAACTGGCTCTGTATCCCAGTGCTAGTCCTGAGTACATCCACCCTTAGAGGTGACGGGCTCTGAATCTCTGTGCTAGTCCTGAGTGCATCTACCTTTAGAGGTGACGGGCTCTGAATCTCTGTGCTAGTCCTGAGTACATCCACCCTTAGAGGTGACAAGCTCTGTATCCCTGTGCTAGTCCTGAGTACATCACCCTTAGAGGTGACGGGCTCTGTATCCCTGTGCCAGCCCTGAGTACACCCACCCTTAGAGGTGACAGGCTCTGTATCCCAGTGCTAGTCCTGAGTACATCACACTTAGAGGTGACGGGCTCTGTATCCCAGTGCTAGTCCTGAGTACATCCACTCTTAGAGGTGACGGGCTCTGAATCTCTGTGCTAGTCCTGAGTGCATCTACCTTTAGAGGTGACGGGCTCTGAATCTCTGTGCTAGACCTGAGTACATCCACCCTTAGAGGTGACTGGCTCTCTATCCCAGTGCTAGTCCTGAGTACATCCACCCTTAGAGGTGACAGGCTCTGTATCCCTGTGCTAGTCCTGAGTACATCACCCTTAGAGGTGACGGGCTCTGTATCCCTGTGCCAGCCCTGAGTACACCCACCCTTAGAGGTGACAGGCTCTGTATCCCAGTGCTAGTCCTGAGTACATCGCACTTAGAGGTGACGGGCTCTGTATCCCTGTGCTAGTCCTGAGTACATCCACCCTTAGAGGTGACGGGCTCTGTATCCCAGTGCTAGTCCTGAGTACATCACACTTAGAGGTGACGGGCTCTGTATCCCTGTGCCAGCCCTGAGTACATCCACCCTTAGAGGTGACTGGCTCTGTTTCCCTGTGCTAGTCCTGAGTACATCCACCCTTAGAGGTGACGGGCTCTGTTTCCCTGTGCTAGTCCTGAGTACAACACCCTTAGAGGTGACAGGCTCTGTATCCCAGTGCTAGTCCTGAGTACATCACCCTTAGAGGTGACGGGCTCTGTATCCCAGTGCTAGTCCTGAGTACATCACACTTAGAGGTGACGGGCTCTGTATCCCTGTACTAGTCCTGAGTACATCACCCTTAGAGGTGACGGGCTCTGTATCCCAGTGCTAGCCCTGAGTACATCCACCCTTAGAGGTGGCGGGCTCTGTATCCCAGTGCCAGCCTGAGTACACCCACCCTTAGAGGTGACGGGCTCTGTATCCCTGTGCTAGTCCTGAGTACATCCACCCTTAGAGGTGACGGGCTCTGTATCCCTGTACTAGTCCTGAGTACATCACCCTTAGAGGTGACGGGCTCTGTATCCCAGTGCTAGTCCTGAGTACATCCACCCTTAGAGGTGGCAGGCTCTGTATCCCAGTGCCAGCCCTGAGTACACCCACCCTTAGAGGTGATGGGCTCTGTATCCCAGTGTTAGTCCTGAGTACATCCACTCTTAGAGGTGACGGGCTCTGTATCCCTGTGCTAGTCCTGAGTACATCACCCTTAGAGGTGACAGGCTCTGTATCCCTGTGCTGACCCTGACTGCATCACCCTTAGAGGTGACGGGCTCTGTATCCCTGTGCTGACCCTGACTGCATCACCCTTAGAGGTGACTGGCTCTGTATCACTGTGCTAGTCCTGAGTACATCCACCCTTAGAGGTGACGGGCTCTGTATCCCTGTGCCAGCCCTGAGTACACCCACCCTTAGAGGTGACGGGCTCTGTATCCCTGTGCTAGTCCTGAGTACATCACCCTTAGAGTTGATGGGCTCTGTATCCCAGTGCCAGCCCTGAGTACACCCACCCTTAGAGGTGACGGGCTCTGTATCCCTGTGCTAGTCCTGAGTACATCACCCTTAGAGGTGACTGGCTCTGAATCACTGTGCTAGTCCTGAGTACATCCACCCTTAGAGGTGACGGGCTCTGTATCCCTGTGCCAGCCCTGAGTACATCCACCCTTAGAGGTGACGGGCTCTGTATCCCTGTGCCAGCCCTGAGTACATCCACCCTTAGAGGTGACTGGCTCTGTATCCCAGTGCTAGTCCTGAGTACATCCACCTTTAGAGGTGACGGGCTCTGTATCCCAGTGCTAGTCCTGAGTACATCCACCCTTAGAGGTGACGGGCTCTGTATCCCAGTGCCAGCCCTGAGTACACCCACCCTTAGAGGTGAAGGCTCTGTATCCCAGTGCTAGTCCTGAGTACATCACCCTTAGAGGTGACAGGCTCTGTATCCCTGTGCTAGTCCTGAGTACATCCACCCTTAGAGGTGATGGGCTCTGTATCCCAGTGCTAGTCCTGAGTACATCCACCCTTAGAGGTGACGGGCTCTGTATCCCTGTGCCAGCCCTGAGTACATCCACCCTTAGAGGTGACTGGCTCTGTATCCCAGTGCTAGTCCTGAGTACATCCACCTTTAGAGGTGACAGGCTCTGTATCCCAGTGCCAGCCCTGAGTACACCCACCCTTAGAGGTGAAGGCTCTGTATCCCAGTGCTAGTCCTGAGTACATCACCCTTAGAGGTGACAGGCTCTGTATCCCTGTGCTAGTCCTGAGTACAGCCACCCTTAGAGGTGACTGGCTCTGTATCCCAGTGCTAGTCCTGAGTACATCCACCTTTAGAGGTGACTGGCTCTGTATCCCTGTGCTAGTCCTGAGTACATCCACCCTTAGAGGTGACAAGCTCTGTATCCCTGTGCTAGTCCTGAGTACATCACCCTTAGAGGTGACGGGCTCTGTATCCCTGTGCCAGCCCTGAGTACACCCACCCTTAGAGGTGACAGGCTCTGTATCCCAGTGCTAGTCCTGAGTACTTCACACTTAGAGGTGACGGGCTCTGTATCCCTGTGCTAGTCCTGAGTACATCCACCCTTAGAGGTGACGGGCTCTGTATCCCAGTGCTAGTCCTGACTACATCCACTCTTAGAGGTGACGGGCTCTGAATCTCTGTGCTAGTCCTGAGTGCATCTACCTTTAGAGATGACGGGCTCTGAATCTCTGTGCTAGACCTGAGTACATCCACCCTTAGAGGTGACTGGCTCTGTATCCCAGTGCTAGTCCTGAGTACATCCACCCTTAGAGGTGACAGGCTCTGTATCCCTGTGCTAGTCCTGAGTACATCACCCTTAGAGGTGACGGGCTCTGTATCCCTGTGCCAGCCCTGAGTACACCCACCCTTAGAGGTGACAGGCTCTGTATCCCAGTGCTAGTCCTGAGTACATCGCACTTAGAGGTGACGGGCTCTGTATCCCTGTGCTAGTCCTGAGTACATCCACCCTTAGAGGTGACGGGCTCTGTATCCCAGTGCTAGTCCTGAGTACATCACACTTAGAGGTGACGGGCTCTGTATCCCTGTGCCAGCCCTGAGTACATCCACCCTTAGAGGTGACTGGCTCTGTTTCCCTGTGCTAGTCCTGAGTACATCCACCCTTAGAGGTGACGGGCTCTGTTTCCCTGTGCTAGTCCTGAGTACAACACCCTTAGAGGTGACAGGCTCTGTATCCCAGTGCTAGTCCTGAGTACATCACCCTTAGAGGTGACGGGCTCTGTATCCCAGTGCTAGTCCTGAGTACATCACACTTAGAGGTGACGGGCTCTGTATCCCTGTACTAGTCCTGAGTACATCACCCTTAGAGGAGACGGGCTCTGTATCCCAGTGCTAGCCCTGAGTACATCCACCCTTAGAGGTGGCGGGCTCTGTATCCCAGTGCCAGCCTGAGTACACCCACCCTTAGAGGTGACGGGCTCTGTATCCCTGTGCTAGTCCTGAGTACATCCACCCTTAGAGGTGACGGGCTCTGTATCCCTGTACTAGTCCTGAGTACATCACCCTTAGAGGTGACGGGCTCTGTATCCCAGTGCTAGTCCTGAGTACATCCACCCTTAGAGGTGGCAGGCTCTGTATCCCAGTGCCAGCCCTGAGTACACCCACCCTTAGAGGTGATGGGCTCTGTATCCCAGTGTTAGTCCTGAGTACATCCACTCTTAGAGGTGACGGGCTCTGTATCCCTGTGCTAGTCCTGAGTACATCACCCTTAGAGGTGACAGGCTCTGTATCCCTGTGCTGACCCTGACTGCATCACCCTTAGAGGTGACGGGCTCTGTATCCCTGTGCTGACCCTGACTGCATCACCCTTAGAGGTGACGGGCTCTGTATCACTGTGCTAGTCCTGAGTACATCCACCCTTAGAGGTGACGGGCTCTGTATCCCTGTGCCAGCCCTGAGTACACCCACCCTTAGAGGTGACGGGCTCTGTATCCCTGTGCTAGTCCTGAGTACATCACCCTTAGAGTTGATGGGCTCTGTATCCCAGTGCCAGCCCTGAGTACACCCACCCTTAGAGGTGACGGGCTCTGTATCCCTGTGCTAGTCCTGAGTACATCACCCTTAGAGGTGACTGGCTCTGTATCACTGTGCTAGTCCTGAGTACATCCACCCTTAGAGGTGACGGGCTCTGTATCCCTGTGCTAGTCCTGAGTACATCCACCTTTAGAGGTGACGGGCTCTGTATCCCAGTGCTAGTCCTGAGTACATCACACTTAGAGGTGACTGGCTTTGTATCACTGTGCTAGTCCTGAGTACATCCACCCTTAGAGGTGACTGGCTTTGTATCACTGTGCTAGTCCTGAGTACATCCACCCTTAGAGGTGACGGGCTCTGTATCCCAGTGCTAGTCCTGAGTACATCACACTTAGAGGTGACTGGCTTTGTATCACTGTGCTAGTCCTGAGTACATCCACCCTTAGAGGTGACGGGCTCTGTATCCCAGTGCTAGTCCTGAGTACATCCACCTTTAGAGGTGACGGGCTCTGTATCCCAGTGCCAGCCCTGAGTACACCCACCCTTAGAGGTGAAGGCTCTGTATCCCAGTGCTAGTCCTGAGTACATCACCCTTAGAGGTGACAGGCTCTGTATCCCTGTGCTAGTCCTGAGTACATCCACCCTTAGAGGTGATGGGCTCTGTATCCCTGTGCCGCCCCTGAGTGTGTCTACCCTTAGAGGTGACTGGCTCTTTATCCCTGTGCTGACCCTGAATGCATCACCCTAAGAGGTGACAGGCTGTGTATCCCTGTGCCAGCCCCGAGTACATCTACCCTTAGAGGTGACGGGCTCTGAATCTCTGTGCTAGTCCTGAGTACATCCACCTTTAGAGGTGACGGGCTCTGTATCCCAGTGCTAGTCCTGAGTACATCACACTTAGAGGTGACTGGCTTTGTATCACTGTGCTAGTCCTGAGTACATCCACCCTTAGAGGTGACTGGCTCTGTATCACTGTGCTAGTCCTGAGTACATCCACCCTTAGAGGTGACGGGCTCTGTATCCCTGTGCCAGCCCTGAGTACATCCACCCTTAGAGGTGACTGGCTCTGTATCCCAGTGCTAGTCCTGAGTACATCCACCTTTAGAGGTGACGGGCTCTGTATCCCAGTGCTAGTCCTGAGTACATCCACTCTTAGAGGTGACGGGCTCTGAATCTCTGTGCTAGTCCTGAGTGCATCTACCTTTAGAGATGACGGGCTCTGAATCTCTGTGCTAGACCTGAGTACATCCACCCTTAGAGGTGACTGGCTCTGTATCCCAGTGCTAGTCCTGAGTACATCCACCCTTAGAGGTGACAGGCTCTGTATCCCTGTGCTAGTCCTGAGTACATCACCCTTAGAGGTGACGGGCTCTGTATCCCTGTGCCAGCCCTGAGTACACCCACCCTTAGAGGTGACAGGCTCTGTATCCCAGTGCTAGTCCTGAGTACATCGCACTTAGAGGTGACGGGCTCTGTATCCCTGTGCTAGTCCTGAGTACATCCACCCTTAGAGGTGACGGGCTCTGTATCCCAGTGCTAGTCCTGAGTACATCACACTTAGAGGTGACGGGCTCTGTATCCCTGTGCCAGCCCTGAGTACATCCACCCTTAGAGGTGACTGGCTCTGTTTCCCTGTGCTAGTCCTGAGTACATCCACCCTTAGAGGTGACGGGCTCTGTTTCCCTGTGCTAGTCCTGAGTACAACACCCTTAGAGGTGACAGGCTCTGTATCCCAGTGCTAGTCCTGAGTACATCACCCTTAGAGGTGACGGGCTCTGTATCCCAGTGCTAGTCCTGAGTACATCACACTTAGAGGTGACGGGCTCTGT
This sequence comes from Calotriton arnoldi, assembly GCA_963921515.1. Classification (NCBI taxonomy): domain Eukaryota; kingdom Metazoa; phylum Chordata; class Amphibia; order Caudata; family Salamandridae; genus Calotriton; species Calotriton arnoldi. Next base: position 1,183,362 of record CAWUFW010004083.1, on the reverse strand, counting down.
ATCCCTGTACTAGTCCTGAGTACATCACCCTTAGAGGAGACGGGCTCTGTATCCCAGTGCTAGCCCTGAGTACATCCACCCTTAGAGGTGGCGGGCTCTGTATCCCAGTGCCAGCCTGAGTACACCCACCCTTAGAGGTGACGGGCTCTGTATCCCTGTGCTAGTCCTGAGTACATCCACCCTTAGAGGTGACGGGCTCTGTATCCCTGTACTAGTCCTGAGTACATCACCCTTAGAGGTGACGGGCTCTGTATCCCAGTGCTAGTCCTGAGTACATCCACCCTTAGAGGTGGCAGGCTCTGTATCCCAGTGCCAGCCCTGAGTACACCCACCCTTAGAGGTGATGGGCTCTGTATCCCAGTGTTAGTCCTGAGTACATCCACTCTTAGAGGTGACGGGCTCTGTATCCCTGTGCTAGTCCTGAGTACATCACCCTTAGAGGTGACAGGCTCTGTATCCCTGTGCTGACCCTGACTGCATCACCCTTAGAGGTGACGGGCTCTGTATCCCTGTGCTGACCCTGACTGCATCACCCTTAGAGGTGACGGGCTCTGTATCACTGTGCTAGTCCTGAGTACATCCACCCTTAGAGGTGACGGGCTCTGTATCCCTGTGCCAGCCCTGAGTACACCCACCCTTAGAGGTGACGGGCTCTGTATCCCTGTGCTAGTCCTGAGTACATCACCCTTAGAGTTGATGGGCTCTGTATCCCAGTGCCAGCCCTGAGTACACCCACCCTTAGAGGTGACGGGCTCTGTATCCCTGTGCTAGTCCTGAGTACATCACCCTTAGAGGTGACTGGCTCTGTATCACTGTGCTAGTCCTGAGTACATCCACCCTTAGAGGTGACGGGCTCTGTATCCCTGTGCTAGTCCTGAGTACATCCACCTTTAGAGGTGACGGGCTCTGTATCCCAGTGCTAGTCCTGAGTACATCACACTTAGAGGTGACTGGCTTTGTATCACTGTGCTAGTCCTGAGTACATCCACCCTTAGAGGTGACTGGCTTTGTATCACTGTGCTAGTCCTGAGTACATCCACCCTTAGAGGTGACGGGCTCTGTATCCCAGTGCTAGTCCTGAGTACATCACACTTAGAGGTGACTGGCTTTGTATCACTGTGCTAGTCCTGAGTACATCCACCCTTAGAGGTGACGGGCTCTGTATCCCAGTGCTAGTCCTGAGTACATCCACCTTTAGAGGTGACGGGCTCTGTATCCCAGTGCCAGCCCTGAGTACACCCACCCTTAGAGGTGAAGGCTCTGTATCCCAGTGCTAGTCCTGAGTACATCACCCTTAGAGGTGACAGGCTCTGTATCCCTGTGCTAGTCCTGAGTACATCCACCCTTAGAGGTGATGGGCTCTGTATCCCTGTGCCGCCCCTGAGTGTGTCTACCCTTAGAGGTGACTGGCTCTTTATCCCTGTGCTGACCCTGAATGCATCACCCTAAGAGGTGACAGGCTGTGTATCCCTGTGCCAGCCCCGAGTACATCTACCCTTAGAGGTGACGGGCTCTGAATCTCTGTGCTAGTCCTGAGTACATCCACCTTTAGAGGTGACGGGCTCTGTATCCCAGTGCTAGTCCTGAGTACATCACACTTAGAGGTGACTGGCTTTGTATCACTGTGCTAGTCCTGAGTACATCCACCCTTAGAGGTGACTGGCTCTGTATCACTGTGCTAGTCCTGAGTACATCCACCCTTAGGAGGTGACGGGCTCTGTATCCCTGTGCCAGCCCTGAGTACATCCACCCTTAGAGGTGACTGGCTCTGTATCCCAGTGCTAGTCCTGAGTACATCCACCTTTAGAGGTGACGGGCTCTGTATCCCAGTGCCAGCCCTGAGTACACCCACCCTTAGAGGTGAAGGCTCTGTATCCCAGTGCTAGTCCTGAGTACATCACCCTTAGAGGTGACAGGCTCTGTATCCCTGTGCTAGTCCTGAGTACATCCACCCTTAGAGGTGATGGGCTCTGTATCCCTGTGCCGCCCCTGAGTGTATCTACCCTTAGAGGTGACTGGCTCTTTATCCCTGTGCTGACCCTGAATGCATCACCCTAAGAGGTGACAGGCTGTGTATCCCTGTGCCAGTCCCGAGTACATCTACCCTTAGAGGTGACGGGCTCTGAATCTCTGTGCTAGTCCTGAGTGCATCTACCTTTAGAGGTGACGGGTTCTGAATCTCTGTTCTATTCCTGAGTGCATCTACCCTTAGAGGTGACGGGCTCTGAATCTCTGTGCTAGTCCTGAGTGCATCTACCCTTAGAGGTGACGGGCTCTGAATCTCTGTGCTAGTCCTGAGTGCATCTATCCTTCGAGGTGACGGGCTCTGAATCTCTGTGCTAGTCCTGAGTGCATCTACCCTTAGAGGTGACGGGCTCTGAATCTCTGTGCTAGTCCTGAGTGCATCTACCCTTGGAGGTGACGGGCTCTGAATCTCTGTGCTAGTCCTGAGTGCATCTACTCTTAGAGGTGACGGGCTCTGAATCTCTGTGCTAGTCCTGAGTGCATCTACCCTTAGAGGTGACGGGCTCTGAATCTCTGTGCTAGTCCTGAGTGCATCTACCCTTGGAGGTGACGGGCTCTGAATCTCTGTGCTAGTCCTGAGTGCATCTACCCTTGGAGGTGACGGGCTCTGAATCTCTGTGCTAGTCCTGAGTGCATCTACCCTTAGAGGTGACGGGCTCTGAATCTCTGTGCTAGTCCTGAGTGCATCTACCCTTGGAGGTGGCAGGCTCTGTATCCCAGTGCCAGCCCTGAGTACACCCACCCTTAGAGGTGACGGGCTCTGTATCCCAGTGCTAGTCCTGAGTACATCCACCCTTAGAGGTGACGGGCTCTGTATCCCTGTGCCAGCCCTGAGTGCATCTACCCTTAGAGGTGATGGGCTCTGAATCTCTGTGCTAGTCCTGAGTGCATCTACCCTTGGAGGTGACGGGCTCTGTATTCCTGTGCCAGCCCATAAAGGTGACAGGCTTTGAGCCCTACACCAATCCTTACTGGCTGTAGAGCTCTATGCCAGTCCTGAGAGCTTGTCCAGTTCTTTGTATCCTGCACCCCTTGAGGTGCCCGCTTGTATCCTGCACCCCTGGAGTTAGCAGGCTCTGTGTTCCCGCCCCCCCCCCCCTCTCTTCCCCCTCCTAGAGATGATGGCTCTGTATCCCAGTGCTAGTCCTGAGTACATCCACCCTTAGAGGTGACAGGCTATGTATCCCTGTGCCGCCCCTGAGTGTATCTACCCTTAGAGGTGACTGGCTCTTTATTCCTGTGCTGACCCTGAATGCATCACCCTAAGAGGTGACAGGTTGTGTATCCCTGTGCTGACCCTGAATGCATCACCCTAAGAGGTGACAGGCTGTGTATCCCTGTGCCAGCCCCGAGTACATCTACCCTTAGAGGTGACGGGCTCTGAATCTCTGTGCTAGTCCTGAGTGCATCTACCTTTAGAGGTGACGGGCTCTGAATCTCTGTGCTAGTCCTGAGTGTATCTACCCTTAGAGGTGACGGGCTCTGAATCTCTGTGCTAGTCCTGAGTGCATCTACCCTTAGAGGTGACGGGCTCTGAATCTCTGTGCTAGTCCTGAGTGCATCTACCCTTGGAGGTGACGGGCTCTGAATCTCTGTGCTAGTCCTGAGTGCATCTACCCTTGGAGGTGACGGGCTCTGAATCTCTGTGCTAGTCCTGAGTGCATCTACCCTTAGAGGTGACGGGCTCTGAATCTCTGTGCTAGTCCTGAGTGCATCTACCCTTAGAGGTGACGGGCTCTGAATCTCTGTGCTAGTCCTGAGTGCATCTACCCTTGGAGGTGACGGGCTCTGAATCTCTGTGCTAGTCCTGAGTGCATCTACCCTTGGAGGTGACGGGCTCTGAATCTCTGTGCTAGTCCTGAGTGCATCTATCCTTCGAGGTGACGGGCTCTGAATCTCTGTGCTAGTCCTGAGTGCATCTACCCTTAGAGGTGACGGGCTCTGAATCTCTGTGCTAGTCCTGAGTGCATCTACCCTTGGAGGTGACGGGCTCTGAATCTCTGTGCTAGTCCTGAGTGCATCTACCCTTGGAGGTGACGGGCTCTGAATCTCTGTGCTAGTCCTGAGTGCATCTACCCTTGGAGGTGACGGGCTCTGAATCTCTGTGCTAGTCCTGAGTGCATCTACCCTTGGAGGTGACGGGCTCTGTATTCCTGTGCCAGCCCATAAAGGTGACAGGCTTTGAGCCCTACACCAATCCTTACTGGCTGTAGAGCTCTATGCCAGTCCTGAGAGCTTGTCCAGTTCTTTGTATCCTGCACCCCTTGAGGTGCCCGCTTGTATCCTGCACCCCTGGAGTTAGCAGGCTCTGTGTCCCCGCCCCCCCTAGAGATGATGGCTCTGTGCCAGACGCCTGCAGCTGACAAGTCCGCCCAGGACAGCTTCCACCTCTCGTGCTCTGCTCATCTCCACCTCATGCACTTATCTTCAGTTCGGAGAGATTTATGACATCCTCTGTCTGTCAGTGCCTACAGCCCCCCCTCCCCGCCGCAAGATTTAACTCTGCACCGCAGAGGATTAACGCGGAGCCTATAATGGGCCCCTCCCTCTTCCAGATGTGCCTCCCCCTCAAGTGCAACATGGAAACCCAAGGAATGCGGCTGAACCTGCGCCTCGGGTGTGGTGGGTATGCCGGGGTGTGGGCGAGGAAAGGCGGGAAACCACGGGGCCGAGCATGCATGTGGAGCACGCTACACCCAGAGGCCCCTCTTTCTGCACAGGCTCGGGCAGGTCTGATGACACCTCATACCTGGCAGATATGGCTGCATCATGTTAGTAATATCCGGGCAGACCTATGCCTTTCGTGGGAGGGGCCTCCGAACGACTAGTGGAAGGCTGTCAATCACTTAACATCCCAACAGGGCGCGAGGCACCAAGAAAGGGCTCGATGACATCACAAACGGGCTGGATGATGTCACAACAAGGCTTGCTGATATCACACAAGGCCATCATGATATCACACAAGGCCTAGATGATATCACAAAGGGGTTTGATGATCTCACAGAAGAGTTAAATGATGTTTCAAAGGAGATTGAAAATATCACAGAAGAGCTTGATGATGTCATAACAAGGCTTGATGATATCACACAAGGCCTAGATGAGATCACAAAGGGGTTTGATGATCTCACTGAAGAGTTAAATGATATTTCAAAAGGGATTGAAAATATCACAAAAGGGCTGGATGATATCTGCAGGGTTTGACGATATCACACAAGTGATGGGTGATATCCGCAGGAAGCTGGCTCTGTATATGGTATGCCCACTAGGTGGTTATACCTTGCACAGAGTCCAGGGGTTCACCAGAAGTGTACAGGGCTCAATGTAAAACTCAAACTGCTCTATTAGTGGTAGAGTGGGCGAACAGTCTTAGGCGTAACACAGAGGAGTGTAAGACTTTTATTGCACACACATGACCAACAATGGACACACGACTCAAAAAGGAAATCCACAACAATTTTATAAAAATAAGCTTAGTTTGTACTTTATTTTAAGACCAAGATCTTCGTAATAAGGTAAGTACGTTTTTAATTAAAAATATTTTTCACTTTCAAAAGTTGACACTGCAATTTCTGACCAGTTCAATGTTATCCTATGGAGGAAAACAACAATGCGGTTAAACAGGTAAATACACAACTTACAGTTCCAGTCTTCAGGACCAAAGGTCAGCAAGGGGCAAGGGTCAGGTGAATACCAAAACTGCACCACCAGCGGCACAGGGGCGGCCGGGTGCAGAGGTCAAAATTGGAGTTCGGCCCAATGCGTTTCAATGGAGACTGGGGGGGAGGAGAGGTGCGGGCTTGAAGCCACACTTCTTGCAGGTAATTTGATCTGTTGCAGGGGCCAAGCTTTCGGGATTAGGACTAGCACAGAGGGGCCACAAAGCAGCACCAAACATACACCACCAGCGTCACAGGGGCGGCCGGGTGCTAACACTGCTTCGGGCGTCCAATGCAATCCTATGGAGATTCTTCCTTTTGGAACCAGGCTGCAGGCGTCGAACCGAAGGGTGCAGAGTGGTCAGGACTCGCAGTTCCATATGACACAGGAGTCCTTGGAGTGGATTTCTTCTAGACAGGTCCGCTGTCCACAGGAGATTGGAGTCTTTTTCGAAGGCAGCATTCCTCCCAGGCTTTTCAGAGGTTGCTGGCTGCAAGACAGGTCGCCTTTTTGTTGCAGGTTGTTCGAAGCTGGAGACCGGCCAGTAGGGTTGGCTTCCGGGATGTCTTCTTTCTTCTTAGGTCTTCACAGATCTAGTTTTCAGGTCTGGGGGAGCCACGTAAATACTAAATTTAAGGGCGTTTTAGGGGAGTAGCAGGTAGAGCCAATGGGCACCTTACCTTGGGTGACTACACCCTTAATTATGCAACCCTCCTTTGGAAGGGGGAAGAGACCTAGCCCTGATTGGCGGGGTCCCCATATCTTCAAGATGGCGGGGACTGAAAGATGTGCTTCACCTCGCCTCCCCCACCTTAGGGGTGGAGTTGGCAGAGGTGGGCACACGTCCTATTCTTCTAGGTTTTTCCGCCCAAAGTGGGGATGTAAACCAGGGGGCTGCCATCTGCTAACAGCAGAGGCTGTGGGTCGCATTACAAAAGCAGCAGGCCTTTGAAGCTCCCCCTTCGAGCACTGGCCCATCCTGGGGGAGGAGGTGTGACAGCTCTGCCCAGGATGTGCTTTGTTTCTCTCCACCCAGGGGGCCAGAAACATGTGTGTGTGTAGCAGGCTGCGTAAAGCAAGTCAGTGCCCACACCAGGGTCGGTAGGTTTTCAGGGGGCACCTCTGAGGTGCCCTCTGAGTACATGTTACAATAAATCCCAGTGTGGATTTATTACAAGGAGCTGTTTGTACCAAACACTCCTGGTTTCAGTGAAGCCATCATGGTGCCGGGAAACTCGAGTTGTTGAGTTTCCTGCCCATGTACTCCTCATGGGTTCCTTGGCACTTACAATATTTAAGAATTGACTCAACGACTGTAGAGGCATATATGCCCTCACCAGTGTTATAGAGCACCCTGCCTTAGGGCTGTAAGGCCTGCTAGAGGGTTGACTTACCTATACCTTTAGGCAGTGCTGGCTGGCATGGCACCCAGGCAAGGTGCCATGTCGACTTCGTTGTTTTTCACCTCAACAGGGGCATGCAAGCTGCAAGGGGACCCTCTTCGGCTCCCAGGCCCTTAGGGACCAAGGGACCACTTACTAGAGACTTACAGGGGGGCTGAAGTACCAATTGTGGATATGTTTAGGGAAGAAGCACTGGCACAGGGGACCTGGTTGGCAGGGACCCTGTGCACTACAATTGAAACCACGTCAAAACCAGGCAAAACGTGGGGGCTAACCATGAAAAAGAGGCACTTTCTCATATCACACATCGTCTTGATGATATCACAACAGGGCCTGAAGATATCACACAAGGCCTTGATGAAATCACACAAGGGCTTGATGATATCACACAAGCCCTTGATGAAATCACACAAGGGCTTGATGAAATCACAACAGGGCTTGATAATATCACACAAGGCCTTGATGATATCACACAAGCCCTTGATGAAATCACACAAGGGCTTGATGAAATCACAACAGGGCTTGATGATATCACACAAGGCCTTGATGAAATCACACAAGGGCTTGATGAAATCACAACAGGGCTTGATGATATCACACAAGGCCTTGATGAAATCACACAAGGGCTTGATGAAATCACAACAGGGCTTGATGATATCACACAAGGCCTTGATGAAATCACACAAGGCCTTGATGAAATCACACAAGGGCTTGATGAAATCACAAAAGGGCTTGATGATATCACACAAGGCCTTGATGAAATCACACAAGGGCTTGATGAAATCACAAAAGGGCTTGATGAAATCACAACAGGGATTGATGATATCACACAAGGCCTTGATGAAATCACACAAGGGCTTGATGAAATCACACAAGGCCTTGATGAAATCACACAAGGGCTTGATGATATCACAGAAGGGTTTGGTGTGCATGTGTGTAGAAAGCACTGGAAATCAACGTGCTACCTTAAAGAGCATGACTTGGAAAATAGTCATTTTCCTCCATCTGCCTTCCCTGCCTTTTTGGTGGGTTTGACAGCATATGGCACACGTAGCCTACAAGCTAGCGTGTTTCTTTTCCTCTAGTTTCACTTAAAACATATTAGGCCATAAGTACAAAAAATAGGAATTGCGATTTCCTAATTGCGATTTTTACTGAATCGCACTTAGGAAACCGCAATTCCTATGGTAAGAAAGCTTACAAACTTCAGATGGTGATTCCTAATGGGGCCACAAAACGACCTACCTCATAAATGTTACTGAGCAGGTCGCACTTTGAGATCCATTGGGAATTGCAGCCATCACAGGGATTGTGGTCTGCTGGGGTCACCATGTCCGTGATTGCTTTTTAATAAAGCAATCTTTTAAAAAAAATAAAATGCAGCCCCTTTTCCATAAAGAAAAACAGGGTGCGCTTCAAAAAAGAAAATGAAACATTTAAATTTCATTTTTAAGAGTAGGCAGTGGTCACTTAGACCACTGCCAGCTCTTAAAAACATATTTGCTTCAACATTCACAAAGGGGAAAGGGTCCCGTGGGGATCTCTCCAAATTTACGAATGGTTACCACCACCCTTGAGGTGTCAGTAAAAAATTAAAGTTTTGAGACTGTAATTCGGTTGCAAAACATTCATACATAGCATTGCAATTCGGTATTTGGAAGGGCTGCCCTAAACACGCCTCTTCCAAATACCGAATTGCTAAACACAAATTGCAATTCGGTAATATGTTACCAGATCGCAATTTGTGCTTTGTACATATGAACAAGCACTTTTACGGTCAGAAACGCCCAGATTCTGCTGTCAGTATAAAAAAAGGTGTGGTTTGACGACACTAAGAACATTGACATTTAGACTCTTGCTCACAAGGGTCACTGGATACGTCTCACCCCTGGTTTGTAGCTATATCCCTCGCTCCCATGGTTCTCGAAAGATCTATGCGATGAAAGAAAATGCTAGAGGAATCGTGAGAGAAAAAGTGGAGACAATGCTAAATGTTAAGTCCTCATACCTCCAAGTATTGGTCAAAACTTCTATTTGAAGTGATTAAACACTCAAAGAGCCCAAACGTCAGATTCACGGCCCATGCACCTGAAGCTAAGTGTGAAGACTTTGTTGTAAATCTCTTGAATGAGAAAGTGACGTCGATTAAACTACCACTTTTCCATTTTTCAACAATCCAGAGGACTAAATGGAGAGTCCTAAAGCTCGGTGGACCTGGTCAAATTTTGATAAAGTCTTGGAGTCAGAGCTGCCCCAAAATCTTAACCAAGGCCAGGTCTTTGAATCACCTCACTAAACTTGCAAAACACCTATCACTGCATTAGACCACTATGATGAATTCGTCACTCTTGCAAGGTGTTTTCCAAAGTGTTTTAAAATGGGCTTAGTCTCTCACAGATTTTACACAACAGCTGTAGCTCACCATAGCAGACAGAGCTTGGACGCAGGCTGAATGTCGGTCTGGTAGCCAGGACTTAGTTACATCCAAGCTGTTGTGTTGTCCAGCTTGTTTTATTGCTCAGCGGTGTATCTGAGCCTTACTGAAATATGACATCAGATTAATATTGGGACCATCTTTTAGATTCTCCCACACAGACCTTTAAGAGATCACTTAAAATGCAGAGTTCTGTCTGTGGTGTGGAAAGTCGTCCAAGGGCTTTCCTCTCTGTCCCTGTCAAACCCATTACATTCTCACTCACTCTAGGCCCCTACATTGTACGTCAGACGTTGTACGTCAGATCCTGTACGGTGATTTCCAAATGTCGTTCGGACAAAGCAGGAGGCTTGCACCTTAGAGAGGCCGGTGCAAGATTAAGGTGCCCGCTTCCTCCGTATTTGAAACATCTAACAAGTCTTCAAAATTGAAATTTGTTACTTGACTTGTATTGCAATATGTTGCTTACATATTGTGGTAGTTCTTGTTTCCATTACTGCGACAAAATACATGTGTGTATATAGCTTAGTAAATTTGTGAACCTCATATATCATGCTTTTCTAGGCTAATAATGGTCTGTTTTGTGATTGCATTTAATTTTTGGTTTTTTATTTGTTTGGTTGACATGACGGTATCTTGAAGCTGTATTTAACAATATCAAATTAATAATTAGAATCGCAAAAGTGAAAACCTAATCCTGTTGTTTCCATCCAAGTTTCAGTGCCTGATTCTCTCCTGCCTTGTCTCTCTCCTTCTCACAGACTGCACCGTAATGACATGGAGTGCATCTTCCCCTTCCTCTTCATCGGCGTCCTCTACTGCATGCTGGAGCCCACGCCTTCCATCGCCAAAGTCCACTTCCGCCTCTTCTTCCTGGCCCGCCTGCTCCACACCTGCGCCTACCTCTTTGGGCTAAAGGCGCCGACGCGCTCGCTGGCGTACACTGTTGGGCAGATCTCTTGCTTCTCAATGGCTGTCAAGATTCTCATCAACGTGGCTTCTTGCTGGTAGAGGAACGGTGTTTCGTCGAAGCCGTGATCTCCTTCGAAGGGTTGGCAGCGGTGGCTGCCTCCTAGTGTTTATAGCACATGCTTGTCTTCCTGATCGGCCAAGCCCAAACTCTCTAAGTCGGGCTGGACAAATGGACTCCTCAATGAAAAAAACAAAGGTGGGGAGTAGACAGGAAGTGACCGGCCTTGAACAGGATATGACACACCTCCACCACGAACAGGAAGTAGTAGAAAGTCCTACGTAGAGCTAGGAAGTGGATAGCCTTTCTGAGCGAATGACAGCCGTATGATAGGAAGTGATAGGATAAGTTAGCGCATAATACAAGAAGTGAATGAATGCTGGACAAGCGGCTGCTCATTTGTTTTCAGCGATGATGAAAAAGGACTGCCCGGTACAATAAGAACACCTAATCAGTGCTGCTCTCTTGCGCCAAAATTACTTCCTGTTATTTGATATTTAAAAGAATATTACAGAGAATAGCCCTGGTTCAAATGATGACAACGAGAGGTTAAAGGGGTTTTCAAATGAGGTCCAGTAAAGCACCCCAGGTGTCAGAAGGCACGCTCTCTAACTGCCATTTGTTCAGATATTAGGAGCGGAACACTCAAAGACATAAACAGGCTTTTAACACATCGCGTCTTCCCTGATGAAACGCATCGTACCAAACAGGCCTGGAAAAGTATTGACGCTATTGATTGTGTAGAAAAGAGTCTGCGGAGGCGCATGCGGTCAGATCTCACATTCACCGTGAGATCTCCCGCTTTGTCTAAATCGGATGAGAAAAGGCAGCCCCTGGGGTGGAAGAAAGAGGGTTCATCACCGCTCAATCAGACAAGACTCATGCGCAGCAAAGGGCATTTCTGCTGCAGAAGTTAGTGTACGCGCCAGTCTAGCCGCAGTCACATCGGCTTCCAATTAGGCATTTTTTTCTACTGAGAGAAGATGGCCCTGTTTTAGGGAAGAGACATTTGTTTGGGTGGCTAGCGGGATGTAAACATTCACTGAAGATGAACAAACGTCCTTGGTTTCCCACACCTCCAGGAAGCCCAATGACTCAGAGATGTGCACACCACCACCCATCCTCAACTTCTGAAAACCACATACAGGCCTCACACATTTCAAGTGGGAGTTTGGTGTAAAATCCAAGCTTTATCAGTATTTTTTTGTTATTATCCTTTACTGCGGGTTTTATATATAAAGTGGACCAGATGCAGGCGATGGATATTGTAACAACGCCAATGTCCGCCTCGGCTTGCCAAGAACCACAGTCAAAAGTGCTGTTATCGTGTCGAAGAACGTTCTTTTTATTTTTAATTTAGAACCTCTTTGCACGTGGTGTGCCATCCACGACACACATGAATATGAAATATCTCTCTTTTGGGGGCAGGCTGTCAATAAGTATTGGGAATGTAAAAAACACACCTCACTTTTTAGTAATTTTGCCAGAACGCTTCATTTTCGACAGACCTCTGATAATGAAACATGCATGTATAGCACCTGTGCCGCTTCAAAGCGCTAAAGGGAAGGGTCAAAACATGGAAACAAGGAACGGGAGATGGAAGGGGGAAGAGGAAAGTTCGAGACAGAATACAGAGACATGAGGAGAATGGTGCATAATGCAATGAGGTTTGGCTCCTTTAAGGCCACGAGGAAACCCCTTTTCAGTTATAATACATGCCTGGAGGGGCCGACATCCTTTCGAGGTTGATAAAGAGAGTATCCGAGGGGTGGTGAAATAATAAAAAACCTTTTATGCAAGTGCCAGGAGACAATTTAATTTGGGGTTTGACCCATACAAATGTAATTTTTTTTTTCCCCAATATTTATTTTATCTTCTTTGTGCTTTTTTAAAAAGAAGACCGCAGACTTTCTGATAACTTTATTTTCTTTGCTGACATTATAGCATTTCACGCACATTAATGTTTTGACTGAACGTAATACTTCTGCATCTCGGTGCAATAGTGCTTTCAGCGGAGAGCAGAGATGTCGAAGAGCTGAGAGGTAAACCATTTCTCAAAACGAAAAATTGATTCCATCTTCAGCTTCCTTGCTAGACAGGAGAGTAATAAGAAAGTGCCGCATGTAATATTGATGTGCACTTTAGTAGTGATGTGCTTATAAGAGTGTACGGAGAATGACATTACAAAATGTATGGAGCTGAGAGCGGATGCTGAGACTGCAGTTCATCACACGTGGCGCCAGCAGCCAGCTCTCCCAGGAGATGAGTACGTTTAATGCAATTGTATATGTGTACACGTATTGTTTTGTTTATAATATTTAATGAGGCAATCTGTAGGCAATGTACCCTTTTATCGGTTTCTGCTTTCGGAACGCATTGTTTTATAATGCTGGCTCTCTCAGGACGTATGGGGAGATTCTTAAGGACTTATTGCTAAAATAAAAAAATAAAAAATAACCATAAAAAGTGTTTAACATTTTTTTCCAAGCCTGTCTGTGTTCTGAAAAAGAATGTCGGGAAGTTCTTGGCTTTAACCACCCACTACTGGGGTCTCTCTACAAACTACTGGTTTACACGTCTGAATTTCGTTGGGGCTGACTCAGTTGTTCACCCTTCTGAGGTAGGTATAAGAGAACTATTGAGTTAAAAGTTTTCTTTCCAGCTTTCTATGCGCCAAGCAAGTTATTAGCCATCTGAAGGCTCTACGATGTTCAAGCCTCAGTCCTCCAAGATCCAGGAACAGTGGTGTCAGAAGAAATCCCAGAATGCATTGCCTGTGTGGTGGGTATGCCCTGTTAATACGTTCTTACTTGCCTCGTCGCACGTGCTTCATGATGACTTAAGCAACACATCTTCTCAAGTCCATTACAGTCCAGTTCCATCGATAAACACAAATCTTCGTGTGGTCACCGCGGGTGTCCTGGGAGAAGAAAAATCAATGGTGTTCAATTGAGTAACAAATGTCCACACGTGGGGGATCCTTATTGAGTGGTCATGTTGTGCGTCATCCTCTCCGTTTGTCGCTATTCCACAGCACCACTCTGTTGTGGACACGGGGCCAAGGGAGGATACCCCATGTAGGGTCTGTGAGTAGCAAGTAGACTGGAGACAATTACACCGCCTTTCATATTTCTACGTGCCTTATCATTCAACCAATCATTCATGCATCATTCATCTGTCCAAGCAGTTATCCACCCGGCCATCTAATGATGAATAACACTGCCCGTCCATTTACACATAAACTCAGCCATACGCTAATGTGTTGAGGGCCTGAGGGTCCACATATACTGTGGATTTGGGTAATTTAGAAACACTTTTGAGATTTTTATTGTGAATTTGGAGGTACATTTGGAAAATAATACATTTAGAGACAAGTAAAATCACCAAGGAAACTAAAAAGCATCCTCCATCAGATCAAGAGTCTGGTAGCTCTTAAAATGCTCAATTCAGAACTACAGACCTCCAGCTTCGTTCACTAATTACCAGGGCCAGGCTAACCATACAACACTCTGCATCAGGTTTTCGTTACTTCGGTGCATGGATTTACAATGTATGCCTTTTTACCACAAGCGCCTGGATACCCTCTCAGTGATTAGTGTGCTATACAAATCAACATAGCATAACCACACATGGTAAGTATGTGAGAGGTAAGTATAAATACTTTTTTTAAAAATACCTATATATATATATATATATATATCCACCATAATTTCTTTGCTGCATGTGGGCATCAGAGCACTGGTGGTGCTCGGTAGCACGCTGCCACTTCAGTGCTTATAATCCATCATTCCTTTGCTGTTTAAAGAAAGGATCGGCATTGCACGGCTCTGCATAAATAGTTTTCATCTCAGATGCTGAGAAACAAAAGAAAAGCTTCAACGCGTTTCGGCGTTAAAGCCTTGTTCGTGATGCTCGTCACCATTTTCTCTCCACTTATAAAGAAAAACAAGCATAAATAATAGACACTGCCATTCTCGTAAATACAGGTGCCATTTTAAAGGTACATCATATGCAAGAACACAATATAAACCACATTGAAGTTCATTATTACATATTGAACTCAGCCTATTTACAAATCCAAAATAAGCTCAGGCGAGACATTCATTCATCCATCAATCAATCACGTTATGTTTAATTCGATAACAAAGTCAATTCTGCCTTAGTGAACAAGACACTTGCTCTCTTGTAATTGAGAGTACCATTTCAGACATGCCTCATAAACAGAAACATGTATATTTGTAGTCAAATTCATCATTCATTTGTGACCAGTCCATCTCAAAGTATTTCTATTTTCACTTGCATTTTAGTCTCAACATTTTAGCAAATTCATATTGGCTCAGATAGGACATACATCTATTTATAGTTCAGTAATATGGTTCAATACAGATCTGCCCAAGTAGGCTACATTTAACAACCATCAAATGAAACAATTCAAATCATCTCTCCTAAGATTCTTATGTTCTACTAGCGGACATCATCTAAGATGCTTGTCACCCACCCTGGCAGTGTCAAAACACCAAAAACAAAATGATTACTTACCAGTAAGAGTAGTTTTGCAGCTTGAAGAGTTTTCTGAATTCACATGTTGTGCATTATTCTGCCATCTAGTGGTTGGGTCTGGAATTGTCTTTGTTTTTTTTTTCTCTGGGTCTCTGGGGCGTCGTCAACCACCATTTGGTGCTAGGTTCACCCCTTGTGTGACGTCAGACGGCGCCCCGGAAGTTCCTGTGCATGGTAGCCATCTTCGGATTCTTTTTTCCCCTTTTTCTCTAGGGTATGTTTTTTAAATCCTGTTGTCTTTAGATGTTAGTTCTTGATTTACGTGATCTTCTTTCCCCACCTGTTTGCATTCCTCCTCTGAGGGGAGGTGGGTTAGTCGCATGTGAATCCAGAAAACTCTTCAAGCTGCAAAACTACTCCTACTGGTAAGTAACCATTTCGTTTTGCAGCATGAATCCTTTTCTGGATTCACATGCTGTGCATTAGATTATGTAGCGGTTTCCCTCTCCTTGGGGTGGTTGTGATAAGATGAGGAAGACTTTGCGAACAGGTGTTAAAGTACCTTTTGTCCCACTTGAGCTTCCTTTGTCATCTGTATATCCATGCAGTAATGTTTGGTGAAGATGTGTGGGGTTGCCGCAGCACATATTGGGGCATATTCTCAAGAACGTGTGATAACTACCGCAAAATTACCTTAACACAACCCTTCACATCGCAGTCTATCGCGGGAAAACAACTCCGTGTTAACATGGTATTCACAACACGGCAGCCCCAGGCGATAGTCCCACGCTAACGCGTCAAATGAACGTGTTAAAATCAACGCAACGCCGAAAAAACGCGAAACACGAACGCGAAAATAGTAGCGATGATGCCAATCGCGATACAAAAATCAGCGATAGGCCTGCAATCCCCACGCGTCATGCGGGGAAATGCACCATAAAAGCAGAGTAAACATATGGTGAGATGACAATGTACGAGCACAACCACACATCCGTGACGTAGAACAGATGACCATTGTCCCGCATCAAATAGGCATCTCCTCACAGTCACAATGTACATTGACATGCAGTCTGCATGTAAACTGCACCAATGCTGAAACATGCATGGAACACACATTGAAACCGCATCTCCCCTCCACATTGCAGAGGGACAAGCAACCCCGCCTGCACACAGACGTGTCATGACCATGATCAATCCACCATGAAAGCGTGGACGAATGTAGGGGCAGTGACTCCAGCTTATGTACATGTTGCCCATGTTGTGGTACTTGAGCCACAGGGGGCATCCTTGCATCATGGTGGTACATATCTGACCCCAAAAGGAGCCCTGTTGTCACCTGTAGGACACAAATGGCAGCCAAAATGGAATGATTTTGGACACATGTGAAACGCCGAAGAGTGGAATTCCCTACTAACTGCGACACACAGAACTGGCAGTCCGAATACGTGACACCCTAAACAGCCCCTCTGCACAGAGGTGACACACCCACCATCCACGAACAAATCATAAAATTGTCAGCAATACATGTCGCACTCACACTTGTCTGAGTGATGTGCCTGTACAGATGAGTGACATGCACTCAGGGAATGTGTATTTTGAATGCAGTTAGTCTGTGGTCATATTGTACTGTCCCATGATTGCCAAGGACTGTCACAATGTGACGTGCTCATGTGAAGAAATTGTCAATGATGGTGTTCCTACGGGCAAGTCCTGCTGCGGCTGCAGTGGAGTGTAGCCCACCTGCCTCATCCTCATCATCATCGTCCGGTGCATCTGGCACTTGTATCCATGGGGCCTTGCTGCGTACACATATGTTGTGCAACACACAACATGCAACGATCATCTTGCACACGATGTCTGGGCTGTACAGGAGCCTCCCACCTGTGACGTCCAGGCACCTGAAACGTGACTTCAACACGCCAAATGTGCGTTCCACGATGCCCCTGGTGCGTTTGTGGGCCGCATTGTACTGCCTCTGGGCCTGTGTGTTCGGGGCTCGGAGGGGTGTCATCATCCAAGCGCAGAGTGCATATCCTTGGTCACCTGTGACAGTACAGAGAGACATGAGTCAATAGTTGGTTCCGCATGATGTGTCGGCAGGCTCAGTGGTTCATTGGTGTGTGATATGTGTGACTTTGTGATTCCTGCATGACATGTACTGCTGGTTGCAAATGAGCGGCATCAATGTGTATTACGTAGCCTCACTGCTGCTCCTCCCTCCCCCTGAGCCCATTCACTAGTGTGCGCAGCGCGGTTGCATCACTTGCACCCCTACGACACACTATTGTCATGCCTGTCTGCGCATGTCTACAAGCCTGACAACGACACAGTGATGTCGTGCGCTGAAGGTGGACGGACACGTGTGTGTAGGCCAATGGTAAGGACAGGGCGGACACAGATGTAGAGTTCATGCCTGGCTGAACTCGCCATGCGGTTGAGGGTAGACCTTTGGCTTATGCTGCGGAAATAGCGACACACACAACAGTTGGCATGTCTGATCACTGACCCCGAGCGGGATTGCGCACCCTCATTTACCCCTCGGCCGAGCCCGTACTCCGGGGGCATGCTACATAGCAACATTGTATTTTGCGTGATGGGTGGCGCCGACACTACACCTGAGACACACGCATTAGTTACTGCCTTGGCAAGGCCTACACTTAACCACGCCCAGAGCCACGTGTTGAATGACCACACCCCTACTCCGTACTGCCGTACGCCAGTCCACTCCCTCACGCCCACAGGGGGGTCCGACACAGATACATGTCCCAGGTCCTCCCCACTGCCTGAGGTGACAAGGTTGCGCACGCTGTACACAGCACAATGTAATGTGGTATGGCCCGGGGCCCACATGCATACAGAATGACCACACGGACACACTGAGATAATTTGTGGAACTGGCTACGGGCACATGCGCCCGGCATCTTTTATTGCCAGGGTCACACGTCCAGTGACGCCTGTGCTGGATGGGTGTTGGGTAGTGTAAGCCACCCCTCAGGGGTTGGTTGGTGCTGGCAACAACTACAACAGTGATCAGACAATCAGGAGTTTAAAGTGCAAACAGCAAGGGTCCATGACTTGAGCTGCACAGAGTCGGTGGCCCCGGATGCTCAGCGGCCGGCACAGGCACACCGCCACGGGACGGTGACTTGCGATGCACTGAGGTAGGGCCACGAGAGCTGAGCGGGTCCTCGTTGATGTCCAAGGAGAATGTCGCGGAGTGTTACGGGGGACAGTGGAAGGGGTCCATCCAGGGCATGATGCAGAGGGCAGAAGCAAGCAGAAATAGGCAATATGGAGGAGTTGAATGCTACAGTCTCCTCTTTCCCACAATGTCAGTATCAGCTACATGATGATGAAGACAACCCCCAGGCCATGGACTCAGACGCCACAAACGTTCAACCAGAGAGTGTCCATGACTCCCGTGGCACAGAGTCAGTGGCCCCAGAGCTGGAAGGGGTTGCATTCTGCGACGAGGCCAGTACAATGATATAAACTCTGCAATCAACAGATCAAGACTCAGTTCCAATTGTGTGTCCTACTCGACCGCAGTGTGTGCCGGAGGCAGCGGTCAGCGCGGGGCACCCGCTGTGCAGCCAGCTCCTCCTGGATCTCTAACACACGGCGTTGAAATGGCATGTGGCGAAGATTCCTGGTTGACGGAGGTGGAGGCACCAGAGCTGAGTGGGTGTGCACCCTGCGACGATGCCATGTCCTGCCTGTTACGGACTGTTTGGATTGGTGTGAGGCCTGCTGGACCGCAGTGTAGGCCGAAGGCAGAAGTCCGCAAGGGCCCACAGACACATGTGGTCGGAATGCTATGCACAGAGTTGGTGGCACCACATCGAAGGGAGTATAGGGATATAAACGATGCCATAAATATGTACTCTGCCATTGTGTAATCAAGACTCAGTTCCAAATGTGTGACCTACTTGACCGCTGTGTATGCCGGTGGAGTACGTCAACGTGAAAGGAGTACTGCGGGCCTTGCTTGCGGAGGCCGTGATGGTCTGAGGAGGCTGCCAAGGTCGCGGGCCTCTGGCTTTGAGCTAGCACCGGCATGTGGTGGGCCCTCTTGGAGACACGCCGGTGTCGGCAGGTGAGCAGTGAGGCCTGGATGCGCAGGGGCGGACGTGACTGGTTCGGGGACCAGCGGCCCAGGCTGCGTCAGGCGCACAGGATCGCAGGCACCGCCGCACACAGCGTCGGCCTCATGGCGGGGTGAGAGGCGCCGCCCTGGCAGCCATGTTGGCCATTCCAGAAGAGAACCACGCCCAGGGCTACGTGCTTTTTATTCACACCCCTACGCTAGCCTGGCATACGCCGGGCAAGCCCACTCCGCACACACTTACAGGGGGGACGTAACAGGCTACATTTCCGCGATCTTCCCCACTTGCTGGGGTGACATTGTTGCGCCCACTGTCCACAACACTACCACCACCAGCAGTATATGTCGACATGGATATGTCTGTGGTCTGCATACTGAAGTCTGTCCAGCACTTCCATGCCACACTTGGCATTGTGTGCATTTGCATTCATGGATCACTTGCCTCCTTCACACATGCCAGATTCCCACCTCTCCCCACATACTGCTATTGTGTGGCTGAGGTGCCATGCCGTTGATGTCTCATGTACATGGCTAGCCCAGGTTACCGCAGTACGTTGTGCTGTCGTGTATGGTGGGTGGGCATGTTGTATGTGAGTTTGTAACGTGTGCATTCCCAGAGTTGTGAGTTGCATGATTGTGGAGTTGAGGTGTGGGGTGTGTTCATTTGGTACTTACCAACGAGCACTGCATTTCCGTAGGTGCCATCCTGGAAGCGCCGGTTGATGATGGTCTGTCGGAAGATGTATGAATCATGCACACTGCCTGGGTAGTTGGCGACGACATTGGTGAAGAGTCCCCGGTGGTCCACTATTGCCTGCACATTGATGGAATGCGTGTGCTTCCTGTTGCGGTAAATGTGTGCAGTGTCGGCAGGGGGCACAAGTAGGACATGTGTGCAGTCAATTGCCCCCAACACGTGCAGGAAACCAGCTATGGCGTAGAAGCCTTGCTTGGTCTCCAGCTGTTCCTGCGCAGTGTGGGGGAAGTATAGGTACTGGGGTACCAAGCTGATGATGGCATCCAGGACAGGTTTGAGGAACTTGGATAGGGCTGGCTGTGAGACTCCTCCGACTCTGGCGGTTGTTGGTTGGAATGTCCCAGAGGCCAACAGGTGCAGCACAGCCAGCAGCTTTGTCTGAGGTGGGATGTTGGTTGTCCGCTGTGTTGGTACCGTCAGCCTGTGGGCAATGATGTTCAGGATGCGGAGGATGGTTGTCCTTTTGAGTCTGTAGTGGGCAATGACATTCTCTGGGGTTAAGTCTGTGAGGCTGGTGCGTTTCCTGAAGGTCCGCTGTCTTTGTCTGCGCTGCCTCTCTGGTGGTCCGGGGGGAGAGGCGGGGGGGGTGGCGGGACTGGGGGTGGTGGCAGTGGGTGTTGTGGCCCTGTTGGGGCTCCAAGCTGCATGATGAGTAGCTCCATGGCATCTGTTGTTCTTCAGGTGTGGCTGTGGGCTGGGCTCCCTTTTCTGGTGCAGGTTGTCGTCCGACTTTGCAACAGGTCAGAGCAGGTGTTAATTTCCTGCTGCTAACGCGCCGAATCGCCTGTTTTGTGTTCTTATCGCCGATCTGGCTGGTCGTTGAGAATGTTGCGTTGTGGTGTTGTCGCGGCTTTTTGCTCGGGAACGCCTACTCTGCATCTCATTAGCGATAGTTGCCGGGCTCATCTGTGGCGATGTTTTTGGCGGGTGCTATCGCAGGTAAACTGGTGGTATCGGCTGTTTGCACCAGCTTGTGAATGGGGCAATAATTTTATCGCGACTTTGGCTGTGATAAAGTGCCGTTAACTCGGCGATAGTTCCTTGAGAATATGCCCCATAGAGTCTATTGGCACATTGGCCATGAAGGCCAGGGTTGCCACTTTTTTCCTTGTTGAGTGGGCTTTTGGCCGTGTGTTTAGAGTCTTTCCTGCTGAGGCATAGCATACCTGATTTGCCTCTACAATCCAACGTGCAATTTTCCCCTTTGTCACGGGTGATCCCTTGTTGGACTTTGAGTGAGAGACGAACAATTGATTGCCTTTACAGAATTGTTTTGTCTCCTGTAAATAGCATAGTAAAGCCCTTCTTATGTCCAGGGTATGAAGGCTTCTTTCTAGTCGTGTTTGTGGGTTTTGGAAGAAGACTGCTAGCAGTATGCTTTGGTTCATGTGGAATTATTTGCTTACTACCTTAGGTAGGAATTGAGGGTTTGTCTTTAGGATAACGTTGTCCTTATGGATTTGCATGCATGGTTCCTCAATAGTTAATACCTGTAGTTCACTTACTCTTTATAGAGATGTTATAGCTATTAAGAATGTAGTCTTTATAGTGATGTATTGGAGTTCTGCTTTGTGGATGGGCTCGAAAGGGTTCTGTCATTAGCTGTGTTAGGACTGTGTTTAAGCTCTACATTGGGGCTGGAGCCTTCCTTGAGGGTGCAATCCTCTTGGACCCTTCCAGGAATCTTTTGATGACTGGTGCTGTGAAGAAACTTTTACATGAATCTCCCCTGGTGTAGGCTACAGTTGCTGCCAGGTGCACCTTGAGGCTTGAGTAGTTGATGGTATTGTCAAGCAAGTGGGTAAGATATATGAGCACTGTTTCCTGTTTGGAAATCAAATTTAGTGTATTGTTTTCTGTACACCATATGGTGTACCGTTTCCACTTAAGTGTCTAGCATTGTCTTGTGGTCTGTTTTCTTGCCTCCTTTAGTATGTCCATTGTTCTTTGCTGTAAGTTCAAATGTCCGAACTCTATGTATTCAGGATCCAGGCTGCTAGGATGAGAGTCGCTTGTTCTGGGTGAAAAATCTGACCCCTTGCATTGTGAGGAGGTCCTTGTCTGCCTTGAATTTGATCATCTGTCCCCTGGACAGTTCGAGTAGGCTTGAGAACCAGGCTTGTCTTGCCCATTGAGGGGCTATGAGTATTAGATTTGTTCCTGGTTGTCTGGCTTTCCCTAGTACTCTTTGTAGTAGAGGAATTGGAGGAAAAGCGTATGTAAATGTCCCTGACCAATTTAGTGACAGGGCATTCCCTTTTGAAAGGTGTTGTTTAAACCTGGAGGCGAAGGATTGGCACTTTTTGTTCTCTGTTGTTGCGGATAGGTCTATTTCTGGAGTCCTGCAGAGGTTGAAGACCTGTTGCACGCTCCTTTGCTTTATCTCCCACTCATGTGAGCTGCTGTTGTGTCTGCTGAGTTGATTCGCTTCGGTGTTGTCCTTCCCTGGCAGGTGAATTGTCTATAGGCTGATTTTCCTTGAATAGGCCCATTTCCATATTTCCTGGGCTAGTTTGCTTAGGGTGAATGATTTTGTTCCTCCCTGTTTGTTGAGGTAAAACACTGTCGTGGTATTGTCCGTCTGGATCAATACTGTCTTCCCTCCTATGTGGGCTTGGAATGCCTTTAGTGCATCGATCCACTGACCCCATACCCTCAGGTTTCCTGAATGAGCTCCCCAACCCTTGTGGGATGCATCTGTTGTGATGGTCACTGAGGGAGTTAGTGATTTGAAAGGTCTGCCTAGTATTATGTTCTTGAATGCCCACCATTGTATCTCCGTCTGAACCCTTTCTGTTACAACCACTAGATCCTCCCAACTCCCTGTGGTTTGTGACCAACTGTTGCATAGCCACTCCTGTAGAGGGCGCATGTGGAGGCGTGCATGGGTGATGAGGGGAATGCATGATGCTCTCATGTTCATGAGTTTCATGACAGTCCTCACTGTCAGAGACCGACCCTTCTGGTAGAGGCGAGTTTCTTGTCTGATAGCTTTTATTCTGTTCTGGGTCGGGTATGCCCGTGCAACCTTGGAGTTTAATCTTTCTCCTAGGAAGTTCTTTTCTTGTTCTGGCTTTGTTGATGACTTCTTGAGGTTTATGGAAAAAACGGATATTTGCAGTGTCGTGATCACCTGGTGAACGTGTGTGTAACATCTTTGCTTTGAGTTTGCCTTCACCATCCAGCCGTCTAGGTAGGGATAGACGAGGATTGCAATTCTTCTTAGAGATGCTGCTACCGCTGCTAGGCACTTTGTGAAGACTCTTGGTGCTGATTTTATCCCAAAGGGCAGGACCTTGAATTGGTCGTGAGTGTCCTCGTGGAAGAACCTGAGGTATTTCTTGTGAGCTTAGTTCATGGGGATGTGCAGACAGGCGTCCCTTAGATCTATTGTTGCCATGAAATCCCCTTTCTGTAACTGTGGGATTACTTTCTGTAGTGTTGACATTTTGAAATGCTGCATGTGATTGAACTTGTTTATGAATCTGAGGTCTAAGATAGGTCTTAGCGTGAGATCTTGCTTTGGTACCAAGAAGTAAGGTGAGTAGTTTCCTTTGTTGTGTTCCCTTCTTGGTACCATCTCTATTGCTTGTTTTTGTAGGAGTTCATTTATTTCCTGTCTTAATTGTAAGAGTTCTGTTCCCTGGAACTTCTTCTTTCCTGGTGGGTTTTGTAAGGGTTTGTTTATTAATTCTATACAATAGCCGTGGCATACCACATTTAAAATCCAATTGTCTGTGGTGATGTTTTCCCATTGATGTAGGTGGTGCGCTATTCTGCCGCCCACTGGTGTTGTGTGGGGGTCTTCTGTTGTGGGCAAGTCACGTTGAGTTTGCTCCTCCCCCTCTAGAGGGTTGTCCCCTGGCTCTTTCTCTGCCTCGAAAGGGCTGCCTTGGTTGCTGTTGCCAGGCTTGGTATCTGGACTGCTGGTTTGATTGCTGTCCGCTGCTCTGTGTTTGATGTTGTTGTTGTTGCTGTTGACCTGTTGAGAAGACTCCCCTTCCTGTGGGTTTTCTGAGGTTAAATCCTCCTCTCTTGACGGTGCCCCTCTGTTGCAGGGCTCCCATAGCCCTGGCCGTCTTATTCTTTTTTTCCGTCTACCTCATTTCCGAACAGAGCGTCTCCTGTGAAGGGATTGTTAATTATTGAGGTTTGGACCTCTTGCTTGAAGCCTGAGATTCAGAGCCAGGCGCGCCTTCTTAACGTTGTGCCTGCGCACATTTGTCTGCTGGCTGTATCGGGTGCTTCTAGAGTTGATTTCAGGCAGGTGTTCACTATGGTTCTTCCCTCCTGTATGATGGATTTTGCTCTTTTCTTATCCTCTTCTGGGATCTTGTTCATCAGTTCTTCGATGTCGTCCCATTGTTGGTGGCCATACCTGTTGAGGAGGGCATTAGAGTTTGCAATGCGCCATTGCATTGCTGCCTCTTTATCCATCGTTCTCCCCACCATGTCCATTCTTTTACTCTCTCTCTCTGGATGTGGGCCAGTGGAGCAGTGAGCGTTGCTCCTACTTCTTGCTGTGGTGACAATAATGGAGTCTGGCACTGTGTTCCCCTGAATGTATTTAGGGTCCTTTGTGGAGGGTTTGTACTTTTCTCAACACTTGGGGTTACCCCCTTTGCTGAGGCAGTCTCCTTGAAAGCCTCCTTGCCATGGTCCAGAATGCTTGGTAGCATTGGGAGGTATTGTGTTCCCTTGTTGGATGGTGTTAATGTTTCTTGGAGGAAGCAGGAGTCTCCTTTCTCCTCCTCTTAGGGATCCTGAAGGTATCATCTGCTCTCTTGATGAGGCTGTTGTAGAAGTCTATGTCATCTGGTGGCGAAGCCGTCGAGGGATAGCTACAGACCTTTTCTTCAAGGGCTTTCTGTGTCGAGGTCGTTCCATTCTTCCTCGAAAGTTCCCGAGGAGGCTTCCTCCTTTTCTGGAGCATTGAGTTCCTCTTCGATGTCCTCTTCGTGAGGTTCGGGGGTTGCTGGAGCTTCGAGGGTATCTTCCTCTTCTTCTGCATCTGCGGCAGTGGGGGGTTTTGCAGGAATTCTGACTTCCTTCTGCGCCCCATCGAACTCCTTTTTTCGTTGAAGGAGTGCCGCCATTTCTGCTTCAGTGCATATTTTCTTTTTCTCCACCTCGAGGGCCCTTTTGGCGTCTGAGGCCGGGGAGATCCTCTTCTTGGGTGTGGTGGATTCTGCCTCCGAAGGTATGGTTTTTCCCTTCGTGGCCTCTCGTTTGGCACCTGCCTTCGTCGATTTTGACGATCTTCCCTCGCCGGTATCCCTGGGGTGGGATCCGTGGGTTTCTTTTGGTCGTGGCTGACCATCGGTCGTCGTTTTCTTTAACGCCTGAGCTGCCTTTTGTGCCTTCTTTTCGGGGACCCTTGGTTTCTGACGGGTGAGGGTTTTTTACCTTGTCCATCTACTTCTCTTCGTCCTTCGGTGTCTTCTTCGCGGTATGCCTCCTCTCGACGTCCCCTTCCAGGATCTCAACGTCCGATCCCCTGTGTGTTGATTGGACGGCCACTCCCTGGCCGTCCTCATCGCTTGAGAGGCCCAAGTCCCTCAGCAATGGTTGTTTCTGGCTTTGGAGCATGGCTGCGTAATGGTCATCCCTCTGCTTTCGACGTGCCTTGAGAGTCTTCAACATGAAAACCGCTCAGGCCTTGCAGTCTTTATCCTTGTGATCCTTCGGCAGGCAGAGGTTACAAACGTCATCTGGATCGCGTTGTGCGAACTTGTGGTGGCAATTTGGGCTAAATTTGAAAGGGGTATTTTCCATGGCCTCTACCTTGCCCTCTTTCGATCCATCTGTGTCGTGGCTCCGTTGGGATCCCCTGGAGGGGAAAGGTGTCCAGAGGTCTCTCTCCCTCTCTGGTGTCTTCTCAGTCGATGACCGATGGTTTTTTCGCTCTAATTTCTTGATTTCTTCAGGGATTTCATCCAAAACTTCGGAGTGTCTCCCTGTGCTTCCAGACCCAATGTCGGAAAAAAGAATCTGAAGATGGCTACCACGCACAGGAACTTCCGGGGCGCCGTCTGACATCACACAAGGGATGGACCTAGCACCAAATGGTGGTCAACGACGCCCCAGAGAAAATAAACCCCACAATTCTGGACCCAACCACTAGATGGCAGAATAATGCACAGCATGTGAATCTAGAAAAGGATTCATGCTGCAAAACCATTATTAACAAAAGAGACTCACACTTAAATTCAACAACTACATTAGAACCTAGAGGAAAGTTATCTGAAGATGCCCATACATTTCTTCAACCACATTCTGTTCTTGTGGTCCTGGTGAATCCATTTGTAAGATATAGCGAGATTCTAGTTTCCTCCAATCTCTTTCTCTATCACCGCCCCTCATTTTCTTGGGTACACAATGAACCACGCTATATCTCAAAACCCTTTCATCTACCTCATGGAATCTTTGGACATGGTGAGCTACCGGCTACATATTATCTTGATTCCTAATCGCCCCAATGTGCTGCAAAATTCTCTTATGGGCTGGTGGGATTGTACTGCCTATATATATTTTAGGACATGGGCATGTCAGCATGTACACCCCAAATTCCGTTTTACAAGTCAAAGCTTTTCTTTTCTTCATTTTCTTGTGGAAAGGGCCTGTTAGCTCTCTCAGACTCACTCCCTGTTTACACGCTTTACATTTACTGTATTTGGTAAAGCCTCCTACAAGTTTCAGCCATGTACCTTCCCCCGTAATATCACTTCTTACCAATGCATCTCTCATGGAGTGTGGCCTCCTGAATGTAATCATCGGCTTCTTGGATATTTCCTTTCCCACCACTGGATCACTCCTAAGTCAATGCCAGTGCCTGTTTAGTATCGATCTCAATTTGTCATGCTGATTATGAAAACCTATGATTAATCTGATTTTATTATCTATCACCCTCTTCTCCATTTTTCTTTACCAAACAAGGTGTCTGCTCTTGTATATCTCCGTACATTATCACAGGCTATATCAAGAATTTTACATGACTATCCCCTATCACTTAATCCAGGGGAGTCGCGAACCCCCTGCTAGCTAAAGCGAGGTGGGGTTGTGATGGGCCTCTTCTTTCTGCAGTTTGGCAGAAAAAAGGCTCTAACGTGAAATTGGCTGAGTGAGTAAGTGAAATGACTGATGTAAAGGTGTGTGAGTGAAAGGGGGTTAGATGGATGAATGGATTAAGGTGTGGATGGATGGATAAGTGAAAGAATGGATGAATGAATGAAAGATAGGGGGATGGATGAGCAGGTGTATGCATGCGTAAATGGAAGGAGGGTGGATGCATTGATGAAAGGGTGAATGGATGAATGAGTGAAAGGGTGGATGGATGATGAGAAAGGATGAATAGATTACTGAAAGGGTGGATGGATGGGTGGAGTGTAAGGGTAGAAAGATGGATGAACAAAAGGAAGGATGGATGGATTGATGGATGGATGGATGGGTGAAAGGGTAGATGCTGGGGCATAGTGAACTGCCAACTTTGGAAGCTATGGCGGGGTGGAGTTCTTGATAGGCCTCTTCTGTCTGCAACTTGGCAGACAAAGGGAAGTGAGTGAGTGAAAGGATGCATGTGTGAGTGAAAGGGTGAGTGAAAGGATGGTTAGATGGATGGATGAACGACTTACAGGATTGATGAAAGGATGGATGAGTGAAAGAATGGATGCATTAGTGAAAGGGTTGGTGCATGGATGAAAGTATGGATTGGTGAGTGAAAGAATGGATGGATTAGTGAAAGGGAGAGTGAATGGATGGATGAATTGCTGAGTGAGAGGGTGGATGGATGAGTGAGTGAAAGGATGGATGGCTGAGTAAAAGAGAGGGTCGATGGATTGATTGATGGGATGAGTGAAAGGGAGGATGGACAGATGGATGGCGTGAACGGGTGGATGGATGGAGTGAAAGGGTAGATAGAAGAGCAAAAGGATGGATGGATCAGTGAAAGGATGGATGGATCAGTGAAAGGATGGATGAATTAAAGGGTAGATGGATAAGTGAAAGGGAGGGTGGATGGAAGAATTGAAGGGTGGATGAATGGATGAGTGAAAGAATGGATGGATGAGTGAAAGGGAGGCTGGATGGATGATCAGATGAGTGGAAGCAAGGGTAAATGAATAGATGGATGAGTGGTTGGGTGGAAGTATGAGTGAAAGGATGGATGATTGGATGGCTGAGTGAAAGGATGGATGGATGAGTGAAAGGGAGGACACATGGCTGGAGTGCAAGAATGGATGCAGAGAAAGAGAAGATGTAAGGATGGATGACAGAAAGGATGGATAAATGGATGAGTGAAAGGGTGGATGGATGGGCTTGGAGATGAATGCATAGGTTTGGATATGGATGGACGGATGGACGGAAGGGTGAAAGACTGAATGATGGATGAAAGATTGAATGCATGACAGAATATGAAGGTGAAATTGTGGATATCAGCAGGTGGATGGAAGGATGAATGAATGAATGAATAAATGCATGGATGGAAGAGACAAGAGAGCTCTTCTGAGGAAGGTGGTGATGACTTGCTTTGTTTGCTTGGTGCCATAAGAGCTTTGGTTCGAAGTGGGGGGGATTTAAATTTTCTGGCTACTCCCTTGACTTAATCTCTTTACCATCTGTTCCTGTACTCTCACAAAATATTCCTAGTTGCTACAAATTGTTTTAGCACTCAAGTTGTCTCCAGAGGGGATACTGTCTGCATGCAAAATACTGTTTCCTGCTGTGGGCTTTCAGCACACTGATGTAACCAATCTGGTTCCTTCCATACTCAACTGAGCATCTAAAAACTGCAGTTTTTTACTGCTTATATTACTAATGAATTCCAAGTTAAGATCATTCTTATTTATCTCATCAAAAAAATTGTTAGCTTGTTCAGTTGTACAGCTCCAAATGACGAACAAGTCGTCTATGGATCGGAACCATAGAAGGATATTCTCTGACCATTGCTCCATCTCAGGCCTATTGAGCACCTGCTCCTCCCACCAGCCCATATGCAAATTTGCATAGCTGTGGTGCAGCTGGTGCCCATCGCTGTTCCCATTTGCTATTCAATTAGCTCATCATTGAATAGAAAAATATTTTTGGGCAGGCACCAACTGATCACATTCAGAAGTATTACATTATGTCTGTAGAAGTTCATGGACCTTGCTCTCAAAAAGTGGGATACACCCCTCATACCATCCTCATGGTTTAAGCTTGAATATAACGATGTTAAATCCAAACTGATCATTAGCATGTCACTTTCCCACTTGATGTAAAAAACTCTTTTTAGGAAATCTGTGGTATCCTTTTTATATAATGGTAGACTCATAACCAAAGGTCTCCAAAAATATCTATATATATGGGCACGTTACGTTATATAGATCATGCTACTCACTTAGAGGTACCATTCACTGAAAAACTCTTGCTATTCCTTAATGGTACACATCCCTGAACTCTAAAAATATCCTACTATCTCTTAATACTACTCTTCCCTGAACCCTAAAAACACTCACCTTACTACCCCTTCATGCCACCTTTTCCTGATACCCTACAAACTCCTTGCTACCCCATGGTGCTACCATTCCCTGAATTAAAAGAAAACCTTACAACCCCTTTAATGCTACTCTTCCCCAAACCCTTAATACCCTTAATACCCCATACTACCCCATAGCAGTACCCTTACCTGAACAGTGCAAACATACTACCCCTTAATGCTACCCATCGCTGACCTCTAAAACCCCCTGCTAACCAGCAAAATACTCTTCTCTGAACCCTACAGACCTATACTCTTTAACAGTATTAACAATACCCGTTCCTAAACCCCAAAGCACCCTTACTATCTCTAATGCTACCCTTTCCTGAATGATAAAAACTCCTTACTACCACTCAACACTAGCCTTAACTAAATATTAAAACCCTTTCCTACTCCTTAACACTACCCTTCCCTGAACTCTACAAACTAGTGCTTGATTTGAGCCAGTGTTTTACTGTGCTCGGCACTGAATTGTTAACACCCACTTTTATGACAAATTTTGTGATGAGTAAAACAAGAGTCTTTCACTAATTCAATACACATTAAAAATGACTGGTACCTGCCACCCAAAGCTATAAGAGTCGCTTGGGTGGCAGGTATTAATCATTTTTAATATGTATTAAAAGACTGAATTGTCACATTTGTAAGAGTATAGTGGTTAGTGGTTGTGTTGGTGCTGTCATTGGCAGCGCTGACGGGTAATGGGTAATGAAAGCTGCAGTGGCTTCCTAACAAGTTCCCTGGTCCTTTTTTTTTTTTTTACAAGCACTGCTACAAACCCTTTACTATCACTTAATGTTATCCATCACTGAACCCTGAAAACCATAACTACCCCGTAACACTATCCTTCCTTGAATCCTAATAACCCCTTACTACCTCTCAATGGTACCCTTCCATACACACTAAAAACCCTTATTACCCCTCAACAGTATTCTTCTCTGAATCCCATGTTACGTTATGCAGATTTGTACAGCGCACTATCACCAGGGAGGGTATCCTGGCTTTGAGCAGATATGACTCTAGCCAAACCTAGGGCTTAGAGGGACTGCTCGAAAAGCCACGTCTTCAGCTACTTTTGGAATTCAAGAAGTGAGGAGGAGGCTCTTCTGTGTAGCGCCAAGTTGCTCCATGCTTTAAGAGCGTTGTAGGAGAAGGATCAACCTCTGCATCTGGTTTTCTGTATATGTCGGATGTGTGAACGTAGGAGTCCTGATGAGCAGAGGTGTCTGGAAAGTTTGTGAAAGCATATGTGATTGCTGAGGTATGGTAGGCCAGAGGTATGCTGGGTCTACTTTATGATCCCTGTTATTTCTATCACCACCTCCCTCCCTGCAGTTATCAAGTATCCCGGTATCGGGAACTCTGGTTAGAAGTTACTGGGTGATATCAATCACGTCGTTAAAAGGCCCTATAGAAACGTTTCCTTCCTTAAAGAGTTAAAAGAATCTTTTTAGGGCATCAGTAGAAGCACTTTCAGGACTACATCCTGCGTTTGTGTACGGTGGTTGTGAGCTGCATTGCCAGCTTGGTGAAATGAGCACCGCGCCACTAATGGGGTCCTTTACAGAATGCTGGATGTTTTGCGGTTATTCTATAACGGCGTTACCACAACCAGTTATCATGACATTATCGCAATTTCAGAGAAAAATGTGCAAGCATGGCTTCTGCAATTATTGGTGTAAAATTAGCACCAGCTTTTTGCTTGTGCTCTGGTACTTGTAGGCGTGTAATGCAGTACTTTTCTCTTAATGCAAAAATACCATTACATTTCACTGATTTTTTTACAGCTTTCCGCATGTTCTAAATGGCCCCCAAAGCAGTATGTCCGTGAATGATAAATTGCATAAAATATTAGTGCAGGACTATTCTAAATGTTTCGTAATAATGGCCTTTCTTGTAAGGTAAACTTCCCTTTTTTGGTCTGGCTTGATAGCACAGCTGTCTGGATGATATATGTTTGGCAATTCTTTAAAATATGCATACAGTGAGCTATGACTTGGTTCCCCCAGAGGGTATTACTCGCACACCTCATTCTATCAGCTGGTGATGTATCACTCCACCTTCCAGCAAGTGCTTCCATTAGAATACACAGTGGCTTATTCTAAATCTGAATAATAAACTCAACTATGCTGTTTGTCACATTCAGTTTCTTGTCTCCTATACATTCTACACAGAAAGCAATATTTGTTGCTACTTTTCGCAGCATTGGCAAAGTCAATATGACAGGATTTAATGTGATAAACAACATTTGTGCATACACTGTGTTAGACCTGGCGTCCTTGGTGTGGCTCTTCCCTAATGTTTTGCTTTAACCCTTTTGTTTTGCTGAATTCGTTTTTTGCTGACTTTGGGACTCTGCACTTTACCACTGCTAACCAGGGCTAAAGTGCTTGTGCTTTCTCCTTAAAACATGGTAGAACTGGCATATACCCAATTGGCCTATTTAATTTACTTGTAAGTTCCTAGTAAAGTGGTAGTACATGTGCCCAGGGCCTGTAGATTAAATGCTACTATTGGGCCTGCAGCACTGATCGTGCTACCCACTTAAGTAGCCCCTTGAAACATGTCGCAGGCCTGCATTGCAGCCTGTGTGTGCAGTTTTAAACTGCCATTTCGACCTGGCAAAATAAACCTTCTGCCAGGCCCAAACCTTTCTTTTTAATACATTTAAATCACTCCTAGGGTAGGAGCTGAACAGTCCAGAGGACAGGGTGCAGTGTATTTAACATGTTGGACAATTACTTTTAAGTTATACATATCCTGGTATTGAAAAGCTCCTAAATTCATTTTAGTCTACTGCAAGGCCTACCTCTCCCATAGGATAACATTGGAGTTACCGTATTACATTTAATAAGCTGCAACTCCAGTTGGGAGCAGGTAGACATATCGAGTTTGGTGTCTAAAGAATTGTAATTAAAAACCCTCATTAATGGTAAAGTTTAATTTTGAATCGCAATTCTGAAAATGCCACTTTTAGAAAGTTGGCATTTTCTTGTCCCAACAGTTTGGTGCCTGAAGCCTGATCCTGGGTCACATGGCTAGGTATAGCTGTCAGTTGGTCTTGGTGTATTGCTTCCAGACAGTGAGACAAAGTGAAGTTAGGTGTTGGCAGGATGGGCCACTATGAGTTATCAAGGAGGAGGAGCTGTCACCTACCACACGGACATCACAAAGGCTCTGACTGGGCACTCTGATAAAGGGTTTGCCACTGGTCGTTTGTGATCCCAGACAAGTTGGGGCCAGGACAGGAAGGAAGGGGATGCCTGACACCTCAGGGGGAGGAAACCTTTAGAAGCTTTTTCTATTTCAAAGTTGACCCCAGGTATAAATATTGGACCCTTAGACCCTACTCTTCAATATACTTCTGGACCTGTGGACAGTGGCGGCTCCTCCGCTATAGGCGGAGGAGCTTTGCCCCACTGCTTTTAAGCAGTGCCAAGTAGAAACATAAAATTATAATAACTTAGAGTTATTATTATTTTATGCTTCGTGTCCTGCTGCTTTGTGGGCGGGCGGGGCTGCTCTGCCCTCGGAGCAGGGGAGGAGTGGTTTCCCACACCTAAGGGCACAATGACTGTTTGGTCGGCCCTCTCGGGCCGCCCAAACCAGTCATGCACACTTTCCCCATTCTCCATGCAGGCTGCATTACAGCCTGCATAAAGAACATGCCCAACCCTCCAGCCCCTGGCTGAGCGCCGTGTCATGGTGCTCAGACCAATCACAACGCTGCATTGCAGCATTGTGATTGGCTTAGGGGAGGGAGCCTGGCTGCCTGCTTCCTGTTCCTGGAGTCGGAGACAGGAAAGTAGGAGCAGAGACGTGGGTCCCAGCCTCAAGGTAAGTTTTTTTTTAATCCCCCCGCACGACCCACCCTCAACACCCCTGTGGCACCCTGCGCCCGCCCCCCACCCGCGAGCCATGCCGGCTGCCACTGCCTGCTGGGCCGCTTTTCTGAAGGACTGCTGCCCTGCTGTTCTCTTGCTTGGGTGAAAATAACTGGACCTGCATCACTAAGCAGAGTGACTCCAAAGGCTACTTGGCTGGCCTCCTGATAAGAAGCCTCAGGGACGAAACAGGCTTCCTACTACCTTCAACCCAGCATTTGAACTCTGCCATTTCTGAATCCTGCCCTCCCAAGTGGTGCCACCCCATTCCCGGACCCTTGGAAGTGGGCCTGAAAGTGCTCTGCCAGCCCATCTCAACGCAGGACTCCATATCTCTTCGCAACCAGGATTAAGGTACTATGTTCAGCGGACTTAAGTGGGACGCTGTAGATGGCCGCTGCTCCATTACGATCAACTGCAACTTGTGACTTTGTCCTGGTCTGGTGCGACCAGATAACCACAGTCGGCGCTATGTGCTCTTTGGCACTATTTTCACTAAAATCTTTGAAATTGTGTATCTTTGATTCTACTGATTGGATTTTTGTTGTTTTGGCCTTGATTTATTTATTAAAATGTACTCTGTTTTTCTAAATTGGTATTGGAATTTTTCTTGAGTTGAGTTTTCACTTTATTACTGTTTGAAGTGCTGCATAAATACTGTACACATTGCCTCAGCACTGTGCCAAGCTACCAGAGGGTTGAGCACCGATTAATTTGGGGTTTGCTTATGACTTCACCCTGACAAGGATTGTGGTTGCTGTTTGAGTACGGTTTCACTCCCCCTCAACCTGAAACCCAAGTTTTTTACACAACGCATGCAAACAACATTTGTTGATGACTGTGTTTACATTTGTTGGTACATTAAAACCAGGCTTTTTGGTTTTCCCAAGGCTTGTCTGTACTAGTACCACCCCCTCAGAGTAATGTGTGTGGTCAACATAAAGCCAAACATTTGAGGAGAGAGATAAGGTGGGAAGAGAAAGTGAAGACCCTAGGCACGACGGTTTGCAGTAGTTTCCTGAAGGCCAGAAGCGAAGAAGGCCTTGAAGGTGAAGTGGGGCTTTTGATGGGGGTCAAAGATCTGGATAAAGACGGGGACAACTCCTGACTTGTGGGGTTTCCAGGCTGAGGATGATTGCGCTTCTTCAAGCCACATGGTGTCACTTTGTGAGTCATGACAGACAGCTGTAAGGGAGTCTGAGAGGATGGAGGAGCGATAGTTGTGATGTGTGGTAGAGACTTGGTGTGAAAGTAGTGTTGGAGTAACATTGATGGAGCCTGTTTGTAGGCGGTCTACAATTCTTTGGCTGTGACCAGAAGTCTGTGAAGCTGTTTTTTATCAGACTTTTTAAAGGTCTACAGAAATCGTTTCAATTTGGGGAAGTTTGAAAACTTTTGCTTCACTTCAACCATATTGAAGTTGTGACTTCTGTGACAATGTATGTGTGATATACTCTTATTTTACACTAACAAAATTGATTTTGTAGAGACACCCCTTACAGAAATCCCCTTTACTACTTGTCCTGCACGAGACCAGTTTGTGCACAAAACTCCCAAAATATAAATACGTGGCAAAAAAATCTGCTTTCACTTTACAGCTTGACTGAGCTGGATTGGAGCGACAACTGCCTACAATGTAAGAAACATGTTTGTGCTACATGGAGAAATGCTTTGCACAGACAAAGACGCTGCTAAAGCGGAGTGTCATTGGTCACGTGTGCTAAGTACGCCTTGTTTAAAAGTAAACACGATCTAGCCTTCTGGCACAGTGCAAAGAGGGGCAAGAAGTGACTTGCGTGCTCTGTACACACCTAGCATCCCGGGGCACACTGTTCCCATGAGGACCTGCGTCAGTGCTGATTTACATAAGGTGGGCCTTTGTCTAGAGTGACTTACTGGGCAAAACCAATGGACTGGAATGCGGCCCTGAGTGATTGCCAGTGGCTGAGATTAATTCAAACATTCCATCCGTTGCCTTGTTGTTGCTTTTTACCCAAAACACCCCCCTGCACAAAAGCTAAATTGTGTAATATGCATAATTTTGCAAAAATTACATATAGATCGTGTGGAAATATTATGGGATTGACCTTTCCCTCATTATTTGTGCCTGTTCTCACTTGGCACTAGGATTCCAAAGAGAGCCATGATATGCTGCTTTACGTGACTGGTCAAACTAGCTTTGTGTGAAAGACTAGGGTGTTACTCTGATCCCACCCCATTATGCCCACTTTGCATTGATCATCCGGAGTTTTTCCCAATGCGATGCAAGGCTGTTGTGCCTGTTCTGCACATGTGCCAACTGCACACAGACCCTTTTGCAGGTGAAAGTTGAACGGCGACATTGTGGCTTGGACGACTTGGCGCTTAATTTTAGAGAACCTGGGCCAAAGTTGGGTGGATTCTGATCTGGAGGCGGAAGGGAGGTAGAGAGGGAAATACGTGATAGCTTGAATGAAGGAGCAGTGACCTGGTACCTGGATTTTTGAAAGATGGCAGAGCCCTTTGCAATGAAGGGGTAAGGGGTTGGCACTCTGTATACTGTGATGTAGGCTGGGTGAAAGGACATTAGGTCTCCTGGCGCTGATGGCTATGGCTTTCTAGGGTCTCAGGTGGAGGGAAAGTTTGTCCCCATGAAGCTAGGGTCTCTGGGTGTCAGTCAGGTGGAGGCAAGGCCTATTTCTAACACTGGTGGTGACAATTAACTCTTCAGGTGAGCAGAGTCCAGCATCTTTTATTTGAGATTGAGAGATAGGTATGTGGGGAAAAGAAAGGAGACTGCAGGGTCCTGAAGGGCATGCAAGGACATGTGTCATCTACAACAATGCTGGAGCTTAAACGCTTGTATTCTGCTGGAGGACACTTCTTAGTGGCTGCCTCACCCAGATCTATCAACCCAGTGCGCCATCTCTCTTTAGCACAGAGGCACCAACACATTCACCCAATCCCTCCCTCAACCAGATACATCAACACATTCACCCAACCCCTCCCTCAACCAGATACACCAACACATTCACTCAGTCTCTGCCTTCCCAGGTGCACCAACCCATTGCACCCATCTCTCTTTAACACAGAGGAACCAAACTATTCACCCAATCCCTCCTTCAATCAGATACATCAACACTCACCCAATCCCTCTCTCTCCCAGATACCACAACACATTCACTCAATCTCTGCCTCACCCAGATGTATCAACCCTTCCACCATCTCTCTTTAGCACAGATGCCCCAACACATTCACCCAATCCCTCCCTCAACCAGATACATCAACACATTCACTCAATCTCTGCCTCACCGAGATACATCAACACATTCACTCAATCTCTGCCTCACCGAGATACATCAACACATTCACTCAGTCTCTGCCTTACCCAGGTGTACCAACCCACTGCACCCATCTCTCTTTAACACAGAGGCACCAACCCATTCACCCAATCCCTCCTTCAATCAGATACACCAACACATTCACTCACTCCCTGCTTCACCAAGATACACTAACATATTCACCCAACCCCTCCCTCACCCAGATATACCAACACATTCACTCAGTCTCTGCCTTACCCAGGTGTACCAACGCATTGCACTATCTCTCTTTAGCACAGATGCACCAACACATTCACCAGCACCCAGTAATGTTTGCCTCACCCAGGGGCACATTCACCCAATGTGCCACCAACGATGGAGCATCATGTTGGCTGTACTTACTCTGGGGGCGTTCAGACCATCATTATTTTGACCGACGTCATTGATTCCAACCAGTAAGGCAACAGAGGGCACCCAAGGGCGGTGATATAGGATAACGACCTCCATCCAGTTTGTTATGGGCACTGCTTCCAGTCCTGTACTTTTGTGTGATAGCCTAATGCATTCTGGGTGCTGTAGTCTTATTTTGCACCATTGAACCTTTACACTAATGGACCTGAAATCAATGATTTGTAGGTGAATAGTTCATCGCTGGAGGCAATATCCGGCCGTAATGACCTGGAGTGAGGTGGTCACCCTATTTATGGCGTAAGTTAATTTTACCAAGTATTAAACTTGGGGCGCCTTTCCAAATGTTTGCTTCCTATTTTAAGCACCTTATGGTCTTAGCCTATTTTTACACTTTTTGATTCAAGATCGTTCCATATTTTTTCTAGATACATCATGAATAGAGATCAGCCTATGGCAGAGCGAACCCTATACCACTAGTGTTTGAACATCTCTGAGGGGTACCACTGTCCCTACGCTGGCAGGATCCTTGTCTCCATGACTACTCTGAACATAGAAGATACATGTCAAGTCTACCTTCAGGATTTATTTTTAAGTAGACTGGATATCATACACCAGGGCCTTGGGGTGCGGTCCAGACTTGGGGTGTGTTACCTGCCACTCTTTACACTTACTTTGCCATTGAATATCATGTGGCACTACCTACAAGGTGTGGGTTTATTTCTTGCAGTCCTTCTGCTCCTATGAGAGTTTTCTTTGATCCATGAGAATTATCTTTTTATGGCTATTTTGATTTTTTAGTATCTGTGTCGTTTGTGGGCTATTGGTCTTTCTTTCCATTTCAGCCTCTTGATCTCTCCTTGTCGTTTTCCACCTCTATATTTTTATGTTCTTCCTAACTTGTTAGTTTATTTTTACTTTCTTTTTTAATTCGGTTGTACTCTTTTTTTATTTATCAACCTCTTTCATTCCTTGTTTCCTTCTTTCTCATGCATCCTTTCTTTTTTAAAGTCTCTTGGGCCAGATGTACTACCATGACAATTTGCGACTCGCAAATTGCGCTCGATTGCGAGTCGAAATTTGCGAGTCGCAAAATGCCATGTACAACAGTGTCTGAGACACTGTTTGCGATTCCTAATGTGGTCGCAAATTGCATGCCTCATCAATATTCATGAGGCACTCGCAATTTGCGACCCCATTGGGAATGGCTGGCCCTCCCAGGGATGGTGGCCTGCTGGACTCAGCAGACCTCCATGTCTGGGACTGCTTTTAAATAAAGCAGTTTTTTTTTTTTTTAAATGCAGCCCGTTTTCCTTAAAGGACCTGGGACCACTGCCTGCCCCTAAAAAATATTTCCCCCTGCATTTGCAAAGGGGAAGGGGTCCCTTGGGGACCCCTTCCCATTTGCGAGTGCATTACCACCCTCTTGAAGAGGGCGGTAAAGTGCTAGTGTTTTGCGACCGCAATTGCGGTTGCAAAACATTCATACATGGGGTAGAGCATGGGGTAGAGAGTCGCTATTAGTAAGGGACGCCCTTGAAATGCCCCTTCCTAATAGCGAGTCGCAATTCCTATTTAGCGAGTCGCAAAAAAATTGTGACTCGCTAAATAG
Source organism: Calotriton arnoldi (assembly GCA_963921515.1). Taxonomy (NCBI): domain Eukaryota; kingdom Metazoa; phylum Chordata; class Amphibia; order Caudata; family Salamandridae; genus Calotriton; species Calotriton arnoldi. Next base: position 1,144,797 of record CAWUFW010004083.1, on the reverse strand, counting down.
GAATTGTACATGGCCCTAATTGTTTTTGCATGCGCAAACGGGTCGCTAACCCGTTTGCGCATGCAATTTAGGGTCGTACATCTGGCCCCTTGTCCCTTCCTTTCCCTCTATTTCTTATTAATATTTCCTAGGTCTTTTCTCTCAACTCGATCTGTATCTTTTAATCTTTGTCTCTTTCATGCCATCCCGTCTTTTTAGGTCTCGCATAGGCAGCGCATGCGCTGCCTCTACGAGGCATCAAGTAATCTGTAAGTGTTGGGTGAAACTCCGCCTATTGCTGATAGTTTCTCCTGCCGCTTGCCATTCGTTAACTGTGGCATTATCGTTGGCTTGAGATCCGATGCGGCACTTCCGTTTTGCTTCCCTTTTGCAGGAAGCAGCACCGACCAACTACAGTTTCGTTCCGCTGCTCGGTGTTATCTAGTCATGTAGGGACTACTTCCTTGTTTTCCATGAATGAGGGGAACTTTGTTTTACATCAGTGCGGCGCTCGTCATAAGCGCCGCGCTGCTAATAGTTTCTTTGTTTTCTGCACCCCCCTATGCCGGCCTGAAAGTTTCTTTTGCCTCCCACGTGCTCACTCTGCACGCGCACTGCCTGTGGTTGCCCCGGTGCTTTGCGCGTGTTCGCGCGACTCCAGCTGCTCACAGCCGGCCCTGGCAACAGTTCCCCAGCACCGACATGCTTCACGCCTTCCTCCTCCTGCTGGTGTGCGGAGGTCCCCCGCGACCTCCTCACCTTGCCTGCAGAACTCCCAGACGTTGCAGCTCCACGTCGCGGCCGCCACACTCGACCAGCAATACCGCCACAGCACCGATGCAGCTCGCCACAAGCTCCACCACGGCAGCCCAGCACGTCGCGGATTCGGGTACCGCCTTGTTCCCAATATGGTGAGTGACCTGAGTCTTCTTGTTTTTAATTAGTATGCACTTAATTTTCAACTGTGGTGCCATGCAAATGCCTCACTCGCTGGCTTCCCCCCTCCCGCGCCGTCTTTGCTGCGCCCACTTTTATGATTGCTTATTTTGAATTAGTATTAAGCATTGCTTACAGTAGCGTGCCAAGCCGCACTTAATTTTCAACAATGGCGGGCGCGCAAATGCCTCACTCGCTGGCTTCCCCCTCCCGCGCCGACATTGCTGCGCCCGCTTTTATGATTGTTTATTGCTGCCGTCCTTCCTGCGCCGCTGTACATTATTTCACCCAGAACTACTGCAAAACGTCTCTCATGGCAACCACTTCTGCCCCCTTGTAGGGGACACTGTTTAATTGAGCACAAGCATCTTGAGCTTAGAAAGTACAGCACTTCTCTTTAAGGTAAAATGGAGCTGGAGGTTAGTTACCAGAGGGTCTCAAGGTGGTTGTGGCTGTTCCTGGGGTGCTAGCACCCGCACTTAACATTGTGTAGCTCTCCTGGTCTGTTTATTTGTACCCTTAAAAGAAGGCATAGAGCACAGGTTTGTCAACGCAGGGTTAAGATATACTTTGCGAATACCGCACCTCGCACTGTGTATAACTTTAGGACTTGTGCCCTGGACGTACGTTTTCCTTCGTTTGCGAAGCCTGTCTTGCCATGTACGGTCAGTGCAGCCTCTGCCTTCCAGCAAGGAGCGTGTCAGACCATTGAGCCCTTACCTGCCTAACTCGCCACAAAAGGGTCCCATTAGATCGGTCTCTTGATGCAGATTGCAGTGACTGCGCTTGTGAGACCGACCATTTGACGGACTTTTCTGTCTCATGCCAAACTTCCTTTTCTAATGATGAAAATGGAACAGCATACGAAGGTGGCTTCATAACCTATCGACACTAGTCTGTCTTTTTGCAATGGTTATGCGTTAGAAGCACTTTGAAATTGGATACATGATTGCAGTTAGCTTGTCTAAATCCCGATTTGCTATCGTGATGACTTCTTTTAGCTATCCCTCACTCATATCTGGACATTAATTCTTTTAAAATAAATTGGCAGTATCCCCAGAACCTTTATTTTTTCTTAAATCATTTTTACAAGCTAAGTGGTGGTCCTTCCTCGCGCAGAAACAGCGAGCAAGGAGCGTTGTGTAGATATCCTATTTCTTGTGAGAAGAACCAAAAAACCATATTTTCAGAAGCGCATTGGTCCGTTCACAGCACAAAATGTATTGGCTTTTCTTTTCCATAGAACATGCTGCCCACTTGTAGATCAGTGCAACTTTTTAGGTGATAGTTATAAATGTTATCTCCTACAGCCACCCTGTGGAGATTATTGCACATGACGTGAAGCGCCTGTTACCATGCCGTATTAAAAGACGTGCTGCGTTAAGAAAAACTATTACTCTGCTAACAATGCCCTCGTCACACTCACTTCTCACACACACTATCACACTCTGCTGTATCACACACATACTTTAGCTTTTGCTGACACGCGCATGTCACTGACTCTCACACGCGTGCACACACAGTTCATAGCCATGCATCTCAGTTCGAGCGAGTGGGAGGTGCCAGAATGTTTAAATTGGAGGTACTACTGTCAAGTTGTAGTGGAAATGAGTTGCAACTATGGTGACCATGAAGTCTAACAGGATTTGTGCCCTTCAAGCTGACTATTGATGTGACATTCATGCATTGTATGCTTATCTCGGTTGTGAAAAAAACTTTGCAAACTGACAACAATAGTGGCCCTTGTATCCAACAGATTTATAGTGCACGCGCCCCTCTTGTAGCCAGTGTCTTGTTCCAAAGTGCACACATCGCCACATTGCAATGCACATTACCCACTATTAATGTCCCTCTGCAGCCCCAGTTCTTCTTAACCAGCAAGTGGATGACTTCACTGTTGCTGTTTTGATTCTCTGCGCAATACCCATTAATAAGAATACATTTTTTTACATAAAGCACAGGACGGTTAATCCATCTTTAAACTGAAACTTAGTTCACCGATTCTAAATTCAGCTGCTTTACCTGTTACGTTTCTCCTCTGCAAACAAAAAAAATAAGTAAAAAACATTATCATTTATAATGCCAATAGCTCTAACTTTTACAAATGCGAGACCGGTTGCATTGCAAATGCTTGTTTATTTTTGTTTCCTCTGCTGTCCTACAAGTTCTCTTTTTCATTCTTTCTTTAATTTCCATTGGTTAACTGTTTTTAGGTCGAGCCCAGATCAGCGCGCATGCGCTCCTCTGCAAGACTTGTTGTAGTGGATTATGGAGTAGAAACCCCGCCCACTCTCCGCCCATATTTGTCATTGGCTTGTGTCACTGTCCTTCGTAAATGCTGGCTTCTGATTCGTTAATAGGCTTGTTGGTCCCTCCTTAGTACGGCCTTGTCTTCATTTGTAACCTCCCATGGCGACTGGCCTTTTTCTTCGGTTGTTACACATGATGCTTTATTTAGTCTGTAAGCACTATTTTCTTTATTGAGTTTCTCTTACTGCAGGCACGACGTGTTTGAATGTAAGCAAAGCACGTTGTGCCTGCAGTAAGCAGCCGGGACAATTGCGGCCGCTTCTTTCCAATGCCATAGGTCTCGCATTTAAATGCTAGACCTGTTGCATTGCAAATATTTTTATTATTTACAGTTAAATAATGGCGGCCACACATCACACGCCCAATATGGACGCTGCGCTTAGTAGCAGCCTGGTCCGAACCCTCCTGCTCTCTGCTGCCTTGGGGAGGTACTCATCGGGGGAGAGACGAGGTGCTGGTGCTTGTTTCTTTGAAGCGCCGTGACGTAGCGCTTAAACTTTAAATTGCCGGCAGACCCTAAGCGCCCCCGCCAGGATGACACTGTGCGCAGCCGCATCGGCACCCACAACTCACTGCGACCAAGAAAATGAAAAGCCCACCTAGTTATGGTAAAACGCACATCATTTGTGAATATATTTATATTTATATATATATATATATATATATATATATTCCTCTCCTCGCCACAATCCTCCGGAAAAACGAGTGCAGACCTCTTTTAGTGCAGAAATTTTCATTTATTTCACCAGTCCTCTGCCATTACGCGTTTCGGCCGTACAAGCGGCCTTGATCACATATATCCCAAGAAACGAAGTTGCGGTATGCTGGCGTGCTGCCAAATCGCTGGTGGTGCACAATGGTGGCGCTACCGCTAGCGCTAAAATGTAGAAAATAATCTCCCAAAATCTATATGTTAAGGAGAGCCGGCACTCGTGGTCATGGGGATTCTCCTGTTTATTGCGTCAGATACACAGGACACATGAGCAAACACAAGAGGGACGCGTTTCGGCAGTCACGCTGCCTTTTCCGAACGCGTCCCTCTTGTGTTTGTTCATGTGTCCTGTGTATCTGACGCAATAAGCAGGAGAATCCCCATGACCACAGTGCCGCTCTCCTAACATATAGATTTTGGGAGATTATTTTATATATATATATATATATATATATATATATATATATATATATATATATATCCACAGCGTAGTTCGGCTAAACCCAAGCCTCTTATCCACGGCGGGTGACACGGCAGGGGAAGCCAACCCCTAATATCCACACAAATCCAATGCCGAGAAGTATAGAAAAACACTCACAGGGGAACTCCGTTAATACAATCCTTTATTCCACAAAAGCCAACATGAAGCGTTTCGGCTTACGCCTTACTCTTATGTTTTTATGCTTTTTCTGATCAAGGATTACGAGAGGAAAGGAGCGTGAATATTGTACCTCCGCGTTGGAAGCACCCGTCCGTGAGTGCGCGGTTTGTGGTGCAAGGGAGCGTTGATAGATATATAAATCCAAGAGTGCCCTCAAATTGAACGTCGGCGCGCCTCTCGTGGTGCGGTGTGAAATTCCTCCGGCAGGGCAGCCGGTAATTATGAACAAGGTGACCCCTGAGCCCAGGGATCAATTGAAAACGCACTCACTCGAAATCCGCTAATTTTCAAGTTGCTTTTTATTGCTTTTAAGCAAACATCGCTATGCCCAACGCGTTTCGGTTCCTCACACGAACCTTGATCACGTTTTCAATTGATCCCTGGGCTCAGGGGTCACCTTGTTCATATATATATATATATATATATATATATATAATATATATATATATATATATATATATATATATATATATATACACACAGCACTATTTATAACAACAATTGCTGTAACTTGACAAATTGCATGACCTATTGCATTGTATTGCAAATGCTTTAAAAGAAAATAAAGTGCGCGTTTGAAATACATCCTGCAACAAAAGTGTGCACGTTTAAAATGCATACTGCTTTGAAGCAGAGCAGCTGCATTGTTCATTTAGTTGCTCTGTTTCATTGCAGTATGTATTTTACACGTGCACTTTTGTTGCGGTATATATGTTTTAAACGCGCGCACACTTTATTTTCTTTAGTTGCTCTGTTTAATTGCGGTATGTATTTTACACGTGCACACTTTTGTTGCGGTATATATTTTAAACGCGCGCACACTTTATTTTCTTTTGTTGCTTTTACGAAGTTTTTTACAGTATCTTACAGTATTAAATGGCGATATACACATTTTTACTTTTCACTTGGGTTAGTCCCATAGTACCAGCATTGGCAACCTACCCCACCCCTCCAACGTAACATGCATGCTCATAAATAAACACACAACACATTTCTTGTTTGGGTAAAATTGCTGCAGGTTTATTACATACACCGTTATGTAATATGGTGGGTTATCTTACGGGCGATCCAAGGGCAGGCAACCGTCTGGGCCGCCTGCCCGCCTGATGAGCCAAGCAGCACTGGGGCGAACCCCATCTGTGCTGCCACTTCTGGTGATCCTCTTCCCGGATCACGTGACACATGGTCCCTTATTACTCACGCCCCTTTCAGGGCGTAGCGTAGCATAGCAAACCCCCCAGTTGTTCAGGCCCACAACCGCCCGAAGGACTAACGGGGCGCCGACACGGTTTTCCAGGAACCTCCAATGAGGCTCCTAGGATTTGGCTCTGGCACCCACCATGGTGCCGCGCAGAGGTACCCTTCTGTACCCCTCTGCTTCCAGATCGCCCTGTAACTCCGCCTGCAACGAAAAAAGACAACATTACAACATTCTCTGCCTCCTGCCTGCCACGAACCACGCCGGGTAAGCGGTAGGGTGGGAGACGGCGTGTCCGGGCGCGCGAAAGAGGACGACAAGATGGTGGGGGGAGGCCTATATACCCCTCCCCCTGTCCTCGCGCCCCGGAAGTGATGCTCGCCTAGCGCGCTGCGACAAGGCTTGGGGGACTCCTCCCTGAGTCCCTGCCCCTTCGGGGGTGTGGGGTGCCCAGCTGGTACTAGAGGGCTGCCCTCTTTAGTGGCCCCCTGCGGGGGCCTCGGACAGCCGCATAGTACCAGCATTGGCAACCTACCCCACCCCTCCAACGTAACATGCATGCTCATAAATAAACACACAACACATTTCTTGTTTGGGTAAAATTGCTGCAGGTTTATTACATACACCGTTATGTAATATGGTGGGTTATCTTACGGGCGATCCAAGGGCAGGCAACCGTCTGGGCCGCCTGCCCGCCTGATGAGCCAAGCAGCACTGGGGCGAACCCCATCTGTGCTGCCAATTCTGGTGATCCTCTTCCCGGATCACGTGACACATGGTCCCTTATTACTCACGCCCCTTTCAGGGCGGAGCGTAGCATAGCAAACCCCCCAGTTGTTCAGGCCCACAACCGCCCGAAGGACTAACGGGGCGCCGACACGGTTTTCCAGGAACCTCCAATGAGGCTCCTAGGATTTGGCTCTGGCACCCACCATGGTGCCGCGCAGAGGTACCCTTCTGTACCCCTCTGCTTCCAGATCGCCCTGTAACTCCGCCACAGCTCTGGAGGTGGCCACCGTCGCCGCCAGAGCCCCCCACCAAAAGCTCCTTTCTCACCTGCAACCTCATTTCCAGGCCTCCTGCAAAGCTAGGGAAGAGATCCCTCCCACTGGTGATAGATGAACCCCATCTATATCACAATAGCCCTTGCCGATAGCCTGGATCAGCTAGTGTCTAATGCAACACAAAGGCCCTTCTGCCCTGTGAATTTGTGCCAAGAACTATCCACCCTCCTGTGGGAAAGTTCCACTACTTCACATAACTCAGCCCCGTGCCAACTCTGGGCGGGGCAGATCAGATTCCCTGGCTCACATTGCCCCATGAATTTGCTGAGCTCACCTAGCCTAGGACGGTTTGTCTAGCGCACCTGTGTCCCCACTTAAGGGACAGCTGCCCGCTTGTTGGGAGACCGCTCCCACACCCACCTGCCTACTTCTGGCTATTCGGGCGAGAAGGATTATACTTTAACCTTTGCACCGTCCATTTGCTTTCTAACTCATGACGCACAGGAATGTCCATAACTAGACGTGTGTGACGATGAGCCAGGGTGCCCTTGCCGTGCATCCCTTATTTCTTATGGGAATTTCGCCAGCTCAGCTCCCTTCGTGGTGAACCCCCCTAGGGATACCAGCTAGAGAATCCATCTGATTAATGCAGTGCGCACTGGCTGCCATATGGTGCCTAACTTTAAGGATTGGCTAAGTCCTATTTTGCCCTTCATCCCAGAATATTCCCGAATAGGAGGGGGGGGGGTTCACACTGCTCGTCTTGCCTTTTGTGCTTGGCACCTTGTTCCCCCCTTTCTTGGGGACGCAGCACAATGTGTTAGCTGACAGCACCCCCGCCCAGTGAGGCTAATATAGCTAACCGGGCAGGGCATTTGACCTTAACTGCAGGAAAAGTCGACAGGCTAGAACCCTCCCTGCGAGAGCCCCCGGATAGGGGGGCAGGGCGTTCACACTGCCCACCCCAGGGCAACCCCAGCGGTGGAAAATTACCTGCTCAGTTAAATTTAGCTTTTTGTTGATCACTGGACATGCCAAATGTTCTTTTACATAGTAGCCTTTTGTGCTTGACACCTTGTGCCCCCATTACTTGGGATGGCAGCCCACTGTTGGCTGACAGCGTCACCACCCAGCGTGGCATCTATTACTGACCGGGCGGGCGTTTGCGCCTAACTGCAGGATCATAGTCAACTGCCCTTGGTTCTGGGGTGCACTTATTTCGCCCCTTTGCCCAGACTTATGCACAAACCCCTTTGCTTGCTACCCTGGTGAACACCTTAATGGTATCGAAGCTGGTTTGAAACAATGTATGTCTTGCGCCCACTACTGGAGACACCTCACCCTTTCGTGTAATTACAACTTACGCAGCGCACCCCGCTTGCCTAACTGCCATCGGATCACAGATGCACAGTACCTACTGTGCCTCTCCGACCCTGGATGCTTTAAACCTGCCACAGTGACGGAAACCAAGCTTCCCAGTTCCCTGTTTAGCTGCAGTACACCGTCAGTGGGTCCGCTAGGAGATACCACAAACAGACACGCATATGTATTGTGCCCACTATTGGCGACAACTCACCCCTTCGTGGAGTGACAACTACACGGTGCCTACCCAAGTCACCCAACAGACAAGTTGGCCCTGACTACCTTGTGTTCTGGTGCCAGGTTTGGGAAGAGCCTTGCCTTCACTAGCTGCCCCCCTGGGAAACACAAAGACAGTGCTCTGGCCGCAGCGCAGCGATGCCCTCGTGTAGCATCGAACCCCATGTCAAATAAGAGTGACAACTCCAACTTACTTAAGACTACACCATGACCATGGGTGGAGTTTAGCTCTTCCCCAAACTTCTGCTAGCGTAACCCACGGTCACGCCTCCTGTTCAGATCACTTTAGTAATTCATGGCACTGACCCACAAGGGCCTAATACTGGGCTGTGTAAATGGGGCCCAGTGTGACCTTAACACTCGGCTTGGTGTGGATGGGTGCTAACAATACCTGGCTGAAGTGCAATCCCTTTGACAATCACTCCTGACAAGATGTGCCAATGCAGGTAGAAGCAAGAGATATCCAGCCCACCTTACTTCCTGTCCCAGTGATCTGAGTAACTTAGTGAAAGATGCACCTTTGAACTGATAGCGGAAACTGTTACTTACGCCTGCAAATGCTCTGCTCAGAGCAGCCCGCAAGACTAATGAAACGTTGTCAATTTGGCTGTCAACTTTGCTGCCTGTGCCACCATTCCGCCCCATGGAAATTGTTCTGGGCTCTCGCTTACTACCCTGCTGAGTGAGCCCACTGTATTCACCAGATTCATTAACAATTTCCGCTTCTGACTGTACTTGGTAACACGTACACCCCATGGTATCTTGGCGCTGCATAACATGTTTGTTACTCAGCTCCATGGTACTTGTTTTATCGACCTCAGAAGGATGAAATGCTTGTTGATTGCAACCTTGTTGGTGTACATACATAGAAGAGCAGACTAGACACCCGAGTATGAATTACTCTTGTGCAGCTTACTGCTTTTTAAATTAAGCCCCTGCTCGCAAACTGGGAGAGGGATAGTGCAGTGGGCACAGTTAACAATGCTTCCATCAGGGACAAACATCTTGCTAACCCGGTTTGAGGAGCAAGCACGCTGATGCTGATCATGGGCGGGCCCATGAAATCCCACCCTTATCCGCCCCCCGCCAAATTCTGGTAGTAGTGATCCTAGCACAATTGCAGCAATTTGGTGAACGTGCCAGGTTTACAATGATCTGTACTCGAAAATACCAGGACAGTGGAAGGTCTGACCTCGTTCTAGTGCCACAAAGATTAACGTGTTTGTACCAGTGTAAGCATTTTGTGTTGTACTAATGCGCACACGTCATAGCAGATAAGAGGCTGCTCTGCTTCCGGTGGAGGGTGTTCGAGTTTCTTGGGAGGGAGGGAACAGGGTCTCCAGGGTGGACGCTCCCTGGCCGGCCCACGAGCAGCCACAAAGTGCCACACAGGACAGCTGAAATGTGACATCCAAAAACAAACAGTGCATACGAACCACCACTGTCAACTCCCACTCCATGCAAAATCCTCCCTTGGGCTGGCCCCACCATGATCAAACACGACATCTCGACTGAGCATGTGAGCGCCGAAAATTCACAGCTCGCCAACAGCAGAGAAGCGGCCAGCTCCCATCGTCCTCACCAGAAGGCACCGGTTCTAAATCCGGCCCCCCACATGATCTTGGGCAGAAAAGTTAACCGGTGAGGATATCAACTTCCTCACCTGCAAAAGCAGGGAGTGCTGGCGAACAGGCTCATCCCTGAATACCAGTCACAATGTTAACCGTGTATGTCCAAAAAACGTTAGAGGGCCTTTCCCCTCCAACATGACAAATTGTTGGCGTCCTGGACACCTCTGCAAGTATGAGTGTGTGCCCACGTGTACAACTACATTTGATGCATGTATTGGACACTGTGTCCAACAGTGCCCAGCAGTACATCATCCCATTACTCTGTTGGTAGTGTGGGACTAGATACCACCATTTCCGGTACCAGTAGTGCTTCACGGCAAAGACAACGATTGGCCTGCCACCAAGAGGCATGTCTGCTGGCCACTGCCTGCACACACCTCTGATCTGCTGCCTGCTCTCACCCCTCTGCAGCTGTAATAACCCCCATTAGACCAACGAGAAACTCTAAGACCACCAAGGTTTAAGGCTTGCATTGGTGCGCATTACCGGGCTTAGATGCGCCTTGAGCGATGTACACATGTTACATAAACCCTAGTGGCACAAGGACCTTGTCGGCCATGCAGCTAAGTCTTCACTCAATGCAATAAAACGAAACCAATTGCACCAGCGCACGGCCCCCACAGCGCCCCCCAGGCGCCAACGAGACAAGCCAAAGTTTGTACCGAGCATCCCCACTCCAAGGAAAGGCACCACAACCAACACGCTGCGCAGGTCACTCACAAAGGCACCACTGTAAGGAGCCCACGTTAACGGCCCCTACATGAACCTGGAGTGCACCCTGTGAATGATGTATGCTGAAAAGACTGCCCGTCGCCCATACACTGTTATTACATAAAGAACGAACACTGGTAGGCCTGGAGCGATACCCCGGAGTTTACAGCTGCCAGTCCGCGGTGACCTCAAACACCTCACCTGTGTGCTATTAAAATTAAATCTTTTGCCCAAACACAGTGGTATAATCCTGTGACAACAAATGACTATAAACAGAACGCTTTGTCGCCCTTATGCAGAAACTAGGGCTGTTCCACCTAGCAAGGACGCTGCGCCCTTATAATCCGGCAGCCAAGGCGTGCCCGTGAACCACCGAACATATCCTGTGACGCTGCATGTTCTGCGCTATCCCGTACCTGAGAAACGCAAGTGCCCCAGTTAAATTACATCCGTATGAGGGAAAACATACAATTGACACGTGAATAGCAGTTCAGCCACCAGAGCATAACGCGAACCGGCTGTTGGGAAAAGCAAAATGATGCTCGGAACCAGTTCGAGCCAGGCACCCGCAAGCAGCACGCTGGCCAGGGCTGTTTTAAGGCAGCAGGCACAGATCCTCCGGGGCCCTGCCCAGGAGCATGCTTCCGCCTTAAAGTTCAGCATCTTACCTTGGTCGTCAACTCTTGTTTACTATTGATGACCTTATGAGACTTAATTTATGTGCTGTATGACCGCACGGTGTGCCACGCACCCTCCTCTAAATCCGCAACCGACACAGAGAGGCATCCCCCTTAGAAGCAGCTCTGCACTCTGTCTCGGTGCTCCGTGCCGGGTCTCCCTATCTCTTTAACTCCAGACAGTAGCGCGACATGAGGAGCGCACCACGTGCCCGTTGGCGACTTGGCCCAACCTGACCAGTGGTTCTTGTACCCAAACTCAAAGGGACTCTTATTGCTGACCTCAGATGGAAGAAAGGCTGAGTGTATCCCACCAGGATAAAATCTGTGTCCGTTAGAGCGAGGATCAAAGAGCCAGCCCACTAGGCCAGAAGGGACTCTCACCGGGCCCAAAGGAACACACCCACCACACGCCAAAACAATAGAGAAGGAAGGCACCTCGCGAACGTCCCATAGGCCTGGCCAGAATCACAAAGTATAAGCAGGCACTGCTAAAACGCAGCACTGGAGAAGAGCTAGAGAAAAGCCTATGCCCCCCAACATCGATCAGCAACAAACAATAGAGAATCATCGAAATCGAGCTGTACTGCATAAAATGTCTTAGACTCTTGTCATCTCTTAGACAAATAGCAAAACGGGCTGAAGGAATCACACGGAGATAAGGTTTGCTTCTCAACTCCCGCACAGCCAGGTCTTCCCCGGAGGTGCTTTTCCTGCCCAATGCACAACCACTGCCGGACACTCTGCTACCTTAACTCCTGCAGTTTCTTTGCATCGCACTCAAAGCATATTACTGCAAAGCGAGACAGTTCCGCTAGAGCCTTGACCCTGGCCCCCAGCGCTACTGCTCTTCTCGAGGACGAAACGCACTACTCTGCGAGACACAGGAAGAAGTATTGGGTGCCAGAGACACCATAGAAGAGTTGGTTCCTGCGGCCGAATTCTTACACCGCTAGCGCTACTTAACATCTGGACTATAGGAACGCCAACCCTGAGGGGGAGCCACGCGGCACTCGCTGCCCTTCCAGCAGAGAAACCGGTGTTAGTCCCAACACCAATGTGGAAGAGCACTACCGTAATGCAGGCACTACTGACAGAGCACCGGGTACGCCCAAACCACAGGCCCCGCAAAATAACATTTCAACGTTACAATTACAAAAGGACATGCACCTAGCAATGACCACAGATGGACTCTTCTCTCTCGGGTTTCCCCTGCGAATCAAAGGTAGGAAACCCAACTCTGCCTCCGTCACTAACTCCGATGCAACCAGAAAGAAACACGCCTTTCAGCCCTGTACAGCTGAACCTAGGAGCGAGTCCACCTGCACGGCTCTAATTGTTACCGGCCACCCGCCGACTGCGGACACCCTCGACAAAGGCCCCCAGATCGTTACTCCAATGGTGCCGGGTACCAAGGGGCCTGGAGACATGGTCGGCAGTCCCCGAAACGAGGGGGGGGGGGGAAGCGGGCGCCCGGAGGCCAAACGCAATTGCCCCCAGCGGGCCCCGGACTATCCATCTATTCCCCACCTGTGTGCATAGCAGGCCGGTTGTGCCCGTTTCCCCCTCGGGCTGGTACCAGCGCAGGTTCACCTTGAAACATACCACGGCCCGCGTGCACTAATACCATTACTCCAGTTGTAACTACCTCTGCCCCGAAACTGGCACTAAAGCTCCGACTCACCAAAGGTCATACTCGCTAGCAACAAGGGAAAGCTGGCCCGATTCCAAACCCTATGCTTTGTAGCACCGCAACAGCGGGGGCTCAGAGCTTTCCCCGCTCGCGGAACCGGACCTGTGACCCCAGTCCCCCATGCCGGCCGACAGCCCTCGACACCATGGACCCCGCTAGCACTCGCTCCCCCAACCGCTAACTGGCAGCCCGGATGACTGATAAAATTAACACCGCGAGGATTCGCTGGGGAAAAACCTTCGTACCCTTTCGGAGCATAACTCATAAATGCCACTGGGTACGGTGAAATTAAAAGGAAGTAAAGACTCTAACAAGGGCCGTCTGTACTCTGAGTTTAAGCTTTACTTTTAGTGAAATGGTTTATGAAAAACCACTCAGCTGCCCTCGAACTCACAACCTCGGCATGGCTCAGTGCAAGTACTGCTGTATAAGTACCGCGCGCTAACCGATTGCGCCACTGGAGCTCACTCTCATTCCTACCATGAGTCGTGTCGGACTGGTCACATTAGCATACGATCCGAACTCATGACCCACAACTGCCCGACAAAGAGCCGTGAGGAGATAGGCCCGTACGACGTGCGGAGAAGGGGGCATCATCACGCCACACAAACCCACTCCACCACCCCCACCATGAGCCCGCACGTAGGCCGTGCCCGACCAGGCCGCGGGCCCTTGGCCCATGCTGCTTCCCCCTGCTACACAACACACCGCCTGGCCAAAATGCTCGGGGACATCCAGGCCCCTGACCCCCCGCCCAGCTCACCCGTGAGACCAGGCTCCAACACGCGGTTGGAGCCACAGACCTAAAGGAAAGCCCAGGTGGGTGAGGGGGGGTGGGGGGGCTACAGCGCCAACACACTCACGGGTACAAAACCGGACGCCAGACCACGAACGACGGCGTCACCTGGACGGCGTGTCCGACACCCTTAGTGGGCCCCCGCTGACGCCATATACAATAAACATGGAGTCTGCCGCCTCTGAGAGCCCCCAACCACACCAGAGTGCGGGGAGTCATATCGAAGCCCAAGGCGTTGGAGGAAGTCCCGGGGATTTCAATCTCGGGGGCAGTTCTAAAGCGGTCGCCCCCAGCTACCGCACCCCCCCAGCACAACCCATGCTGCGGCCAGCACGACCCCGCGGGCCTTCGCTAGGCCCAGACAATACCTCCACGGAGCCCTAAGAACTCCACAAGCTCGGACCGCAGCAGGCAGTGCCTAAAGAAGGGAGGGACAACCTCACCTCACAACGCAACCCTGGACCGGCACGATACGATCCCACGAAGACGACCCTCCGCGCTGGAAAAACCACTAAGACGGCGTGTCCGGGCGCGCGAAAAGAGGACGGCAAGATGGTGGGGGGAGGCCTATATACCTCTCCCCCTGTCCTCGCGCCCCGGAAGTGATGCTCGCCTAGCGCGCTGCGACAAGGCTTGGGGGACTCCTCCCTGAGTCCCTGCCCCTTTGGGGGTGTGGGGTGCCCAGCTGGTACTAGAGGGCTGCCCTGTTTAGTGGCCCCCTGCGGGGGCCTCGGACAGCCGCATTTCTATTGCCACACGATTCCACTAGTTTAAGCACATCGTGGTGATCTCGCGGCGGAGTTGCGGTACTGTTTGTCTTCATTAGTGTAAATTGGGCTTTGTGTGTATGTTGTGCAAGGATCAGGGCAGGTAACCAGCAATTACTTTCCTATTTCTTATGCCGATACGCCAGCCACTCCGTTTTGTTAAGGTGCGGACTGAGTGCTCCACGCCTCCTGTGCTCTCTTCCTCCCTGCCAATGTTGTCTGTTCGCTTGAGGTGCACATTGTAAATGCTTTAAACTGGGTCACCCCCCGCGATGCCTCTCAGCTTTGTTATTGTCAGTTTGGGCCCTTCCTGCGAAGCCAGCAGCGTCCATCTTGTCTCCAACCAGTGACAATCTTTGGATTTGTTGTTTGATTTTTGTAATGTGTGGATTGAACTGCAATTCGGAAAAAGGCGAGCTGCAGTACATACAACAGTGACACAAAGGCTGTCAATGAATGTATTTACGTTTTTGCTTTGTGAAAGAAACTGGGTTAACCGACTTGCATAAGTGTGTTGTGCTTTTGAACAAAAAATACCTATTGCTATCATTACAACTAACTGGTATGTCGTGTTTTCTTTCTTAAAAATGCGGCAGCTAAATGAAATACATTGTTTAAATTATAAAAAATGTTACAGTTATTTAAAACAACTAAAAAATGCACGTGTATTCTGCATGTGTTTTACAAAAAGATTATTCAGTGCTTTACCTCGAGCTTTTTCTCTTCTATGAAACACTTAATTTGTTCAGTTTAGATTATGTGTGATTACATTATTATTTTACTGTGCATAAGGACTGATATGCAAAATATTTCCAATCTAGCAATACATTAGTTTATCATTTAAATCAGTGTAATCTATCCCGGGGCCCATGGGACTAATTGACCCCAGTTGAAATGGTGCATGAAGGTGATTAGAACCACCTTTAAAAAACATATACAATGTTTATTGTTTATTTATACTTGATCTGTCTTGTTGTGGAAATATGAGGAGGTCAATTGTGTTTACAGTAGTTTGTGCACAAAGGATGTGGCCTCTCGGCGTACAAATGTGCAGCCGCAACGTCCCAAGCTCGAAGATTCCTCTTCTGCTCCCGTCCCTTACATTACGTCTACCTGCCCCTTCACCGTCTCCCCGCTCGCCCTCTTCACTCTTCCTCTCTTTCCTTCCACTCTCTCCTCCCCCTTTCGTCTGGAAAACCCTTAAAATGCTGCAGTTTACTTTATCTGGGTGACTGCAACGCAATGTATTTTCTTTCCTTATTACGGTGGTGTGCATGTGATATTGCCATGGTGGTGACTCATGCATGTGGTGGTTACGTGGCAATGTGACGTGTTTGTGATGACATTTGTGACAGTAATTTTTACGTGTAATGCTGTGTTCTGCCGTGACTTGTGTATGTAATGATGTACCTCTTGGTCACATGCATTTTAAAGTGTGCGTTTATTTGTATGTAATGGAGCATGTGGATCGTAATTGTGACTTATGCATCTGGGGATGTATGTGGCAATAAATAGTGTGTGCATGTGATAACGTACATGAAAGGAGGTAAGAGTCAGCATAGCGTTTCTGCTCAGCACTTACTATTCTAAGCACACAAGCATTTAAGGTCATACAGTCCTTTATTTGTTAACAAGGGTTTTCGATTTCAGGACTCAATAGTAGTGCTACATTTGTGCTTTCAGTTCCTTGAAATCTAGGCCACTCCTCACCACATTCTTCCAATTACCCAATATTTGTGGACAGGCCTTATGCATAATGCAGCACATTTTGTAATAGTATTACTTCATTATTTAGTCAGGTCAAAAATTAAAATTAAGGACTGTTGGACTTGGCCCTTTTTGGCAGGTTCACCCCTAAACTTTTTGCCTTAAGTTCTGACATGGTGTTGGTGGTTTTAGGCCTCTGGGCACTTTCGCACTGTGGTCCAGTGGAAAGTGCGTGCGCTCTCTGTGTTACATTGGTGAAGTTGGCCTGCCCTCCCATAAGAATGCATTGGGGATAAGTGTGTCCGTGGTAATTCCTGGTATGAGAGGAGCAGTGTGGTCAAGTCTAGTATGTATGAATTCGTGAGAATAAATGCTGCGCAATGGTGTGCACAGATTTATGATGACTGGTGGAGAAATGCCACTTTTCGAAGTTGGCATTTCTGTGTGCTATGTGTCTGCCTGCCTGATGTGAATTGCATGTCTGGCATGTGAGTGACAGGGGCTGGGAGGTGTGTGTGGCTCCAGGAGGGGCAGGGTGATTCAGCGCTGGGCTGAATTGGACACCTGGGCTGGGAGTAGTGGGAGGGGTGATCCCCTGACTCTGAATAGGATGGTGCCTGCCCTAGTGAATGCTGGCTCCGCCCCCTGTGGTGTGTCTGATCACCTAGCCCCCACCTGACAAAGGGGAAGAGGAGCTTGGAAAACAAAGTGCTCCAAATCCCCCCTGAACCAGTTGCATCTGGTTCCCCCATGCCCTGCACTACAGACAAAGAGAGTTTGTGGTATAAATGTAGGGGCTGTGACCCCATGAAATTGTTCAGTTCCTGTGTTGTTCCTGACTTGCTGAGGGGCTTGCTGCTGCTGGGGCCCAGGAGGAACCGCCATGGGGGCTTACCTCCCTGCTGGAGGGCCCTGTGTGCTGGCCTCCCTGGGTCCAGCTATGCCCCAGGGACCATTTTGCTTCTTTTCAGCCTCCAGGACTTTTGGCTGCGTCTAGCGCCTTGTGAGCGCTTTTATTTTTATTTCCCCTGAAGAGGAAAAGCGTGGGTTGCGCAGCGCTGAGCTTCAGCCCTTTGGAGAGGGAATCCCCACCGTAGGGATTCCCCCCGTGATGTCTTGGGAGCGGGTGCCCACCCCGCTTTATGTGTATTTTGGCCGCGTTTTGCCGCCTCTGCACTTCTGCTTATTTTTGGCAGCGGGAGCCCACCCCGCTGCTTTATGCCTATTACGGGTGCCCACCCCGCTTTATATTTTACATTAAGAGGGAGCCTACCCCTCATTGCCGCCACGAAGAAAAGGAGAACCGAAATCACCGCCGCGGCCCCGATCGCCAAACCGAAAGTCAGGCAACTTCGCCTGGGACGTAGGCGGGGCCGGAAGTGAGGCGGTGGTGCTGTCGGTGGAAGCCCCCGGGTAAAGCGAGGAGTGCGGCGTGGTGAGCAGGGCTCCCGTGACCTGTTGGGAGCCCCGGTGCCAGAAGGAGAGGGTGAAGGCAGGCGAGAGCCCACCCCGCCTACGTGGCAGCTACCGAGTGCAGCAGGATCCCCGGCGAGGCTCTCATGAGAGAGAGAGCCCCGCGTGCTGCCCGCCGAGGAGACCAGCAGAGTCCTGCCCGCAGTCCGGTGAGTGGAGCTGGTGGGGAGGAGGTAGATGTCAAGGCACTCTATCGGTGCCTGCCACCAGTGTTGCTCCCCCTAAGGCACAGTGTTGGTGCCTGAGCAGACCCGCCAGAGAGCGGACCGCTCCCACGTTGTTGGCCTATTTCTTAGAGGGCCCAGGGAGGCCAGTGCTGGTCCCAGTGCCCCATGTCAGTCTCCGAGCGGCCCCGCATGACAGAGGGCCGCTCCTACGATGGGGGGCGCATCGGGGCACATTGTCGTTGCCCGCGCTCCATTGTGGGGCATGCTTTGTTTAAAGAGCCCGTGTGGCTCCAGGAGAGGCACGGAGTTAATGCCCATTGGTGAGCGGGCCCGCCGTAGCGGGCTGCTCCAACGCGTGGGGGCAGTTTGGCCCTAATTACCCGGAGCCCGTGGGGGCTCCCGATCGGAGCACATTGTCGGTGCTCGTTCTCCTGCGCCAGCTGCCCCGCCTGACAGTGGGCAGCCGCCACATTTTGCCACATTCAGTTGGAGAGCCCCAGTGAGGCCCCGAGGGCACAGTTGTGCCAGGGCCTATTTGGTTGTTCCCAGCTGCACCGCACCAGCGCGGGCAGCTGCAACGTTTTGCGCACCTTGGTTCAGAGGGCACAGGGGTGCCAGGCCTTCACTGGAGTTTCAGCTGCGCAGCACTTAGTGCCAGCTGCCAAGTTTAGGTCACAGTTCTTTGGGGGCATGTTTTGAGAGAGAGGAGTGAGATGCACTCCTCGGCCCCAGCGCAATTGCGAACTATGCTGCATTGGCAGCGCGCCCTGACATTTTGGACACAGGGCATTTGAGCCCCTTTGAGAAGGCCAGTTGGCCAGGGGGACTGTTAGGTTTGTAGGGCGCCAGGCCCTAATGTGATTTATGTGGTGCTAGGAAATGTGATTCCTGTACTATGATTTACGCACCCTGTTTTATGCCTCTAACTGTGGTTTATGTATGAGGTTATTTGCATACTGTGGTTTATGCTGGGGAGATTATTCTCTACTGTGAGTTATGCCCCTAATGCGAGTTATGCTTAGGAGGTTATTGTCTAATGCGTTTAGACTTATGAGATGATTGCATAATGTGTTTAGGCTGGTGAGGTTGGCGCAGAATGTAATTCACGCCTAAATGTGATACTGTGCATAATGTGGTTTATGTTACAGGATGATGCTGAGTACAGTGGTTACCAGTGATTACTGGTTGTACGTGTATGATATGTCTTACTTTTGCTAAGTTCACTTTGTGATGGTTCTGACAGCGGTCCAGTAGGCCCTGTCAGGTGTAAATAATCCCTTGTAGATATTACCTAGTGCCAGGTGGCACCATGTATATGATGTGAGTACTATTCTAATGTGTTATGAGAATACAAAGGCTATTTTTGATATAACCTTGTGTGGAGTTCCTTTTGTAGTGTGCCTGGTGTGTTGTTGCTGTGTGCGTGCGCAAACGCTTTACACATTGCCTCCGGGATAAGCCTGACTGCTCGTGCCAAGCTACCAAGGGGGTAAGCAGGGGTTATCTTTGGCGTGTAACTCCCTCGCCCTGACTAGAGTGGTGGTCTCTGCCTGGCTTTGGCGCAAGCCTTAGCCAACCAGAGATCCCATTTCTAACAAGGACGCTATATTAAATTTGTTAACACTTTAACAGCACCTTTAAATACAGGTAAGGACATCGCCTTTATAATTTCTTATAAGGCCCCAAAGGCGAGACCTATTGGCTATGCCAATGCTTGTTCTTTCTTATGCTTCTTTTCCTCACTAGTTTTACCTATTGTTTCATCACTTTTGTTTTCTCGACGACTCCGCAGGCTAGTCATGAATGAATAAATGAAAAGTAATTTGCATCGCGTGACTGCTGCTTAATAAGTAGCGTCCTGGCGCTTTGAGTGAGTAAGGATGAATTTACATCTCACTAAACAGAACGGTCTTTAGCTGAGCCATGTACTCTCGCCTCACCTGTGTCTTGCTACCCCATCCACACAAAGGCCCTAAGGCTGGTTCATGGCACTGTCAGGCACTGGGACCCACTGATCTCGGGGTGCCCTGGGAACCGACAGTAAATATTTCTACAACAGCTCTATGGAGATGCCTATGCGAAATCGGTTTCCAGTGACGCCCAAAACAACTTATAAACTCTGGGTGATGGCACCCAGCAGATAAGGAGCACAGCATTGTGGGAACTGGAGCGTGACCTCCGACCTCAAGACTGACATCTTCAAATCCACTAGTTTTTGAAAGAAACCTACAAAAAACAAGCATCCATCTCATTTTACCCTAACAAGCTTGCTCGCGCGCGCGCACACACACTCACACACACACACACGTAACTCAACATCAGGGGCTTAGAATGCCTGGTAGTTGGGCATCAGAACCTTCAGAGTACCGACCATGCCACCAGCCCACCTGTGCCCCTTTACATCAAATTGTTTGCTGCGCAAACAAATGATGGACGGAATGCTGAACAAATCAAACATTTGCTCTTTTTGCTTTTGTCGCCCTAAGTGGGAAGGGTATGCTCAGACGTGGTCCCGTGCTCGCTGTGCCACTGGATTCAAGCTTGTCTGTCTGGTGAGGGGTGATACCTCTAAACCTGTCCCAGGATGCTTGTTTCTGGTCCAGGGAGGATCTGGTCTGCCAGTTCGGGCTGGACTGTTCCCATTGGGAGCAGGGTCAAGAATGATTTTCATATGGCTGGGTCGAAATTGGGGTGGCGTGGTGAGTAAAATAAAAAATGATGGATGAAACCCAGATCGGTGACTAGGGGTGAATGTTTGATATGTTCAGCATTTCATCCATCATTTGTTCTTTTTGTCTTTCCATCATCAGGCTGGTCTTCCTCGAGCCCCTGACCGCACTTGGGTGCTGTAAGAGTCTCGACTTCCTCACATCACAGGCAAAGAAACGTCAGTGTGAAAACACAGACCCACACTCTAAATGTCAAAGTGGCAGGGAGGGATAACATAATATTTAAAGATAATCTGGCGCAACCTACTCCAAATAGAAGAGTCCCAGATTTATCAAATTGACACACAACGCAGCTCCCAAACTTGCTGCACTGCTTGCGTGAGAGGGAGAAAGCAGGAAAGTACCGTATGTACTGGCTCGCAATCAGGCTGCCTAGCACCACGCACACACACCTTTGCACCATAGTGCTAAGGTGTCTGTTTGAGTCTAGCATAGGTTTTGTACTGGAAGGATATGCTACAAGTACAAAATACTATGCCTAGACAAGCTTTAAAACTTTTCCAACTTCGGATGTGTGCTATACAGTGCAGCACACACGCAAAGTAAGAACGTTTAGGAGAAATAAGAGCCTTTCTCCTTTTTAACACCTTCTTCAAAGTGGCATTATTTTTTGGTGCAAAACCCAGTATATTATTGTTAGTAGATAGGGCTTTCTGTCAAAAAAACATGGGTGGTTGCACAGGAACAGCTATTAAAAATCAATGGTGCAGTTGAATGTTTAATAAATATTAAGAAAAAATAACTTTTATAAAGTTATAAAGCTTGAACTGTCAGTAGGCTAATTAGCTTGAGTCTCTGCCAGCTCCTAGCCTGTGCTCATGCGCGGGAATATGTGTGAAATGCCTCCCAAGAGCAAACAATAGGCTGAGCTGAATGCGCAGAGGTGACGACTCAGAACTCCACAGAATATTCAGAGTGGGGGCTGTGGCATCCTGTCGATACCACACTGTCAAATCCTGCTTTGTCTGTTAAGCCACATATAACACTTGGGGAGCATTTGGAAGGGAGAGTACCGGGTGCCAAGACAATTCTTGTGTATAGCATCTTCCGTCATCTATTTCAGCACTGGGAGACCGGTCCGGTCCTGTGGTATCAAGTAATCTGATTGGCTGGTCACAACTCAGAAAAAAATGCTGCTGTGTCCTGAAAATGTTTAATGTGTATATGGTGGCAGGCTACGGACATCCTGACCTCCAAGCACTTGTGGAGGAACCCAGATTGACCCCTCTTGAGTCCAAAAGAAAAAAAAGATTAGGTACCAAGGTACCACGGTATTCCTGTGGGGCCTAGTGTGACCCTCCTATAAGGTACTGCAGTACTCCCGCAGGAGTCACTCCACCAGCTTCACCCCGTGGTACTGCAAGTACCGTGCAAGCTCCACCGAGGAAGCTTGCACAGTATTGTAGTATCATTATTATTATTATGAGCTTATAAAGC
Source organism: Calotriton arnoldi (assembly GCA_963921515.1). Lineage (NCBI taxonomy): Eukaryota > Metazoa > Chordata > Amphibia > Caudata > Salamandridae > Calotriton > Calotriton arnoldi. Next base: position 1,122,610 of record CAWUFW010004083.1, on the reverse strand, counting down.
GCACTTATACCCAAGGGTGTCCTGGCGCTGCACACTGACTCCCTGGAGCACGAGGGGCCTATTCCCTAAATAACCAAGTCTTCAGCCCCTTTTTAAAAGAGAGGAGCTCCTCGGCATTCCTGATATGTTCCAGGCCTTCGCTGCACAGTATGAAAAGCTATTTCCTCCCCAACTGGCCTTCGGAGGAGCGCAACGCTCTCCCTGGCACATACCAATTGAAGCACCAACTCAAGAACTCTGGGCCACTGCCCTTCAATGCTTTGAAAACAGAGCACAAAGCCTTAAATTGAGCTCGTCTTGATACCGGCAGCCAGTGCAGTAGCCGGAGTCCCTCTCGAACGGAGGCAAACCTTGGGATGCCTGTTAGCAGTCTCGCCGCCGCGTTTTGAACCAACTGTAATCTGTACAGATGTTTTTTTTTCAGATTCAGGTACAGACTGTTACAGTAGTCCAAGCTCGACAGAATAAGGGCTGAGACTGCTAACCTAAAACCATCGGCTGGAAGAGAAAATTTAATTTTCCTCAATATCCTAAGGATATGGAAGCATGTCGAAACCACTCCGCTAACCTGATCCCCAAAATCAAGTTTCTGGTCCATGATCATGCCCAAATTCCTTGCCGTGCACGTGGGGACTGGAGGCTTCCCCAGAGCATCATGCCACATATCCGGAGTCCAGATGTTAGGATTGTTCCCAAATATCATGACCTCGGTCTTCCCTGCGTTCAATTTAAGGCAATTCAAGGCCATCCAGCCCGCAATATCTTTCAGGCAATCATGGCACCTCGCGGCCATATCCACTTGAGACCCTCGCTGTATGGATAACACGATTTGTGTGACATCTGCATAGGAAGTGAGTTGCAGGCCAAAGGATCTTATCAAAGCCGCCAATGGGCTGACATAAATGTTGAAAAGCGTGGGGCTCAGAGAAGACCCCTGTGGTACCCCACACAGGAGGGCGAAAGGTTTGGATTTATCAAGCCCCCGGTCAACTGTCTGGTCTCTGTCGGCCAAAAAGGACTTCAGGAGGCTCCAGGCAGTGCCTTCCACCCCCGCCCTCGAAAACCGGTCCATCAGCACCCCATGATGGACCGTGTCGAAGGCCGCCGATAGGTCCAACAGAATCAAAACAGCCACCCCTCCCTGGTCCACCGCCACTCTCACCTCCTCAGTGGCCTTGATCAAGGCCAGTTCTGTGCTGTGTCCTGCACGAAACCCGAACTATCATGGGGGTAAAGCTTGTGTGGCAGATACTGCAGGAGTTCCATGGTACTCGAAAAAAAGAAAAAGAAAATGTGGGTTGTATGCCCTTGTTGCTGGAGGCCAGGCCGTGTAGCCAACCTCCCCCAATGCACACGGCCCAAGGCCGTGCTCAGTTGGGGGGGTGGGGAGGCCTGGCTGCCTGCGGTTGTAGGAAGTTGGCTCTGTATATACTATACCAAAGTAAGGTATAGTGTGCACAGAGTCCAGTGTAACCCCAAAGGTAGGCAGAGGTAAAAGTAGATAATACCTTACTTTCTATTTGTGGTAGTGTGGGCGAGCAGTAAGGCTTTATCAGAGCGTAGTGTTAAGCATTTATTGTACACACTCAGGCAAGAAATGATGTCACACACTCAAAGACTGAACTCAGCCCATTTTGTTTGTATAAAAATATTATTTAGTTGTATTTTATTTTTTATAACCAAGCCAGGCCTGGTACAGGTAAGTATAATAATACTTTGCAAGAATAATGCAGTTAAATACAATTGAAATGCAGTGGGATGCAATTGGTTTGTCTACATGTAAGTTAACAGTCAAATTTACTTTACAGTTACTTTTGAGATTACTTTGTAGGTTACTTTTCAGATTACTTTTTAAGTTACTTTTGCTACTCATTGTGATATGCCTAGATATTACACTGGGACATTTCCTAGACAAAAGGTAAGTAAATCAGTTTTTACACATTTGCAGTTTCTTAGGGTTTTCATACAAACCAACTCCACACTTTTTCACAGAAAAGCAGTCAATGCAGTCCTATGAGAGAAAACAGTGTTATTGGTTTATCGGTAAGTACTTGGGGTTGGTATTCTGGGGTTAGAACCAGGGTTCCCCCAGGGTCGAGGATGCACTCTCAAAGCACCCTCAGCGGCACTAGGGCGGCCGGTTGCAGAGTGCTGAGGCCCAATGTTATCCAATGCGGGATAGGGGGCCTCCGGTTGGTGGCTGCTCACAAGCAGGCCACAAGGTTGTGGGAGCAAAGCTCCTGGTCTTAGGCTCAGGGCAAAAGGGGATCTGGTTTAGCACACAAGGAGCACCCACAGCAGCACAGGGGCGGCCGGGTGCTGTTTTGGCGTCGGGTGCCCTGTTGTTTTCAATGGGGATTGCCAGTTTTGGTTTTTAGCTGCAGGCTCGTTCCACGAAGTCTTCCAGGTGGAACCAACAGCTGAGCAGGTAAGTTGGAGGGCTCGGGGACGTAGGTGCACCTCAGGTTCTCTTCTCTAGGGCGCAGGGCGGCTGGATGCAGGGGTGCCTTTTGAGGTCAGATTTCACCTTACCGGGCCACTCGCTGTTGGGGGTGTCTCCGTGCAGAGGCTGCAGGCGATGTCGGGGAGTCCTGGAGGGGTCAACCCACAGTGGACTCGGACTCTGGAGCGCTGGAGGACCTTGCTGGAACCAGTGGGCCACTCGAAATCGGGCCGTAGGCGACGGGTGCAGTGGTGGTTCCAGGCGTCAGTTTTTTTTGTCCTCAGCAAGCTGAGTGTCTTAGGAGTTTCTTTTGAACAGAGCTGCTGTTCACAGTAGATTCGGTCTTAGTTAAAGGCAGTCAGTCCTCCCAGGGGTTCTGGAGGTCGCTGGCTGCAGGACAAGGTGACTTTGGCGCAGGATCTCTGGAAACTGCAGATGGGCCGGTAGGGCTGGGGCCAAGTCAGTTCTTCTCTACAGTCTCCTCTGCTGGGCATCTTCTTTCGTCTTTCTTCTTCGTAGGTTGTGGGAATCTATCCTCTTGGTTCAGGGCTGCCCCCTAAATACTGTATTTAGGGGGCGTTTTAGGGGTCTCGAGGTCAGTAGCCAATGGGCTAATGACCTTATGGTGACTACACCCTTGGGATGCTCACCCCATGTGGGGGAGTAGGCACAAACCCTAATCCTGATTGCAGAGTGCCTGCAATCTGCAAGATAGCGGGCACTGAAGAGTGGGCTTCACCTCGCCTCTCCCACCTGAGGGGTGGGGTTGGCAGAGGTGGGTACACCTTCTGGGTTGCTCTAATTCTTTCCGCCTGTCTTCCTGCCGAAAAGGGGGTGAGACCGGAAGGGGGCCTGTTCCTGAGAGCAGGTGAGGCTGGGGGTCGTGTTACAAAGGCAGCAAGGCCTTTGAAGCTCCCCTGCCACAGATGGCTCTTCCTGACCTGGGGGATGTGTGAACACCTCCGCCCAGGAAAGACTTTGTTTCTGGGCTCAGGGAGTGAAGGCTCCCACCCCAGGGGTCCAGAAACATGTCTCGTGGTGGCAAATTGGTGTTTACCAGTCAGGGAACCCACCAGAGGCTGGTTGTTTTTCAGGGGGCATCTCTAAGATGCCCTCTGAGCGCATTGTATAATAAATCCCACACTGGCATCAGTGTGGGTTTATTATGCTGAGAAGTTTGATACCAAACTTACCAGAATTCAGTAAAGCCATTATGGTGCTGTGGAGGTCGTAATGACAAACTCCAAGACCATATACTCTTTTATGGCTTTACTGCACTTACAATGTCTAAGAATGAACTTAGACACTGTAGGAGTACAGTGCTCATGCAACTGCACCCTCACCAGTGGTATAGTGCGCCCAGCTAGAAGGGCGTCTTACCTATACTATAGGCAGTGGGTTGCAGGCATGGCACACAGGTATGTGTGCTATGTTGGCTCTTCACTTTTCACGCACCAAAACATGCAACCTGCCATGGCAGTGTGTGTGTGTTAAGGTACAGGCCCTCTAAGGGTGGCACAATATGTTCTGCAGCCCGTAGAGACCTTCCCTGGTCACAGTGCCCTTGGTACCCATGGACCTTTTACAAGGGACTGACCTGTGGCCAGAGAGGTGCTAATTGTGGGTACAAAGGTACAGTTTTGGAAAAGAGCACAGGCCCTGGGAACCTGATTGGCAGGGACCCAGGGCACATCAAGTCAAAGTGCATCAGAAATCTGGCAAAATGTGTGTGTGGGGGGGTTACTGCAACAGAAACCCAGCTTCCTACAGCAGTGGGTTTGGATGCTGGGCCTGGCTAGTGTCCAAGCCCTATGGCTAACCCCCCGCTGCACACAACTGAAGCCTGTGTGCAGCATGGGCATTGGCTTACGTTTCCCGAGGGGGTTGTGTATATGCATCATCATGAAGAACTTTATTTCGGTCTAGCGACCATAAAAGCGTACATACAAAAAACAATACAATGAAATTCATGACAGTTTAAAATTGTACAATAGTTACCAGGCTTGTTTACGTGGATCTAGTTACAGCACCTCCGTAATTCAGATAAGGGAAAAGAGTTTGCACTAACACATCTTCTAGATACAATGATTTGTAAAATTATTTAAACAGAATGAGTGCAAAACCAGAGGCACTTCCTTAATAGAACAGACTCCTGGTGGAAACCCATGAATAATAGCAGCAATGGTACAAATAGTATAAATTTGCTTTAAAAATATAAAATGGCCGTACAGTGTCAATTCATTGAATCACATTGTGCCCAGGATAAGACCAAATAGTAACTTACACATCTAAAAACATAAAAACTTCAGTAATTTTTAAAGTTTAAAAATAGAAAAAGATATGTTAAAATTCTTTATAAAACCTACAATTTTTAAGAACAGTGTAGATTTTGTTACTGTATAGGCTTGTCTACAAAGATCCAGCGCCTACGCCACATAGAAGTCAAAAATCGCGATACAGCAAATACGATGGGTTTGCAGGTGTCGTATTTTAAAACTCTAAATGCCTCTGCACAATGTGCAAACCCTAAATTCCTGCACAGAGGGACGAGCCAGTACTTCCTTGCTAGTTTGTAGGCTGGACAAAAAAAAGATGACATGGAGTTCTGACTCTTCCTCCCAGTTACAGGCTGGGCACTCCCTCCGGGCAGCGCTTGTCCATTTGCAGGAAAAGGCACGGAGCGGGAGGGTACCCAGTCTGAACTGAACATATAGTTTCCTTGCCAGGGGTGGATGGATGTCATCTAAAAAAGGCTCAAATAAATACTCATCCTTCAGGGATAAAAATTTGGCTGTCAAATGTCCTGTGGACGGATTCCCATGCACCTGTGCTAGCTTACTCATTCGATAGGCATTCACTAGTGTATATGCTCAAGTTTGAATATGAACAAAAAAAACGGAAATTGACAGACAAAACCAAAAGTTAATGTGACATTATAGTTAGGTATGGTAATAAAATGTTAGCTTACACTAAAAGCAAATGGACATTAAAGTGACATTATAGTTAGTAGGAGAAATGAGATAAAAACTAACATTTAAATAAAAAAAGGAATTCAACAGTTACAGTTAACTGAGCGAATGATAACTTGCGTCTGGCCATATAGTGCTTATGACCTTATATATATATATATATATATATATATATTCAAGCTCCTCCGTTTCTCCGTTTACCAAAACAGAAGCCAGCACTCTCGGGAAATGTTGCAAAACCTTTATTGCTGTAAGCAACAAACAAACGCGTTTCGGCGTAGCGCTACGCCGAAACGCATTTGTTTGTTGCTTACAGCAATAAAGGTTTTGCAACATTTCCCGAGAGTGCTGGCTTCTGTTTTGGTAAACGGAGAAACGGAGGAGCTTGGATGTAACCGCGGTGCACTTCCGCGACGCCAGCACCCGCCTGAGAGTGCTTCCTGGTAAAGTGCAGTGGAGCAGTAATATATATATATATTATATTTCCCACGATGAATCCACCAGATAAATCAGGATTCTCGAGCCACACCGGTAAGGTTCAAAGTTGTAGTTTATTTTGCTGGCAGAAAAAGACGCGTTTGACCGTAAATTCGGTCTTGATCACATGACTCCCAGCCGGGGTCATGGAGTATTTAAAGGGAAAACGTGATTACAATACATGGTGACGTTTCAAGTGTGGACATAGAAAAAATATATTTGACATTACAATACATACAATTCCTTCTGTGTGTTTTGACATTACAAATTGTTAATCAGCCATATATTGTACAACAATTGTAAGCATACACAGTCATAGCGTTAACTGTCACTGGATTGAGGGTATAGTACCCAGGCCTGAACATCCAAAAATAAAGAGTTATTGACCGCTTGATTCAGAGGCCACACCCGATTACAAGACCTATAAATATAACGTATTTCTTGTAGGGTGTAGTACCCGAGTAAAAATATGGTTTCAGGGTAATGTTGCGACATGACAAGGAACAAGTAAACCAAATAATTGCAGATCAATTTCATAACAGAATTATCAGTTTGGAGATACAGACTACTCAGCTCAAGACTATCTTTGTTAGGGACGGGATGTGTTCGTGTGACCGACAAGGCGCCTCCGTGCTCTTAATATAACTTCAGGTGATCAAACTGGGATCGTTGATCCGAGTGAGTGAATAAAGCCTGAAATATAATATAAAACATGTCAGTAATTACATAGCCATAGCATGATTACAGTTGTATATAATGACAAATCGATTCCGATACATGGTTGTCTACAGAAGGAAAAATGGTGAGGGTTAAAGTGCATTGTGACTTAAAACGTTACAAGAAAAAATTATTGTTTAAGGAAGACGAGAGGCTTGCATCGACATGGTTAGGCATAGATGTAAAGATTTGAAAATCATAAATGAGAATGCATTTCTTCGTCAAAATTCAGGCCATTAGGGAATTTGGTCCCTGACTGGAGGATGAATCGAGATTCAAGTTTGCGCAGAGCTGCAGTTCTGTTACCCCCTCTTTGGTGTGCTAGAATGGTATCTAAGCCCAAAAACTTTGCCTTAGTCCAATCTGCCTCGTGTTTCTCTGCAAAGTGTTTTGCCATACTGTAGCTAAAGTCCTTGTTGGTAATCGCCCTCCAGTGTTCTAATATACATTTTTTTACTGGAAACGTGGTAGAGCCGATATACCAGAGGTTGCAGGGACAGGTTACCACGTATATCACATAGTCTGTGTTGCATGTGATGAGTTTGGGAATCGTCCAGTGTTTGCCTATTCTCTCAAGTGTGACCTGGGTCTTGTTTTCACTGAATCTACACGCTTTACATTTCCCACATTTGCGGAATCCCTTGATTTGGTTAAGCCAACTGGTGTTCTTAGGGGGGAAGATGGCTTTTTACTAGCAGGTCCTTCAGGGAGGCATTTTTCTGATAAGTTATAGAGGGATTGAAGCCTACCACATTGCGCAATATGGGGTCTTGTCTCAGTATTCCCCATCTGTTCTTAAGTATCTTGCGCAATTCACCAGCTTGGCTGCTAAATTTGGTGATAAATCTAATCGGTTGATGTTCCTGACCTCTCGGTGTCTTAGTATTGAGCGGTTTGAAGAGAACATCCTCTCTACTCTGTTGTTCAACACGTGTCTCTGCTTGTTTTAATGCTCTTCCCGTGTACCCTCTTGATTTGAAACGTTGGACCATCCCCATTTTTGTGCATTGATAGTCTTTTTCTGTGCTGCAATTACGTTTAGCTCTCAGGAACTCGCTATAGGGTATTCCCCAATGGAAACATGGGGGGTGGCAGCTTGTCGCTTGCAAGATCGAGTTTCCTGCTGTGTCCTTCCTGAAAAGTTCAGTTTGAATTGTTCCTGCCTCGACCTTGAGTTTTATGTCTAGGAATTCTACACATTCCTTGCTATGGTGAATGGTAAATTTCAGATTGAGGGTATTTTCATTCATGGTATTGACAAACAATTTCAATTCATTTTCTGTACCTTCCCATAGGAAGAAAATATCATCGATATATCTCACCCACGATTGTACATTGAACAACCAGTGTTCTGTGTTGTCATTCCAGAGCACCTGCTTCTCCCACCAGCCCACAAACAAGTTGGCGTAGCTGGGAGCGAAGCAGGTGCCCATTGATGTCCCTTGGAGTTGCCTGTAGTATTCATTGTCGAACATAAAAACATTTTCATTCAGACACAATTCAATCATAGATAAAATCATATGTGTATGTTCGAGTAAATACAGGCCGAGTGTCTTCAGGAAAAATTGGCAAGCCTTCAATCCATCATGGTGCCTGATGCTTGTATAAAGGCTTTCTACATCAAGGACCACAAGCCAATGATTTTCGTTAATGGAAACATTATTGATTTTTTTCAAGAAATCCTTAGTGTCTCTGATGTAAGATCTGAGTTTGGTTACAAAAGGAAATAGAAAATGATCTACAAAGACAGAGGTGTTCTCCAGTAGACTGTCTTTGGAGGAAACATTGGGTCGACCTGGTGGTTTTTGGGCATTTTTGTGTATTTTGGGTAGCAGGTAAAGTGTGGGTGTTGTGGGCGACTCTTTGAGAAGGAATTTCTTTTCATCCCAATTAAGCAATTGTTTATCATACCACCCCTGGATTAAATTGGAATGCCTGTGACTGAGATCAGTTAGATAAGATTTGGGTACTTTGGCATAACAATTTCTGTCACTGAGTTGACGATGTGCCTCTTGTGTGTACATATCTCTATTCATGAGAACAACATTGCCTCCTTTATCGGAGGGTTTAATGATGAGATTAGGATCCAATTGCAGATTTCTAACAATCTGCCATTGTTCTTTGGTCATATTGGTACAAGGTGGAGTATTCTTAGTCAGTTTCAGGAGATCAAGAGCAACTCCCTCGCCAAAGACATCAATATTGTCTTTCACCATGGAAGGTACAAACTTGGAAGCTGCTCTAAAATTAGTGGTATCTGTGTCATCTATGGTTAGTCCAAACGTGTTGGGAACTGTGTCTATGTGAGAGGGATCAAATGGGTCTCCGTATTCATTAGTAAAGACTGATTGGCTGGAATGTCTGAGTTCTTACAAGGTATTGAGGGTTGGAATATCTTCAATAGACAAGGTCGGTCTGGTGGTGGTGGGTGTAGATGGATTGATGGTGAGTCGTGTAGTGGTTTTACTGCGCAATTCATGCAATTTAAACAATTTTAACTTACGTTCAAATTTATAAAGATCAACTCTAGTTTGGGCATAATCAAGGCCAGTGTCAGGACAGAAAGACATACCAAGTTGTAACACTTTTACTTCATCATCATTTAAAACCTTGTCAGACAGGTTGATTACCGTGATTTGTTGTATTTCTTCTGCCATTATAACTTCTTCGCTGCTTGGCCGCGTGCTCCCATACCAGTTGTCTTTGCATTTCTTGCGTCTAACTCTTCGTTTTTGGTTTTGCCTGCTCCTCGCCCTCTTCTTTTGGGTCGCCCTCTTGACGAATGTTCGTTGGTTATTTGAAGGAGGCGCAGCTCCTTGGAAAAAGAAAGTTGTTCAGTGGTAGCAGATGAGACGCTGTCTACTGATTCGTGGTCCGAGCTTATGTCTGATAAAGATCCTCCTGTTTGCAACTCTACTAATCCTATGGCTTTGTCTCTGACCAACTCCGATCTTGCTCTATCAAACTTTTTAGCAAATGTTAAAATCCTCCCAGCCGCGTAGTCTTTTTCATCTCTGATGAATTTGCGCTGTTTGCGCGTGATGACGTCCTGTTCATATTTCTTAATTCGCTCATCAATTATTTTCAGCATTTTTGCAGTCTCTGTTTGGTCGGTTTCATTTTTCAGTTCATCCATTATTTGGGTGATCTGTATCATCAGATCTTTGTGTTCATCCCATGCGTTATCAGAATTTCAAGCATTCGTTTAGAACATGCGGTGGTATTCTCCATCCAGTCTTTTAACACTTGAGGTTTTGGTACAGCTAGGGTTGGAATGATGAACATTCTTAGACCTCTCGGTATCCGATTGACTTCGAGATAGTTCTGGAGGGAGGTGGCTTCCCACCAGCTACTTATCCCTTTACGTCTAAGCCTCTCAAGTAAATTGCCTTTTTGTTTCATACCGATCGGTCTGGATGTTGCATTCTCATTGGAAATACTATCTTGTGTCGTTGGTGTTTTCTTAAAAACCAATTTCGCCGACGCCTCTCTCCCTTTCAAAAACTCGTCTCCCATTTTGTGTCCAATACCGGAGAGACCTCCGTGCTGGTGTCCTTACTTCGCGTGTTTTGGCTTGATTAGCTAACGCGAACTCTGGCGGGAGAGCAAAAACCCGGGATGGATTTTCTACGAGCGCCACACTGCGCTCGATGTTGGACCAGAAAGTTGCTTCGGCTCGCACATCCAAGGAAAATGCTGAAGTTCCTTCGGTCGTCGTTGATGCAAGGGCTAAGTAGCTCACATTTGCCGGGGTGTTCTCATTTAAAATGTTTTTTTTAATTATTTACCCCCAATGTGTATATATATATATATATATCTATATATTATCTACTGGCGGTCGCCAGTAGATAGTTATAGTTAGGACCTATTTTCCATAGGAAATCCGCAACATTCTATTTGAAATAACTCTTGCGTCGGTTGACGAATCTTCGCGAAATTTTCAAACTTTATGGCCCGCTCCGGTCCGCTCCTACCCTGAAAGTCTCAGGGTGATTCGTCAAGCGAGGGCCGAGAAAAAGGGGGTCCCAAAACGTGTTTTCCCCATTCATTTTCCCATAGGAAACTTTAGACACGGCTACAGCCCGAACTGCTGAACGGAATTACACCAAATTTGGCAAAGAGGTAGTTCTTGGTTCAGAAAGAACCCTTTTGTTAAATGGTGTAAATCCGTTCAGTAGTTGCGGAGAAATTAAAAAATAAGAGTAAAAAAATCAATTTTCCATAGGAAACTTTATGCAAGGCTACAGCCCGAACTGCTGAACGGAATTACACCAAATTTGGCAAAGAGGTAGTTCTTGGTTCAAAAGAACCCTTTTTGTTAAATGGTGTAAATCCGTTCAGTAGTTGCTGAGAAAATCAAAGTAAAAACACATATATATCTGGGCGGAGCCTAACCACACATGTCATCGTGAGATCTGATTGGCTGTCAGCACTTCATCCTGGAATTTCTGGCAGCCATCTTGGGACCAATATAAATGATAGTACCCTATTGAAATGCATTGTAGTGAATCGAAGATTTTGAGGGTTACCAAAAGGAGAACTATAAAGGGTGATAACAGACTTTAGTTACATTAGAATTCATTTGTTGATGGTACCATACTAATTTCAGGAATTGTGGTGTGTTCTAAGGTGATTTTACCCTGTGAAAAACCTTCTGCTGGGATATCATGAATCATGTTTGAGAGAAAACTATTTTCACATGCTTGTCCCATACAGTTTTGGAAGGTGCCCCAGAAGCTAAAATGAGAGCATATTTTCTGTAAATTCACATTATCTTTCTCAGTCATGTGAGAATGAAGTCTGACATTCTCAGTAAAACATGTACATCCAACAAGGGCAGAGACTGTCAGTTGATTCCTTTGTGTTCTACTGCAGCTTCCCAGAGTGTTCTAAAGAACAACTAGAGTGCTAACAGCCTTACTTATGACAAAAGTATGGCACACCTGAAGCCATCTTGATTGGAATAAACTGGTAACACTTAAAACATTTAATTTAAAAAGGAACAAAATGATGGGGTTCATCTTGTCATAGAAATTATGGTTAGTGCTCTGGAAAGAAAAATTAGGACATGTTTCAAGTGTGATCTCAAATATCTTCCTGTTATATTTCAACAGGAGAAGCCTGTCAGTTGATGCCTTTGTGTTCTACTGCAGCTTCCCAGAGTGTTCTAAAGAACAACTAGAGCGCTAACAGTCTTACTTATGACAAAAGTATGGCACACCTGAAGCCATCTTGATTGGAATAAACTGGTAACACTTAAAACATTTAATTTAAAAAGGAACAAAATGATGGGGTTCATTTTGTCATAGAAATTATGGTTAGTGCTGTAGAAAGAAAAATTAGGACATGTTTCAAGTGTGATCTCAAATATCTTCCTGTTATATTTCAACAGGAGCAGCCTGTCAGTTGATGCCTTTGTGTTCTACTGCAGCTTCCCAGAGTGTTCTAAAGAACAACTAGAGCGCTAACAGTCTTACTTATGACAAAAGTATGGCACACCTGAAGCCATCTTGATTGGAATAAACTGGTAACACTTAAAATATTTAATTTAAAAAGGAACAAAATGAGGGGGTTCATTTTGCCATAGAAATTATGGTTAGTGCTGTAGAAAGAAAAATTAGGACATGTTTTAAGTGAGATCTCAAATATCTTCCTGTTATATTTCAACAGGAGCAGCCTGTCAGTTGATGCCTTTGTGTTCTACTGCAGCTTCCCAGAGTGTTCTAAAGAACAACTAGAGTGCTAACAGACTTACTTATGACAAAAGTATGGCACACCTGAAGCCATCTTGATTGGAATAAACTGGTAACACTTAAAACATTTAATTTAAAAAGGAACAAAATGAGGGGGTTCATTTTGCCATAGAAATTATGGTTAGTGCTGCAAAAAGAAAATTTAGTGCATGTTTTAAGTGAGATCTCAAATCCTCTTCTATTTCATTAGAAAATTCTGACATGCAGACTGAAACAATCACTTTCAATACCAGCAGTAGACTTCCAGTTAACTCCTTGGTGAGCAGTAGCTTTACTACAGTGATCTAATGAACAACTAGAGTAATAACATTCTGAATTTATGGCAAATGTGTGACACATCTGAATGCCTTCTTGATGGAATCAAAGTAAAAAACTGAAAGCATTTCCTACTGAGGAGACTGCAGTAAATGAGGAAATTAGGAAACTTCATAACAAAGAAGTCTTCCAAGATGGCCACCAGTGAAAAAAGAGCCCAAATGTAGCACAAATATTACCCAGATGTAGCCCACATATAGCCCAATGACAAAAGTGTGCAAAACACTTTTTATTTTTAGTTTTTTGCAGTTTTATGTAGTGCAGACTGGTCAGGTATTGGAGCGTTGCATCTTAAAACATGACCCCCTACACTACAAAAACACCACTGCACTACCCTAAACCCTAAAACACTACCCCAGCACGACCCCCTACACTACACAAGCACCACTGCACTATCCTAAACCCTAAAACACTACCCCCAGCATGACCCCCTACACTACACAAACACCACTGCACTACCCTAAACCCTAAAACACTACCCCAACACCACTGCACTAACCTAAATCCTAAAACACTACCCCCAGCACGACCCCCTACACTACCCAAACACCACTGCACTACCCTAAAACATGACCCCCTACACTACACAAACACCACTGCACTACCCTAAATCCTAAAACACTACCCCCAGCACGACCCCCTACACTACACAAGCACCACTGCACTACCCTAAACCCTAAAACACTGCCCCAGCACGACCCCCTACACTACACAAACACCACTGCACTACCTTAAACCCTAAAACACTACCCCCAGCACGACCCCCTACACTACCCAAACACCACTGCACTAACCTAAATCCTAAAACACTACCCCCAGCACGACCCCCTACACTACCCAAACACCACTGCACTACCCTAAAACATGACCCCCTACACTACACAAACACCACTGCACTACCCTAAACCCTAAAACACTACCCCCAGCACGACCCCCTACACTACACAAGCACCACTGCACTACCCTAAACCCTAAAACACTACCCCCAGCACGACCCCCTACACTGCCCGAACACCACTGCACTGCCCTAAACCCTGAAACACCAGCCCCTGCATGACCCCCTACACTGCCCGGACACCACTGCACTGCCCTAAACCCTGAAACACATACCCTAGCACGACCCCCTACACTGCCCAAACACCACTGCACTGCCCTAAACCCTGAAACACCACCCCCTTCACGACCCCCTACACTGCCCGAACACCACTGCACTGCCCTAAACCCTGAAACACCACCCCCAGCATGACACCTACACTGCCCGAACACCACTGCACTGCCCTAAACCCTGAAACACTACCCCCAGCAAGACCTCCTACACTGCCCGAACACCACTGCACTGCCCTAAACCCTGAAACATCACCCCCAGCAAGACCCCCTACACTGCCCGAACACCACTGCCCTAAACCCTGAAACTCCACCCCCAGCACGACCCCCTACACTGCCCGAACACCACTGCACTGCCCTAAACCCTGAAACACCACCCCCAGCATGACCCCCTCCACTGCCCGAACACCACTGCCCTAAACCCTGAAACTCCACCCCCAGCACGACCCCCTACACTGCCCGAACACCACTGCACTGCCCTAAACCCTGAAACACCACCCCCTGCACGACCCCCTACACTGCCCGAACACTACTGCACTGCCCTAAACCCTGAAACACCATCCCCAGCACGACCCCCTACACTGCACGAACACCACTGCACTGCCCTAAACCCTGAAACACTACCCCCAGCAAGACCCCCTACACTGCCCGAACACCACTGCACTGCCCTAAACCCTGAAACACCACCCCCAGCAAGACCCCCTACACTGCCCGAACACCACTGCCCTAAACCCTGAAACACCACCCCCAGCAAGACCCTCTAAACTGCCCGAACACCACTGCACTGCCCTAAACCCTGAAACACCAGCCCCAGCACGACCCCTACACTGCCCGAATACCACTGCACTGCCCTAAACCCTGAAACACCACCCCCTGCATGACCCCCTACACTGCCCGAACACCACTGCACTGCCCTAAACCCTGAAACACCACCCCCAGCACGACCCCCTACACTGCCCGAACACCACTGCACTGCCCTAAACCCTGAAACACCACCCCTGCACGACCCCCTACACTGCACGAACACCACTGCACTGCCCTAAACCCCGAAACACTACCCCCAGCAAGACCCCCTACACTGCCCGAACACCACTGCCCTAAACCCTGAAACACCACCCCCAGCAAGACCCCCTACACTGCTCGTACACCACTGCACTGCCCTAAACCCTGAAACACCACCCCCAGCATGACCCCCTACACTGCCCGAACACCACTGCACTGCCCTAAACCCTGAAACACCACCCCCAGCACGACCCCCTACACTGCCCGAACACCACTGCACTGCCCTAAATCATGAAACACCAGCCCCAGCACGACCCCCTACACTGCCCGAACACCACTGCACTGCCCTAAACCATGAAACACCACCCCCAGCACGACCCCCTACACTGCCCGAACACCACTGCACTGCCCTAAACCCTGAAACACCAGCCCCAGCACAACCCCGTACACTGCCCGAAGACCACTGCACTGCCCTAAACCCTGAAACACCAGCCCCAGCACGACCGCCTACACTGCCCGAAAACCACTGCACTGCCCTAAACCCTGAAACACCAGCCCCAGCACGACCCCTACACTGCCCGAACACCACTGCACTACCCTAAACCCTCAAACACCAGCCACAGCACGACCCCCTACACTGCCCGAACACCACTGCACTGCCCTAAACCCTGAAACACCAGCCCCAGCAAGACCCCCTACACTGCCCGAACACCACTGCACTGCCCTAAACCCTGAAACACCACCCCCAGCAAGACCCCCTACACTGCCCGAACACCACTGCACTAAAGCCTGAAACACCACCCCCAGCAAGACCACCTACACTGGCCGAACACCACTGCACTGCCCTAAACCCTGAAACACCACCCCTGCACGACCCCCTACACTGCCCAAACACCACTGCACTGCCCTAAACCCTGAAACACCACCCCCTGCATGACCCCCTACACTGCCCGAACACCACTGCACTGCCCTAAACCCTGAAACACCACCCCCAGCACGACCCCCTACACTGCCTGAACACCACTGCACTGCCCTAAACCCTGAAACACCACCCCCTGCACGACCTCCTACACTGCCGGAACACCACTGCACTGCCCTAAACCCTGAAACACCACCCCCGGCACGACCCCCTACACTGCCCGAACACCACTGCACTGCCCTAAACCCTGAAACATCAACCCCAGCAAGACCCCCTGCACTGCCTGAACACCACTGCCCTAAACCCTGAAACACCACCCCCTACACTGCACGAACACCACTGCACTGCCCTAAACCCTGAAACACCACCTCCAGCAAAACCCCCTACACTGCCTGAACACCATTGCTCTGCCCTAAATCCTGAAACACTAGCCCCAGCATGACCCCCTACACTGCCCAAACACCACTGCACTGCCCTAAACCCTGAAACACCACCCCCAGCACGACCCCCTACACTGCCCGAACACCACTGCACTGCCCTAAACCCTGAAACACCAGCCCCAGCAAGACCCCCTACACTGCCTGAACATCACTGCACTGCCCTAGACTCTGAAACACCAGCCCCAGCAAGACCCCCTACACTGCCCGAACACCACTGCACTGCCCTAAACCCTGAAACACCAGCCCCAGCATGACCCCCTACACTGCCCGAACACCACTGCACTGCCCTAAACCCTGAAACACCAGCCCCAGCACGACCACCTACACTGCCCGAACACCACTGCACTGCCCTAAACCCTGAAACACCAGCCCCAGCACAACCCCCTACACTGCCCGAACACCACTGCACTGCCCTAAACCCTGAAACACCAGCCCCAGCACGACCCCCTACACTGCCCGAACACCACTGCACTGCCCTAAACCCTGAAACACCAGCCCCAGCACGACCCCCTACACTGCCCGAACACCACTGCACTGCCCTAAACCCTGAAACACCACCCCCTGCACGACCCCCTACACTGCCCGAACACCACTGCACTGCCCTAAACCCTGAAACACCACCCCCTACACTGCCCGAACACCACTGCACTGCCCTAAACCCTGAAACACCACCCCTGCACCACCCCCTACACTGCCCGAACACCACTGCACTGCCATAAACCCTGAAACACCACCCCCAGCACGACCCCTTTACTGCTCGAACACCACTGCACTGCCCCAAACCCTGAAACACCACCCCCAGCACGACCCCTACACTGCCCGAACACCACTGCACTGCCCTAAACCCTGAAACACCAGCCCCAGCACGACCCCCTACACTGCCCGAACACCACTGCACTGCCCTAAACCCTGAAACACCAGCCCCAGCACAACCCCCTACACTGCCCGAACACCACTGCACTGCCCTAAACCCTGAAACACCAGCCCCAGCACGACCCCCTACACTGCCCGAACACCACTGCACTGCCCTAAACCCTGAAACACCAGCCCCAGCACGACCCCCTACACTGCCCGAACACCACTGCACTGCCCTAAACCCTGAAACACCACCCCCTGCACGACCCCCTACACTGCCCGAACACCACTGCACTGCCCTAAACCCTGAAACACCACCCCCTACACTGCCCGAACACCACTGCACTGCCCTAAACCCTGAAACACCACCCCTGCACCACCCCCTACACTGCCCGAACACCACTGCACTGCCCTAAACCCTGAAACACCACCCCCTACACTGCCCGAACACCACTGCACTGCCCTAAACCCTGAAACACCACCCCCAGCACGACCCCCTACACTGCCCGAACACCACTGCACTGCCCTAAACCCTAAAACACCACCCCCAGCATTACCCCCTACACTGCCCAAACACCACTGTACTGCCCTAAACCCTAGAACACTTCCCCCAGCACGACCCCCTACACTACCCGAACACCACTGCACTACCCTAAACCCTAAAATACTACCCCAGCACAACCCCCTACACTACCCGAACACGACTGCACTGCCCTAAACCCTCAAACACTCCCCCAGCACGACCCCCTACACTACCCGAACACCACTGCACTGCCCTAACCCCTAAAACACTCCCCACAGCACGACCCCTACACTACCCGAACACCACTGCACTGCCCTAAACCCTAAAACACTCCCCCAGCACGACCCCCTACACTACCCAAACACCACTGCACTGCCCTAAACCCTAAAACACTACCCCCGCATGACCCCCTACACTACCCAAACACCAATGCACTACCCTAATCCCTAAAACACTACCCCCGCATGACCCCCTACACTACCCTAAACCCTAAAACATGACCTCCTACACTACACAAACACCACTGCACTACCCTAAACCCTAAAGCACTACCCCCTACACTACACAAACACCACTGCACTACCCTAAACCCTAAAACACTACCCCCAGCAGTACCCCTACACTACCCAAACACCACTGCACTAACCTAAACCCTAAAACACTACCCCCAGCAGTACCCCCTACACTACCCAAACACCACTGCACTACCCTAAATCACTACCCCCAGCACGACCCCCTACACTACCCAAACACCACTGCACTACCCTAAACCCTAAAACACTACCCCCAGCACGACCCCCTACACTACCCAAACACCACTGCACTACCCTAAACCACTCCCCCAGCACGACTCCCTACACTACCCAAACACCACTGCACTACCCTAAACCCTAAATCTACCCCCAGCATGACCCCCTACACTACACAAACACCACTGCACTACCCTAAACCCTAAAACACTACCCCCAGCACGACCCTCTTCACTACCTAAACACAACTGCACAATGTGTTACAGGCGTTGCAACGCAGGCCTGTGGTGCTTACTGGAAGTACCTAGTGGGCTAGTTGGGCCCCAGGGACCCTCAGGATTCAAGGTGACCTAATCCCCCAACTTAAAACGCACCACGGGGCGCGTTTGCACAGTGGTGAAGGGAGGGGCGGGGCCTCAGGTGACATGTGCGCAAACACGCCCTGTGGTGCGTTTTAAGTTGGGGAATTAATTCCCTTTGAATCCTGAGGGACCCTGGGGGCCAACTAGCCCACCAGGTACCTTCAGTAAGCACAACAGAGTTGCGTTGCAGAGAGGTGAAAAAGGTTCGTGGCCTCGGAACGCCTCTCTGCAACTCAGCTCTGTGGTCCTAACTGTAGGTACCTGGGGGGCTAGTTGGGCCCCAGGGACCCTCAGAATTCAAGGGACTTAATCCCGCAACTTAAAACGCGCCACGGGGTGCGTTTGCACACATGTCACCTCAGGCCCCCTCCCTTCACCACTGTGCAAACGCGCCCTGTAGCGCGTTTTAAGAGGTAGTTTTAATCCCCTGCCCTATTATGTACTAGGGACTTGCAGAGGAGGTCATGCTAATCACAGGGGTACCCCAACGCATAGTGTTCCCTAGTGTATGTAGGTGTTTTCACTGTATTCCAAGTGTCTTTTAGCATAGCACTGGCTCTGGTTAGTCAGAGTCAGTTACCACCAGTACCCGTCTGAAAAAGTTGTGGGCACAGGATGATTTTGCAACAAGGCCTCTTTCTGCTCCTCTGTTGGTTCTTTCTGCACATCTTTTGCTTCTTTCTGTGCGTTTTTCTTCTTTCTTCACATGTCCTACCTCTGTAGGCATAGTTAGAAACTAGCATTTAAAAAAACCTTTGAAATTCACTTAAAAAATCATAGGTTTCAGGCACGTTATAGTTAGAAATTAGCATTTAAAAAACCTTTGAAATTCACTGAAAAAACCATAGGTTTCAGACACGTTATAGTTAGAAATTAGCATTTAAAAACCTTTGAAATTCACTGAAAAAACCATAGGTTTTAGGGACAGTTATAGTTAGTTGGACATTTCACTCGTACAAAACCATAGAAATTCCCCCGTTATAGTTAGTTCAGCTAACTATAACTCGCGCCCCACAATGCACTGCTGATGACGTCACATATTACATCACTCATGACATGGTCAGTGACATCACTGATGACATCACTGATGACATCTCAAATGACATCACTGATGACATCACTGATGACAACATCCATGTGATAATTTGATGCATCTTCTCACACCCTAATATAACTTTTGATACACCCACTCTAAATTACAGACTGCCATTCTCAAAACCATAGACACTCCAATACCAAAAACTACATACCCACTCACTGATTCTTAGGTCTACACACACATCCACTCACTCACCCGTACAGTCACTCATACTTAGTCACTCAGTACAGGACTATCATATGCAGTCATACACCTATATAAACACTCACACACCGCCACTCATCCATAGAGGTACTCACACACCTAGTCAGTCATGCAAAAAACTTAATCACACACCCATTTACTCACCTATACAGTTATACACACACCAGCTCACTTACTCATACAAATACTAGCACATTCTTATGCTCTTATACAATCACTGATACAAGTACACACTCATCCATACAGCCACTCTCACAATCACACACTCTCACTTATAGCCATTTATATACTCCGAAACACACATATATACTGCCTTTCACATATGTAGTTACTCACACATGTACCACTGAGATATACATTCAATCACTAACACATCCATACACACACTCACCCACCCATACAGTCCATCACAGATGCACTCTTGAAACCATGCACCCAATGAATCACCAACTCACACATCTATGCACAGAGTCACACACACCCCACCCACACAAACACTCAGGCACCCATACAGATACTCAGACAATCAATCAATAACCCATGTAGACACTCATGTAGCTATTCAGAAAGCCATGCAGCCGCTTACAAACCAACAGACAGACTGATACAGACATTCACACAGTTTAGTCACTAACCCATGCATTCAGTAAAATACATTTAATCACTCACTTGTAGAGTCAGTCACTCACGTACTAAATCATCCATTCAGACACTTATACACCCACTCATTCTTCAATACGCCTTTCCCTATATATATTAAACATATTTAAACTTTACAGAAACACACAGTCACTGGATGATGTCATCAGTGAATTCATCAGTGAAGTCATTTGAGATGTCATCAGTGATGTCATCAGTGATGTCACTGACCATGTCATCAGTGATGTAATATGTGACGTCATCAGCAGTGCATTGCGGGGGCGCGAGTTATAGTTAGCTGAACTAACTATAACGGGGGAATTTCTATGGTTTTGTACGAGTGAAATGTCCAACTAACTATAACTGTCCCTAAAACCTATGGTTTTTTCAGTGAATATATATATATATTCAGAAAAGGTTGCCCTCGACGAAAGTGCACTCCCAAAACAGGTTTATTTCCTCTTTATTCCAGCAGAGTCAGCAAAGAACTTCAGATTCAAATAGTCAGGCCTTACGCGTTTCAAGCTTACACAGCTCTTGTTCACAGGCCAATGTCGAGGCAATGAAAAACAGAGCTGACACCTGTTTGCAATTAAAATACATTCCGCCCCCAGTGCGCCTCAAGGTGAGTTTATCAAATGCATTGTGGTGCCGGTAGTTCTGCTGTGCAATTATGTCCCAAATAGGTTTCCCCCAAAGTCGACATGAAATAAAGCACAAAGTAAACAAGCATTGGCATAGCCAATAGGTCTCACCTTTTGGATCTTATAAGTGTTTAGTCAGAGCTATTGGCTTTGTCAGTGTATGTAAGCTATGTTGTAGAGTAGTGTGGCTGTTGTGCAGCATGTTGCAAAGTTACCCCGCTAGGGTAAGTCAATCAATCAATCAGGGAATTGTAAGCGCGCTACTCAACCCGTGAGGGTCTCAAGGTGCTGAGGGGGGGGGGGTCCGCAGATCTGTTTAGCCGAAGAGCCAGGTCTTGAGGGTCTTCCTGAAGGTGTTCAGGGAAGGGGCGCGTCTGATGTCTGCCGGGAGCTCGTTCCAGGTCTTGGCTGCAATGTGAGAGAAGGATCTTCCGCCTGCTCTGGCTTTGTGGATGCGCGGGGTTTTGGCCAGTGCGAGGTTGGAAGATCGGAGGTTTCTTTTGGGTACGTGGAAGTTGATTCTGTTGTTGAGGTGTTTGGGTCCGTTGTTGTGTAGGCGTGAGTGAGGATTTTGAAAGTGACTCTTTTCTCCACGGGGAGCCAGTGGAGACTTCGTAGGTGTTGGCTGATGTGTTCTTGTCGGGGGATGCCGAGGACGAGTCTGGTGGCGGTGTTCTGTACTGTCTGGAGTTTGCGAAGTAGGGACTTGTTGATGCCGGCGTAGAGTGCATTTCCATAGTCCAGTCTGCTGGTGATGAGTGCGTGGGTGACTGTCTTCCTTGACTCTGGGGGGATCCACTTGAAGGTCTTGCGGAGGATGCGGAGGGTGTTGAAGCAGCTGGAGGTGACGGCGTTGACCTGTCGGTTCATGGAGAGTGATGAGTCGAGTACGATGCCGAGGTTCTTGGCGTGGTCTGAGGGGGTAGGTGGGCTTCCGAGGGCGGTCGGCCACCAGGTGCTGTCCCATGCAGAAGGGGTGGTACCGAGGACGAGGACGTCTTCTCGGCATTGAGCTTCAGGCAGCTGTTGGTCATCCAGACTGCGACGTCTTGCATTCCTTTCTGGAAGTTGAGTTTGGCAGTGGTGGGGTCTTTGGTGAGGGAGAGGATGAGCTGGGTGTCGTCGGCGTAGGATACGATGTTGAGGCCGTGTTGTCGGACGATGGCTGCGAGGGGGGCCATGTAAATGTTGAAGAGGGTGGGGCTCAGTGATGAACCCTGTGGGACTCCGCAGGTGATTTTCGTGGGGTCGGAGAGGAAGGGTGGGAGTCTGATCCTTTGACTTCTTCCGGTGAGGAATGATCGGATCCAGTCCAGGGCTGTTTCTTGTATGCCTGCGTCGTGTAGTGCGACTATTGTGCGATGGGAGACGGTGTCGAAGGCCGCTGATAGGTCGAGTAGGATGAGGGCTGCGGAGTGGCCTTGGTCCAGGAGGGTGCGGATGTCGTCTGTGGCGGCGAGTAGGGCGGTCTCTGTGCTGTGGTTGCTTCGCAATCCGGATTGGGACGGGTCGAGGACGGCGTTTTCTTCAATGAATCGTGTCAGTTTCCTGTTGACTGTTTTCTCTGCAACTTTGGCTGCGAAGGGGAGGAGCGAGATGGGCCGATAGTTCTTGAGGTCGGTGGGGTCAGCTGTGGGCTTCTTGAGCAGGGGTCTGACTTCTGCGCGCTTCCAGTCATCTGGGAAGGTGCCTGTTTTGAAGGTGGTGTTGATGGTGTCTTGTAGTTCGGGTGCGATGGCGGCCACGGCTCTGTGGAAGATGTGAGGGGGGCAGGGGTCGGTGGGGGCCCCCCGAGTGGATGCTTTTCATGGTCGAGGCGGTGTCTTCGGCCGTGATCGGTGTCCAGTTGGAGATGGTGGGCTGGCTGGTGTTTCTGGGGGCGGGGGGCCGTCTGTGGCGCCTGGTGGATGGTCGATGAAGTTGTCGTAGAGGTTTTTGATCTTGAGGTGGAAATAGGTTCCAAGCTTGTCGCAGAGGTCTTGGGATGGGGTGATGTCTGTGGCTTCGCTGCGTGGGTTGGTGAATACTTGAATGACACTGAAAAGTTCCTTGGAGTTGGTGGAGTTGGCCAGGATTTTGTTGTGGATGAAGTTCCTTTTGGTGGCTCTGATCTGGATGTGGTAGTCCGTCATGGCGTCCTTGTAGGTGGTGTGGTTTTCGGTTGTCTTGGTGTTTCTCCAGTTCTTCTCCAGGCGTCTGCAGGTGCGTCTGGCTTCTTGGAGAGCGGTTGTGAACCAGGCGGCTTTCCTGGGGCGTTGTCTGTCGGGGTTGCGTAGCGGGGCGAGCTCATCTGCGCAGTTGGAGATCCAGGTGTGGAGTTCTCTGGCTGCTTCGTTTGCGCTGTTTGCGTCGGGTGCCCAGGTGTGGTTGTCTCGGTTGAGGGTGGAGTTAAGTTGCTCGTCGGTAACCTTGCTCCAGTTCCTTCGTGGTGGGCGTGGGGCTGGTTTTGGTGCCTTGGGTTTGTTGATGGCGAAGTGTAAGCAGTGGTGGTCGGTCCATGGTGGCTGCGTTGTGTGGCTGAAATGGACGCTGTTTCCTGCCGCGAAGATGGGGGTCGAGGGTGTGTCCTGCTCTGTGGGTCGGTGTGTTGACGAGTTGTTTAAGTCCGATGCTGGCGAGGTTGTCACGAAGGATAGTGGAGTTGGGGTCGCTGGGGTTGTCGAGGTGGAAGTTCAGGTCTCCAATGAGTATGTAGTTTGTTGAGGTGATCGCGTGGGGTGCGATGAAGTCAGTGATGGTGGAGGCGAAGGGTGTTCGGGGGCCGGGGGTCTGTAGACGAGGGTTCCTCGGAGTGTGGCTTTGGGGGTGGTCTGGATCTTGAAGTGCAGGTGTTCGGCGGAGGGGAAGGTTTCGCTGGAGGTGGTGAGGCGGAGGGTGCGCTTTTGGGCGATGGCGAGGCCCCCTCCTGGGTGGTTGGGGCGGTCTTTCCTCTGGATCTTGTATCCGTCTGGGATGGCGGTGCTGATGTCGGGGGCGGAGGATGCGTTGATCCAGGTCTCTGTGAAGAAGGCGATGTCGGGCGAAAGAGAGTCGAGTAGGTTCCAGATTTCCATGGCGTGTTTGTGTACGGAGCGAACGCTGAGGAGGATGTATTTTAGGGTGTCTCCGGTGCTGGCGTCGGGGGTGTTGGAGGCCGGGGTGGCGGTGAGGGTCTGGCGGCAGTGGAGGCAGGAGAACTGGCCACGGGTCGTGTTCGGCGAGGCCTGTTGGCATTCTCTAAGTCTTCCAGGGTTGAGTGCGAGGAGGGTGGTGGTGTCGTAGCGATGGGTAGTGGGAGGGCCAGGGTTCCTGGCGCTGGCCGCGGTCGGGGACGGGCGCAGACGGGCTTGCCTTTGGTGCGCCCGCTGCGCGCGTCCGATGCGCGACCGCGCCGCGGCCGCCATTAAGTAGGGGAGGTGGGAGGGAGGAGAGGCTGGGAGGCGGGAGCAGGGGAATTCCGGGGGGAAATTCCGGAGGGGAAATTCCAGGGGGGAATTCCGGGGGGGAGGGGCCACAGGGGCAGCAGCGGCGAAAGGCAAAAGGAACAGGCAGGCACGAGAAAATAAAAACAGTGGAGGAATTAGAGCAAGACACAGATGGGCACAATAACAGTGGCACAACAGGGAAAAAATTAAGAAAAAAAGCGTCTGAGAAAGGTTACGGTGGTTGGAGGCAGTCTGGTCCCAGTTGGAGCGGGCAGCAGCCTCGAACCTCCCAAGGAGGAGGTCGGGGTCTGGAGGCAAGAGACGGCACAGCGGAGCAGTGGGGAGAGAGTGGACCTAGACCGAGGGTCGGAGGTCTTACTCGCGCTCCCCCGCAGCGGCCACCATTAAGTAGGGGAGGTGGGAGGGAGGAGAGGCTGGGAGGCGGGACCCGGGGAATTCCGGGGGGGAATTCCGGGGGGAAATTCCGGAGAGGAAATTCCGGGGGGGAATTCCGGGGGGGAGGGGCGGCAGGGGCAGCAGCGGCGAAAGGCAAAAGGAACAGGCAGGCACGAGAAAATAAAAACAGTGGTGGAATTAGAGCAAGACACAGATGGGCACAATAACAGTGGCACAACAGGGAAAAAATTAAGAAAAAAAGCGTCTGAGAAAGGTTACGGTGGTTGGAGGCAGTCTGGTCCCAGTTGGAGCGGGCAGCAGGCGCAGGAGCGGGCAGCAGCCTCGAACCTCCCAAGGAGGAGGTCGGGGTCTGGAGGCAAGAGATGGCACAGCGGAGCAGTGGGGAGAGAGTGGGCCTAGACCGAGGGTCCTGCTAGCGAGAGAACTACATCATGTGTTGATAATAAAATCATAAAGACTTACTATATGAAAGTTGGGCGTTCCGTGAATGGATTAGGTAATTAGAAATGCAGCGGTTGGTAAGTAACCTAAAGGTATAAGGAATGAGAAAAACTCAGTGTGCACTAATGAACTATAGCGTTGTGGTACATGTTGTGCTAAGTCATAATGAGCTGAGTGCAACCTCAGGTTGATACGGAGCAGAATGAGTTAAATATATGGAGGTGCGCAGATTGCAAGACCCACGTCGTACGCGGGGTGAATTGTGTAAACCACAAACATTCATAACAATGAGGCTCTATGACAAATCCGTGCTTTAAAATCAGGGAAGTTTGTCACGTTAGAGAATGATCCGCAAGTAAGAATTGTGATGCGGTTGAATGGCCGTGAGAAGACCTGTACCGTGACTAATGTGAAACGCTCTGCCAGGTTGCATCCGATTACCGGTTACAGGTACATCCAGTACATCCAGTACATTACAGGTTGCATCCAATTACCGATGCATACCCAAAATAACACTTGCATGGTGAAAGGCACCAGTCCTATAAACAGGTTTCACATTCGTACATATAACTCAAACACGGGTAAAAGTTCAGCCGTGAAAGTGCACCACTGTGCAAACCAGCAGACCTTGGGTGGCTTTGATTCACAGCCACTTTGTGGGACGACAGGTTTCACATTCGTACATATAAATCAAACACGGGTAAAAGTTCAGCCGTGAAAGGGCACCACTGCGCAAACCAGCAGACCTTGGGTGGCTTTGATTCACAGCCACTTTGTGGGACGACAGGCTCTGAGGAAAATCCATCAAAAACAGTAATGTACTTTGTGGTTCACCCACTGGTTTTTTTTTACTTTGTGCTTTATTTCATGTCGACTTTGGGGCAAACCTATTTGGGACATAATTGTACAGCAGAACTACCCGCACCACAATGCATTTGATAAACTGTCACCCCAATTCATCAGCTCAGGGTGCCCCAGGTCGGTGCCTTCTCCCTCCAGCAACTGGGACCTGGGGAGCTAAGGAGAGTTAAGTCCCATTCAATGCCCCGCTCCACTGGGCCTGCCCAGGAAGCCATTTTTTCTTGACTATTAAGCCTCCACAAAGAGGGGCTTACAGAACCTACGGGAGACACAAGTCAGAGTTAGCAGCACATGTTTGCCCTCCGGTCATCTTGTTGACATGGCAACCAGAGTGCACCAGCCCACGGCAGTCGACAACGACTAGAGTGGCCATGCACGTTGAGGCCAGCGCTTGCCTCCCAATTACTCCGCTGGTGCCTACTACTGGCCACCTGGTCGCACTGCTGACCTGCGAGGGATTGTGCCCCAGTCCCTGTACCAGGCTGCATGTGGCGAAGAGAGCCTACCACAGACCTGCAACCTGTCCCTCCTGCCCGACGGTGGCAGAGAGACACCAAGGAAGAAGGATGCCCACGGACAGAGGCAAAAGCTTGGTTCAGAGGATTGCTTTCACTAGAATGCAGGCAGGTATCTACTCTTCTACTTCTGAAGCCCTGACTTAAAATCAGGTTGTCTAATATTGATTTAGCACCTGGTGCACCACGAAAATTCAGTGCCTTGATTGTGATGTAGGTGGCCCCCTTCAGTCTATACTCAGGTACCCAAGTGAGCTGCACTACACACCGGATCGAGGCTAGCTATGAGGCCAACCGAGGCTCCACAGCAACGAGGAATCATTACAGTTTGGGAGGGGTTGTGACTTAGAGGAGTTCAGTCATAATTCCACAGATGGCAGCTTCATCTCTTTGGCCCCTCAGTCAAGCACATACACCAACATTTTGCAATTCCTATCCTACTGAACAGGATTACTATTGCAACAACACATCATTAGTAGGGTGAAACTTACCTGTCTCACTGCGGCATAAACCCAGCTCCCGTTCCCTATTAGTGGGTGAACAATCCAACGCTTTCTGAATTGAGATGACATTGAAGGGTCAAAAAGTGATGTTGCTATGAACTCTTGGCCGCCCCAAGCCAGTTACCCCTGTGGTAACGTTTCTGACACCTCCTGCTTGAAACCCAAAAGGTCAGCAGGATCATGAGGCCCACTTTCACAGTCCGAATTTATGCTGAAAATCAAGCTCAAGCAGATTTTGCCCTTCTTCTCCACGGGAGGTCTCTATCCTCCCCACTCAACAGTAATGCTGGGAGTAGGGGGCCCTGTCCCTCTTTACTGGTAAACCCTAGGAGGGGCCCGGGAAGGTGCCGGGGGAGGGGGTCGAGGCATGCAGTCTCCCTGACTCAGCGAACACGGCAAAGCTGCTGCATGGGGACTTTAATGCTCTCTTTAGGAGCGGAGAGTCACCTACCACCCTAAAGCCTTCCCAGTTGACCCGGTCACAGTACACCACTGTGGAAGAATGCACCGTGCAGGGGCCGGGTGCTCCCAGGTGGTAGTCCCACCGAGGGGATCCACCTTCCCATATGAACGATCTTACCTGCTGAATCCTCTGGACGGACTGCACGCAACCAATGCATTTACCTCTCAGTGGTTTCAAACCCTCTTGAACACTCTCCTCAAAGCTTTTTCCAACTTTTCCCTACGGTAATTGTTGGCTATGTGTCCCACAACCGTATTTAGCCGTAGATACAGGTTATCACCTGCTTTGAGCTGCATTCCAAAGCATCCAGACTCCAAGAAAACCCTATCCCAGTGTGCCAGAGGCTGCTACCAGCGTAACACTGTCCACGTAGTAAGCCTTGATCAGAAGGACTTGGGATCTCTGAAAAACTCCACGGAGTTGGTCTTTTGTACACCACATTTATCTCACCTGCCGCCAGCCGGTATACGGTGCTGGACTCTTCCCTATTCTCTCACCTTTACTCGGGGAACTCTTTTCCCTTGCTAGTAATATTCTTTACGTGCCTAAATTCATTGGGTTGCCATGTCTGATCTGGGATCATGGTTGGATGTCGAAGCATGTGGGAGCCGGACTGATCAGTGGGCTGCAGGGGGTAGAGGGGTGATTGTCATTCAAGTGACAGACAGGCATAGCACCGGATGGAACCCGGGGCCCCAAGGTACGTTCAAAGTGTCGATGATCAATGTGTCCTGCAATTGACACTAATTCTCACAGCTTGCTGCATTCTTCATTGATGCATAAGTCGAGTTCTCCACCGCCAAGAGACACAGGCAACGTTCACCCACCTGTAGGTGGAAGAGTGGTAGGAGGAAGGGAGCACCATCCATCCACCACCTGTGTGGTGAGACAGCTTGACACCCATTAGGTTTCCCCTCAGGAAGTCAGCCTCCATGATTTCAAGAGTGTTTCCAGATGCTTGTCCCGAGAGCCCCACCATGCTGTCAGCAGGTAGGCAAGCGATTGGCTCCCTCAGGAGCAGAGGTATGCAGCTCTGCAGTAAACCTGGGCGGAGTTCGCTGAGTTTTACTCCACGGAGCTCCGTGAAGTGCCAGAAAACTCTGCTCGCACTGATTTTTAGCACCAGGAGTTTGTCTCGCACTGTAAAATCAGCTCGAACTTCACTACGCATCGCGCCAGAGGGTGCTGCTGCTCTCTCTCACTCGAGTATACATTCTACTCGAGCGGCAGCTTCCTCAACGTGAATGGCAGATTTCTCAACGCGAGCGGTCGTGACCTGCCACGACCGCCCTCAATGAGAAATCTCAGCAGGAGGAGGTCTAGTGCATTATTGTTTCTCGCAAGCGCTTGCCAACTTACCGTTGGCGAGCTGCTCGACAAAAAAAACTCTGCTCAGTGTCACTTCGCAGAGTTTTTCGAAACTCCGCACTCCGCACGGAGTGGGCAAAACTCCATGAACTCCGCCGGCAGAACGGAATTCTTCGCCCACCCCTACTCCGCTGCCGGGCCTCTTGGATGCCAAGTAGGACCACAGGAGTCCAGCCTAGCCACAAGGAACTGAGCCATCTGGTCCCTGGCAACAAGGGAAGGTCACCTCATCTGTATGTCACTCGTTTGCCACTCACCAGTGCAGGTGGGGGTCAGGACTTGACCTCTGCATGCTGAGATTCCACAGAGTATGTGGCAGCCCCAATCCATGCCAGTGAGCACCCCTTTTGTCCTGGTGGAAGACACAGAGAGGAGAAGAGCTCGATTGCCCCATGCCATCAAAGGGATTCACTTGCTTCCCATTGGGGGTGAGTGCTTAGAAGCCTAAGCAGCCAGGGGTGGCTTCCTCCTCACGTCCCTCAAAGCAGGTCACACTGGCTTTTAGCGACTCAGCATTTCTGCTAAGAGGAGCTGGGGTTTTCTCTCGTGGCCCAAAATCCTTTTCATCCAGGCTGTTCTGCCACCCGAGACGGGCCACTTCTCGGTCGCTAAAACGAGGCTGGGCCAGGATCAGACACAAGAAGGCCCAGGCAGCAGGGCCTTTAGGGAATTCCAGCCCAGGGAGGCCCATGATTCGGTTCCCATGGGTTTGTGCAGGGTAATCATGGTTTCTGTCTCAGAAGGGGTTGTATGTCATACCATTCGCTCCCAGAGGGGCTGGGGTCACCCACCCATCCCTCATGTGTGGGTTGGGTCCTCCCAGGTGGAGGAACCCGCTCTGTTCCTGGTCCTCACCCAAGTGCCCAGCAGCTGTGGACCACTACAGCCGAGGGATTGGGCTGTTGCCATCAGTCGCTTGGGCCGCTCCGCCGTTAATGTTTTTTCCATAGTTTCACCTACGGAAACCTTGTTACGACTTTTACTTCCTCTAGATAATCCTCTTCTCTGCACTCTGCCAGGCCCGATGCTGATCCCAGTGGGGCTGACCCGAGGACCTCAGTAAACAATACAATCGGTAATAGCGACAGGCGATGTGTACAAAGGGCAGGCACCTTCTCAATGCAAGCATATGACCCAGTCATTACTGGAAATTCCTCGTTTATGGGAAATAATTGCAATCTCTATCATGAACAGTATTTGGTTTCCTGGAAGATGCTCAGTAGGTCATGCGAATAATGCTGTTCATCTTGCACTTGTCCAAAAATGTCACCTCTAATGGCACAATACGAATGCCCCCAGCAATTCCTCTTAATCATGGCCCCAGTTCCAAAAACCAGCAAATTAGAACTAGAGTCCTATTCCATTATTCCTAGCTGAAGTATTCAGGCAACCAGCCTGCTTTGACCAATCTAACCTTTTCAAAGTAAACGCATCGAACCCCCAGGTCACTCAGTCAACAGCATCAAGGGGGCGCCAAGAGGCAAAGGCTCGACAGACCTTAGCCTGCCTCACGGTGGACCGCCAGCTCAATGCCAAGATCTAAGTGTGAGCTTTGTAACTGCGGCAACTTTAATATATATTATTGGATCTGGAATTACCGCAGATGCTGGCATCAGACTTACCCTCCAATGGATCCTCGTTAAAGGATTTAAACTGTACCCATTCCAATTACAGGGCCTCGAAAGTGTCCTGTATTGTTATTGTTCATCACCACCTCCCCAAGTCAGGAGTATTTAAATTTTGCGCCTGATGCCTCCCTTGGAAGTGGTAGCCGATTCTCAATTTTCCTCTCCCGAATTAAACCCCAAATTACTGTTACCCGTGGTCACCATGGTAGACACAGAAAGTACCACTGAAAGCTGATAGGGCAGACATCCGACTGTGTCATCACATTCACAGAGACATGCGATCGGCCTGAGGTTATTAAGCATCACCAAAGCAGCCGGATGAGCCCGGATTGGTCTTGGTCTGATAAATTCATGCATCTTGGGAGGTCAGCACTTCTCGGCATGTATTAGCTCTAGAATTACCTCAGTTATCCAAGCAGCAGATGGAGCGATCAAAGGAACCTTAACTGATTTAATGAGCTATTTGCAGTTTCACTGCACCGGCTGTGTGTTTTACACGTGCATGGCGTAATGTTTGAGACGAGCATATGCAACTGGAAAGATCAACCAGGTAGCCGCAAGTGCTGAGGGAGGAGGTGCCATGTGCCTGTCCAGGACCAACATTCACACCCCTCAGGAGCCTGCACCCAGAGCCCCTTCTTGTCTATAGAAGACTGATGGGACAGGGCAGTCGTACGGGCACCGGTGCCTGCTCCACAATGATAGAAGGGAGAAGTGTGCCCAGATGCAGCCTAAGCAAGACATGGAGGTGCCTGTTTGTGTGGCAGGGACGCCCTACAGAGCAGTCATTCCAAGCTGTTGCAGAAATGCACTGGGTGGAGAAGGGCAACAGCGTGGTGCACAGGGTCAGGACCATCAGGTGGCTTCTGGGACTAGCACCACCCAACCCCATCCACTCTGGTTAGACCACTGGGGGCTCACGCTGCCAGGCTCCTTGGTCTTTGCTCTGCTATGTGGCCTTCACAAAAAGCAGACCCTAGAGTCGGACAGTGCAGGCAGGGTGAAAGCTCAATGCTTGAAACAACAACTCAAGCTGGCCAGGCAGTCCATCCCTAAACAGCCCAATTGGTTAGAGTACATTGCTGGCTAGAACGTCCTTGAGCAGGCTGCTCTGCACAGGGTTGTCTGCTTCGCAACCCTGCCTGCTCTCTGGAAAGGCAGGCTCGGAGGAAAGGCCCATTGAACAGGGCTGGAAGGCAGTCATGGACCTGGACCCGAGGCAGGCTGGCCCAGGCCGTTGTGGTAGAGCAAGCTGATGACATGGGGCTTCCTAGTACCTTGTCCCTAGTAATCTGGAGGAAGGGCACCTGCCTTTCTTGTAATCTGTACAAAGAGAGCCACAGAGGGGGCCAGCGGAAAAATTGCATGAGACAGTCTCGAGTCCTGGATGAGTTCGAAGAGGCAAATGTGCCCTCATCAGGAATTCCAGCGCAGCCCAGCTATCTGGGCGCACCATGGGAAAGCATGGTGTGTGACCAGTTGGCTGGGGTCAGAGCCACTAGATGGCTGGGCTTGAAGGAGCTGTAGTTGGTACGCTTTGCCAGGAAGATTTTTCTCCCTTCTCAGGAAGTACCATTCAGATTTTGTCAGACAGCACCACTACAGTCTATTATATCAACAGACAGGGTAACATGGGTTAGTGAACAAGGTATTGGAAGGCGAGTCACCATTTGCCGTGGGTGCAACAATGGGGTACTATCCTAGCAGTGACTTACCTTGTAGGTATCTTCAACATGAGTGTGAATGCTCTAAGTCGTCTCTCACTACAAGAGCACAAGTGAGAACTACATCTCGAAGTGACTGAGGTGATCTCCTCCAGTTTACAGTGTCCATACGTGGACACCATGCCATGCTCAAAACAGGAAGTGTCCTAGGTTTTATGCCATACACTTCCCTGTGAATGTATTCCCGAGGAATGCCTTTATGTATAGTTGGTCTCAGGTCCTGCCATACATGTTTCCACCAATTCTCCTTCTTTCAAAAATCCTGCAGGAGGTGAGGGAGGACTGAGCATAAGCGATCCTGAGCAACCCAGATTGGGCAAGGAGGACCTCGTATGGCATTTATTGGCACTCTTTAGTAGGCCTCTCACACACAGGGTGGGCCTGCTTTCACATCAGGACAGCCAGGTCTGCCACTCCAATCCTCAGACACTGTGGATAAACACGTGGAGAGCGAGCAGTGTCACGTAGTCCTTTTGTCTTACTGCTGGTGTTTAGATCACTACTAGTGGTGAGTTTTCCACAAGGGTTACTTTACTTCGTCCTCCCACTCTGTTCATTTCCGAATGACATCTCTATTCAGGCAGATATAAAGTTGTCAGGTTCAACTTCTGACTCTGAAGAGAAGACCACACTATTTATACCTTCAGGCTGTAGGGTCAGAGAACTTCATTAACCTTTCAGATTGTCCGCCTTTCAAGGTTATCAAACCAGATAAGTTGGTCCTCCAGACCAGCCCATCCTTCCTACCCAAGATGATATCTGCCTTTCATTTGGGCCAATCTATTACTCTTTCTCCTTTCTTCCCTCTTCCTGATCCAACTAAGTAGAAAGAGTAGCTCCATAGACTGGAGTCCAGGCATTTCCACTAGGCCACACTTTACAGGACATAGAGCATGAAGAGCCCTTCGGTGACAAAATGCACCACTAAGTGTTGGGTCATCTTCTGTTTCAAGATCTGCTACGTCTAAGCCAAGAAAGATCATTCGATGTTCATTCATGCCACTCTACTAGGGCCATGGCAGAAGCGTTCTGGTAGCTGATATCTACAGGGTGGCCAAATGGCAGCCAAGTAGTCATCACTGCATTCTTTTGCAAAACATTACTGTCTCACAGCCAAAGCACACATAGATGGGTATTTTACCAGAGCTTTTTGTAGAACTTCCTTGGTTAATTGCTTTGCACTTAATATAGTGAGGGACCCGTGGGATGATGTCACCATCACAAGTAAACAATTATTTACCTTTACTAGCGAAATTTCTGGTGAATACATAATCTTACCACAGATCCCTCACTACCTTCCCATCTCCCCTGATGCATGCGTGCATGCATAATAACTTAAAGTATACAAACAGGTTATGTATTGTAATTGTGGCTGCCACTGATGTTGTTTCTGTCCTTATCTGCACACCTTGATAGGGTGGGTAAGGAACTGATGCCTGCATACCGGTTGGTGCCTCATATAGTCCGGCGTTGTTGCATCCAGTAAGTAGAGTCACACCTGAAGCTGCATGGCATCAATTGGCGAGCTATTTCTGGGCAAAAGTTTCAGGACCAGTCTGATGTTCCTAAGGTGAGGAATCTGTGGGATGATTAGGTAGCCACTGAAGGTAAGAAACTATTTCCCCAGACTTCACTTAGCATGGTGCCACTATTTTTGGGAATTATGACATCAGACAGAATAGTGCAGCAAACTCTTCAAGCATCAGCCATGATTGTACAGAAGTCTCCTCCGGCATCAGCAAGTATTGTGCAGAAGTGATTCCGGATACTAGTCAGCACTGTGCAGGAGCCACAACCATTGCAGGTTAGTAGCTGTGGACTAGTCATCCACGCACCGGATAGAATGGGTGAGGAATAACCCCAGATATCAGCAAGTATTCAGCATTGATTGTCATGGCTTGAGATATAGTTGAGGAGAGACCACAGATGTCACTTATTGTGTAAGAGCCACTCCAGGCATACACTAAAACTATGCAGGAGCCTCTTCTGGCATACGCTAATATTGTACAGGAACCACTACAGACATTCAGAAATATTCTGCAGGAGCCACTCAAGGCATGCTTTAATACTGTGCAACAGCCATTCCAGGCATATGCTAATACTGTGCAGCATATTGTGCAGACCCCACTCCATGCATACGCTAATACCATGCAGGAACCACTCTAGGCATACACTAATACCATGCAGGAACCACTCCAGGCATACGCTAATACCATGCAGGAACCACTCCAGGCATACGCTAATACCAGGCAGGAACCACTCCAGGCATATGCTAATACCATGCAGGAACCACGCCAGGAATACACTAATACGATGCAGGAACCACTCCAGAGATTCGCTAATACCATGCAGGAACCACTCCAGGCATACGCCAATACCATGCAGGAACCACTCCAGGCATACGCTAATACCAGGCAGGAACCATTCCTGGCATACGCTAATAACATGCAGGAACAAATCCAGGCATACGCTAATACTATGCAGGAACCACTGCAGGCATATGCTAATACCATGCAGGAACCACTCCAGGCATACACTAATACCATGCAGGAACCACTCCAGGCATACGCTAATACCGTGCAGGAAACACTCCAGGCATACGCTAATACCATGCAGGAACCGCTTCAGCCATATACTAATACCATGCAGGACCCACTCCAGGAATATGCTAATACAAGTAAGTCGCGTTGGAGAACTACTGGCAGCGCTTGTTTTGAAAACTAATTTTAGCTTCTTTTAGACTGTATTTTACTGTGTGACATACCCTGATTTTAATTTGAACTTACTTACGCGCTGCACGCTCCGACCCCGGTCTACTGCAGCTGTTGCTGTTTGCGTGGAGGGCGGACCTGCAGAGCGCGACACACCCCCTGCGTCGTCACACGCTTAGGCGGGAGGTGGAGAAGTATTTTAGGGCCGATGTCACGGACGCGCAGCGGGCGCGCCGCTGTCGCTCCGAAGGCGCCGGGCCTAGGGCCAGAAGTCCTGGTGCTCCCCCCAAATGCCACCAACACCCAACCATAGAGCACCTCAGAGACAGTGACCAGGCTCTCGTGCTCTACAAGAGCCTTTTGGCCCCAATATTCATCTGACCAACTAAAGGCCTATTGCTTATCTCCGTCCCCCAAGTTTGCCCGACTATACATTGACGGCAAGGGGGAAACATGCTCAAACTGTGGCTTTTCCCTACAGAGGACTCAAGGCCACGCAAATACCATTAAAAACAATAAAACCGATAACACTAATCAGGCAACCCTGCTTCATAAGAACTTTTCCTTCCTTAACACAAATTGTCGCTCCCTCCCTAAGCACAAATCGGATATGTTCGACCTATTGGTCGACGAACAACCTGACGCCATCTTCCTTACGGAGACTTGGCTCCATGAAAGCGCTGGCCCTGATGTCGCTGCCGCCCTACCATCTAACTATGCAATAGTTAGGAAAGATAGAGTCGTTAAGATTGGAGGGGGCATCGCCATTATTTTCAAAAAGGACTACTAGTGCACATTTGAACACCTTGCGTCTCCGAACTGCGAGGCAGCACTATTTAAGCTGACCCTGACCCACAATTTTACCTTCTCTGGTGTGCTCTTATATCGTCCTCCTGGACCGTCAGCACCCTGGGCCTCTTCCTTCCCTGAACTAATAACTCCTCTGATTATGAAAACAGCTAATTTCTCAATTTTGGGAGACTTCAATCTACATTTGGAAGATTCCACATGTAAAATCAGTACTAATCTCATTTCTGACTTAGCAGCTTTAAATGTCAGCCTAATCAAGTATGGCCCCACGCATGAGGCAGGTCATTTGTTAGACCCCATTTTCTCGAATCTCTCTGGGATTCACTGCTCCCCAGCACTTCCTATATGCTGGTCGGATCACTTTCTTACTAAATTCTACTTGAAACTCCCGGAGAATTCTGCACCCACTTACTCAATCCCAGGAACTCTAACCAGGGACTGGAAAAAATTAGATGTCACTGTTTTAAACAGGATTTTATGCTCTCACATGCCCATTTCCAAACTAACGGTGAACTTACTTTCTACCTCGGTGAAGAAATGGCTTCTTAATGCCATTGACACCTGCTTACCTCTCTCGAAAAAAAGGGCCAACAATCACCGGCCTCCGGCACCTTGGTTCACCGAAACTCTGAAAACAGAGAAGGCCAAATGCAAAGCAATGGAACGCAGGTGGAGAAGGAATTACACCCCTGATTCCAAAATTAATTATAAAGCAACCAAAAAAATGTATCACAACCTTTGCAAAACTGCCCGGGCGGACTATGTTTCGTCCACCATCTCTGATGCCCTAAACTGTTCCAAAACACTTTTCAACATGGTCAAGGAGCTCGCTGGCTCCAAAACCCAATCTAGGCCCCCTGCACTCAATAAACACCAATGTGAGGACCTGGCTACCTTCTTTGTTCAGAAGGTTGAGAAAATATACCTGGACATAGTACGTGCGCAGTATGATAACCTCTCCTCCCCTCCAGTAATATCCAAACCATCCTCCATGGATAACACGCCTCCCAACCAGGATGATTGGTGGGTAAGTTGGACGTCCAACTTACCCACCAATCATTTGGACACATGGCCCCTGTTAAATGCTACTACCCTAAAAAAACTTTTAGGTAGTATTAATTCGGGATCTCCAAGGGATCCTCTGCCCATTTCCGTGCTCCAGCAGCTGGAACTGCCATCTTTGCACGTAGTCATGGATCTCCTTAACGCCTCCTTGCAGGAAGCAACCGTCCCGCCTGACTGGAAACATGCCATGATACTCCCTCTCCTTAAAAAGGCTAACGGTGACCCCGATTTACCCTCTAGCTATCGGCCCATCTCACTGCTACCGGCTTTCTCTAAGATCTTAGAGAAACATGTCCATGCACAGCTCTCTCTGTTCGTCGAAACTCAAAGGTTTCTCCATCCCTCCCAATCGGGCTTCAGAGCCGGCTTCTCAACAGAGACCACCCTGTTGGGGGTAACAGAAAGACTGCGCCACCATCTGGACGCTGGAGACACTGTGGCCCTCATTTTGCTGGACTTGAGTGCAGCATTTGACACAGTGTCTCACGCCGTGTTAATTAAAAACCTTAAGATCGTTGGGCATATGCGGGTCAGCTCTGAAATGGCTCATCTCTTTTCTCACAAATCGCACCTTTCAAGTTTTTTCCCCCACAGCCAGTTCCGATACCTATTCATTTGCCCATGGGGTACCTCAAGGCTCCATCCTTAGCCCTTTACTTTTTAATCTATACGTAAGACCCTTAGCGGATGTTGCTGAAGAGTCCGGGCTGACCCTCTTCTCCTATGCGGACGATTCCCAAATCATTTTCTCTCTCTCCATGAAGAGCACGACCGAGTTTTCTCCCCTCCAGTTGGGTCTGAGCAATATCGCATCATGGATGCAATCAAACTACCTCAAACTCAACGGTGAGAAAACCGAGGTCCTCATACTCGGGAAAAACAAGGAACTTTGGGGTCCTCAACATTGGCCCTGTGAGATGGGTGCTCTTCCTTTACCCTCCCGCCAAGTTCGCAACTTGGGCGTCACCATTGATGACTCGCTCAGTATGCACTCCCAAGCTGTCAAAGTAGCCGCCACTTGTTTCACAATCCTGAAGTGGCTAAAAAAAGTAATCTGGATGCTACCTGAGCCCACTCAGAAAACTGTTGTCCATGCATTGATCACTTCAAGGCTTGACTACGGCAACGTTCTCTATTTGGGATCTAACAAGGAGGTGACTCGCAGGCTGCAGTTGGTCCAGAACTCCGCAGCAAGGCTTTTACGCCGGATCCCTAGAACCACCTCCATCTCCGGCCATCTACGAGACTTGCACTGACTCAGGGTGGAGAACCGAATCAAGTTCAAAGCCCTGAGCTATATGTTTAAAATCAAAACAGGAGTTGACTCTCAATACCTACAATCACTGGTCCATCCATATGTCCCTCCTCGCAACCTCCGCTCATCCACTCAGGGGAAGTTTTTTGTCCCTAAAACTAAACTATCTCGGATGGGTGGAAGGTCATTCACATACCTAGGTCCCTCACTTTGGAATGCCCTGCCCTTAGCTCTCCGAAACGAAACAAATTATATCCAATTTCGCAAATCATTGAAGACGTGGCTTTTCAACCAATAGCCTGCTGCCTTGCTAAACTCAGTCTCTGATCTGCTTTTGCGCCGGGAAACCCTTTTTGGGTAGCTGTCACGCATTATAAGTTTAATAATAAAATAAAAATAAAATAAATACCATGCGGGACCCGCTCCAGGCATATGCTAATACCATGCAGGAACCACTCCAGGCATACGCTAATACCATACAGGAACCACTGCAGGCATACGCTAATACCATGCAGGAACCACTCCAGGCATATGCTAATACCATGCAGGAACCACTCCAGGAATACACTAATACCATGCAGGAACCACTTCAGGCATACGCTAATACTATGCAGGAACCACTCCAGGCAAATGCTAATACCATGCAGAAACCACTCCAGGCATACGCTAATACCATGCAGGAATCACTCCAGGCAAACGCTAATACCATGCAGGAACCAATCCAGGCATACGCTAATACCATGCAGGAACCCCTCCAGGCATACGCTAATACCATGCAGGAACCACTCCAGGCAAACACTAATACCATGCAGGACCACCTCCAGGCATATGCTAATACCATGCAGGAACCACTCCATGCATACACTAATACCATGCAGGAACCACTCCAGGCAAATGCTAATACCATCCAGGAACCACTCCAGGCATACGTTAATACTTTGCAAGAGGTACTCAAGGCATACACTAATGCAGGAGTCATGCCAGATATCAGCCAGTGTTGTGCAGGCCACCAACCCTCCCGGACTCCAATCATATCAACTTAGGCCTCGCCGTCATGTGAATCCCTCCACCCCCATGATGCCATGCCTTGGAACATTTGTAGCAATGTTGGATTTTGCAGAGTATATTTTTGTGAGGATTTGCTGGTGTTGTCATAGTCTAGTGAGGTCATTCTGCAGATAAAGGTGGTTACTGTGTGATATTCTAATACTGAACTTAGGCTAAATTAAAACAACCAGGAAACACTCAGTTCAGTGCAGTAAATCTTTATTTTTTAACAGTGCTTATTCTCTAAACAGAGTACTCCTCAGTATGGAATATTTGGTATCAAACAAAAAACACTCTTTCTGTCCAAGGAAAATCTATTCAGAATGATCACAGGTCCCAGCATGCATTGTCACTTCTGAAAGCAAGTCAAGACATTTCTTTCAGTAGAGACTTCTTCACACTGCCCCACGCCCTTCACAGTTGTACAATCAACATGTCCTTTTTCTCACCTGTAAAAGCAATAGTTCACAATCCTTACACACCTACTCCTGGGAACATAGAAGGTGGTGGTGGGGACAGGGGACACAGAGCTGTGTGTGCAGTCAGGTGTGAAGTCTCAGTCCATGGGCTGTAGTCCTGGTTGAGATGGTGCAACTGTGGGCTAGTGGCAATAGTTTCAGCACACAATCAGTCATCAGGCATTCCACTCTTGGTTGCGATAATGAGGTGTACTGCTACTGGTTAGAGCGCTGGGGCGGAGCCAGGCACACACTGGTTAAACTGAATGTAATGGGGTCACCTCTCAGTTTATGGGAAGAATCTTTCCTAGGCTGGTCTGTAGGAACATAGAGGTGGGCCAGTGGTGAGAGCTTCGGCGTGAAGTCAGGAATTCATGAGTTCTAGAACTGTCTGCAAGAAATGAGATGGACGGAAATGGTGAAAGCTCAGGGCAAAAGCCAGGGATCCATGGGTCCAAGAGACATGTTAGTAGGAGATCAGGTGTGAGCCAGTGAGCAGAACGCGAGGATAGAGTTTGGACTCCATGGGTTCCTGATCCATCGGTATCAGGCAAGGTGTGAGCAACCAAGGAGAGATCGGTGCTTTAGTCGGGAATCCAAGGTTCTAGTCTTTCTCTGTGGGATGCAAAATGCAGACTATGGGCAAGAGTTCAGTCCTAGACACAGGAGTCTGTAGTTTCTAGATCTGGCAGTAAAAGAGGAATTATTAGCAAGTGGTGAGAACTCCGGGCAAGAGTTCATGGGTTCAGACATGTCTATGAAACAAAGGGGTGGACCAGACAGGAGTGCTCAGGAACAGATATGGCTGTGCGGATGGCGCATTGTGCTAGAGTTGAGAGATATGATCTTATGTGGGGATCCATGGATTCTAAGCCTTCTGTAAATGGTGAAGTCTGGACTAGAGTTACTTGGAGTCAGCGTACTATGGGTGTCAGTTCTTCTAGAAGAGATGTAAGGTGATGTAAGGCTAACAGCAATACTCATGGCAAGGGTTTGGAGTCTACGGATTCCACACCTGTGTGAGAGAAATGGCTTGCTCCTCAGGGCTGAGTCACGAGTACATGGGTTCCCAACTTGTCTACAAGAGAAAAGGAATGAGTTAGTGAGAACTCTGGGCTATATTTGAGAACCATTGGCATCCAATCCTTTTGTAAAAAAGAAGATATGGTTTAAGGAGATCCGTTTGTAACTG
Source organism: Calotriton arnoldi (assembly GCA_963921515.1). NCBI lineage: Eukaryota > Metazoa > Chordata > Amphibia > Caudata > Salamandridae > Calotriton > Calotriton arnoldi. The sequence goes on along the minus strand of CAWUFW010004083.1, from coordinate 1,081,534 downwards.
GATTCCAGGCTATGTATGATTTTCTTGGGGTAAGTTCTAGGATGCCAGTTAAGAAAAGGACTCCATAGATTGTATTCTTGGGTGTGAGAAAGCATAGGTGCTCTGGCGGAGGTGGCATAAGACTGGGAGACAATGAGTTTCAAGTTTAAATCTGCCCGGCCAATAACAGGGCAGGCACGTTCTTAAGTAGGACATCTGAAAAGAAGCTATGGTCTTATTGTGATCAACTGTGACCAGAGAGTTTGAGACCTATTTTTCACAACAATGCACAGACTGACTCTCTCACCACAAGGGAGCCAACAGTCTAAAAGGGCATGGAGATTCCACCAATGCTAGGGAGCTCTTGTTAGGCATCTGTGAACTTTGAACTGATGACAAAGGGGTTGTTATCACGTGCCAGTAGGAGTCGGCCTTTGTTAATCACGCTCAGTACGTGCCATGTTTTCCTTCTTCATTAATAACCCATCCAGGATGGGCTGTGAGACCTTCATGCATCTCCCAGTTCCACCAGGATACAGAGTATCATCCAGGAGTTGTGTTGACGTTACTGTAGAGGCTTTCGTACCTGGAACGTAGAGCTACGAGGATGGAACTTAATCTCCTTTGAAACTGGACAATTATGTATTGTGATAATGACTAAACGCGGGAAATCAACGCAGCTTGTAAGAGAGTCCGCTCTCTTGCAGGGGAGGAAAGGCCCAAGGAAGGGGCATTTGCAGGATGAAGGAACAGGAACTTTCAAGATCTTAAGGTGGACATTCACAATGTCTGGTATGTGTACCCTCAATGAAAGAAGTAGCATGTGTGAGCCTAACAAATGACTGAAAGATTTAGTGTTTTTTTTACCTTTGCAAGTGATGTAATTCAGACAGGAGGCTGAGTGAATACTAACATTCAGTGTACATTCACTGAGAAGGATAGAAGCTGGGCGTGTAGCTCCTACCGGAGCAGGGCATATTCAAGACACATTGGACACAGACATGGAGGTGTTCATTTGAGACCAATGAGGCAGGGAACTACAGACCTCTGCAAATTGTATTGGATACAGGAAATAAATAATGCCATTTTCCCCAAACCACACCGAGATCCCCTGTACAAAACAGTTACCACATCGCTTCACAATTTTAACAAGAACGTAGACATTATTTTATTTGAAAAGAGCATAAGGTAGTGACCTCTATCCAAATCTTTCAACCAAAACAACACTATTGACAAGTATTTTGGGGGACCTCACCACCTATCCCCAGAGAATACAACTCCTTCCGAGCACCCTACTCTGGTGGCCTCCACGCCCTCACTTTGAGTGTTTTAGCTTTAGAGGGTAACATCTGTGGTCTTCTGCACTCAGTAAAGAAGCCTCAGTCGCTTACGTCTCAGCCGCCGCTTCATGTGCGTACTTTGTATTGGAACAAGGGCTGGGAAGCACACACCATCTTTGTCTCTCACTTTCAGAACCATGTACATGAAATAGGACAGACAACAGACATGAACGACACAGAGCACAAGATGACTGTCATTGTACCGCAGAAAAAGGGAGACCGGCCCTGACAATCTGCTCCACTTCAAGATGAACCCCACCGTGGAAGATATAGCTATGTGGGAAGCAGCAAGGGATGGACCTTCGCCCTACCAACAACTCAGCAAGGTGAAAGGCACCTTGACAGAGAGAGACTGTAGGGCAAGAACTTCACGCAACGTCCCTGGTTGATTCAATGCTCAGGAAGCTACCGAGATGCCTCGTTGATGATGGCCATGAACAATGCCCCCTCTCTTCTTGGACAGTACAGTATGTAGGGGCAAAGTCACCTTCCTAGAGGCATCTACCATTGAGGCAACAAAGCACAGTCTATGTGGTGATGACACAGTGCTAACCGCTAAGAGTCACAATTCCAACTTCAGCAGAACAAACGTTAAAGGGATGACTAATATATGAGTCAACTTGCATAAAAATGTCTTGAACGGGACAGGGTTAAAAGGCATCTAGAGTCCTCTGCTCATGTCCTGTTCATGATTCTTTTGTTCAGTGATTGAGGGATGTGAAAGAGACAAGATTGATGAATAGCCATTGGGATCTCTTTCAGATGCAAGATGTTGAATTCAAAGTGATACCCTTCATCAGGTTTCGTACCTCTGGGAACTACGGAACTGCGACATTGCCTTCCGTTTCTGTGCCTGGTTTCGTATGGGTGGCCTTTGCGTTCCACCAGATACACCAAGGCACCACTGTCCAGGCCTGCGGACTTGGGAGTGTATTGGAGGCCTCTGCCTTTGGAACTGCATGCAGTAGGTATTGGAGAATGTCTATCAATGGTGCTATATTGTCCCATTGGCTTGCTTTGGGTGTGCAAGCTCCTGGTAAAGCTCTGATCGTAGAAACCGGGGATAGGAGTCCTTCTCCATGAGTCCATAGATACGCTTCTGGGCCAGGTCGAAGCAGTTGCGTGTGGGTAGCAAGATGTTGTGGTTTGTAATCTCGCGAGTATTGGAGTCCAGGTTAACCTGAGAGAGAAGAATGAGACAAAAAGAAACAGGAAAAGGATATTACATCACTGATTAGTTAAAGACATGGAAACAAGGCTGAATTGTTTTTTGTTAGAGTCATACTTGATGGAGCAGGTCTTTGGCAGCCATCTTGAGAGGTCACATATGTGTGTAATGCATCTGTAAAGTGGGACGGGAATTTTCCAACAACATCTAACCCATAGAACTGAACAGTCTATGTAACTATTATGGTTCAAGTAATCATTTTAGGCTTCCAAAACAATACCAAATGCTATGCAATGTAAGGCAGTATTTTACAGCGTGGTGCTAGAAAATCTATCTCCCCTGGAACCTTCCTCCTCAAATTCTTTCCCCTTCCTGGACCCCCTTGGTTTAACTCTCTGCTGGAGAGACCCCCTTGCCAATGCATGCCCTGTGGCTCTGTGGGAAGGGACATGCCCTTCACTGTCAGTGCTGGTCCAACATGACTTGAGTCAGGCCAATTGGCTGGCACTGAATGTCTAGAACAAAAATCTAGCTCCTACATTGTATGTGAAGTATTAAGGCACATATGACCTGCACGGTTAGGGATTTCAGTTAATGAAGTAAGAGGCAGAAAGTATTTTCCTAAATAATAAAATAGGTCTTTGTAGTCTAAAGAGCCATACTACCATAGGTGCTGAAAGTAAGGGTGTAGGAGTAGGGGAAGTGGGGGTAGTGCAGCAGCACCCTCAAAATAACCATGCTGAAGTATAGAAGGGGAAAGAACAAAAAAGATGCCTTTAAATTTTAATGGGATCGAAACAAATCAAGACACTCAACTTGGTGATGCGCAAATAATAATTATTCGCTGAAACCCGATTCCCACGCATTATTGTTTTTGCGCTTCATAGTTTTTATCGGTAAAATTGTACGCCCGTGCACATTCAGTGGCCATTTCGATGGAAGATGTGCTGTCTGTAAATGACAGTGCACTACCACATCCTGCATTAGTAATATATTTGGGACAGCGTGCTCCATAATGCACCACCGGCTACGTACCACACCCTGACCACTTGCCTGCTGAATGGGCGTGGCTCATTTGCTACCCTTGTTCTTTGCGTGACTCTTGGATTTTTCTCAATCTTAATGACCTCTTGATTACAGCCAGGGCCGGACTGGCCGTAGCGGACACCGGGTATTTTCCTGGTGTGTCGGAAGGATCGGGGCCGGTTTTCGAGTGGTGGGGGCTGGTTTTGTTACTCGGGCCAGTTTTGCAGCTGTGCTGCAATAACGGCCCCCTGTAACAAAACCGACAGCAGTGCTAAAGCGGAATCAGTGCTTCTCACTAGCACACATACCCCCAAACCCCCCCCCCCCCACTCCCCGTGACTGCCCCCCCCTTCCTCGGGCCGGTCCAGCTGTATTTCCAGGGCTGGTTTGGGTTCCCAGTCCAGCCCTGATTGCAGCATCTGCATGTTGAACACTGTTCCAGCATCCATGCCTTTAACACTGACAAACTTTTAAAGAATTGCCATGATACTCATAAAGTATTAACTTTAAGTTAAGTCATGAAGTCAGGTCTTGTTGCTGCGGCTAATATGATTTATTTAGCATAAGTAGGGGATGCGGTAGAAACAAATACATCTTTCTATGGGTTCTAATTTCAACTAGTGCAGAGTTCTGTTTATTACAGAGGTGCATGAAACCAGTAACATAAGATAGGGAACTCCATATAAGAGGGCAAGAAATTCTAATATGTAGATCTGGACGGTACAGATGTCCAGACTGGACCTCATAGGGAAGCACCCACTGCACATGCTGCACCTATTCAAGGCATGATGTATCACAGTGGCGACCCAGATGCTTCATCTACGTCACACCGACGTCTAGCCGAGGAGACTCTCAGAAAGAGCGGTGTTTGCGCCTTGTTTTTCCTTTCTCTGTGTATTTTGAGACACTGCTGGTGTTGTTGGGTACTTAATGTCTTTTTACAATGCCAGTGTGTTCTGCCAAGAAATGCTGATGTGAGCCCATTAGCGGTTGGATGCAGTGCATTCATCTGAAAGGCTATCTCTGTGCCCCCTCAGCCACTGGCCTGTTTAACCCTTGATTGTTGCCAGAAAAAAAGGCAAAAGGTTAATTTTATTTTGCATTTCACAAGTCTGACAAGTGTTACTGTGACAAGTGATCCCATCGGCCATTCCTGGCTTTTCAACCATCATTATGTTGCTTTCTGGGGCTTGTAGGTTTGTTGTTAATACTTTATTATGGGTTCAAAAACCCGGCATTCAAAGTGCTGTTGGGTAAAATGCCAACACTGACTGAATGTGTTCAACATAAATTGAAGCCACTTATTTGCTGTGTTTTAAAATTCTACAGACGTCTAGTTCATTTAAAAACGGAATATTTCACATTTAACACAAGAAGTAAAATCTGCTCACATATCTTTGAGCGTTCACTTTTATTCACATCATGCATTAAAACAGTCATTGGTAACGCAAATCAATCATTCTTTTGTGTAGATGAAAGTTTTATACTGAGCGTCACAACACAACAAACGTACAACATGGGCAGTAGTAGTGCAATGTTCCCTCACACAAAGAATACGTAAAGGACAGGTGGCAGTAGGAGGAGCATCTCATGGTTCTCTCACACATACAGGACAGGTACAACACAGGTGGCTAACACACTAACAAGGGAGCGAGAGGCATTAAACGGCTATGGTATGCCCTCCACAAACAGACATAGAATAAATGAGTACAAATATTCTGGAAAAAGCATCCACACCTTTTATGGAATGACCCAACATTCATTTACTCAGGGTATGTTATACAGTTGGATTCAATATTCATACAATGCAGAACCAGCAGTGCACCTCTACTTTACAGAACAGGTGCACCTTTGGCAGAAGCAGGACAAGCTTCACACCTTCAGCGGACTTGTAGGGAAATGGCAGAAGCAGTGTAGTCTTTCCCCATCACAGGAAATGCACAAATCAGACAACAGCTGTTCTTCCTCATAGAACAGGTACAGCATAACAGTAGAAGAGCAAGCTTCCATGTTTCACAGAAGGCAGCAGGTGCATTCTTCCATTCCCTGCAGAACAGATCCAGCAGGGCAGACTAGCGCAAGCTTCCCTGTCTCACAGAAGGCAGCAGGTGCATTCTTCCATTCCCTGCAGAACAGATCCAGCAGGGCAGACTAGCGCAAGCTTCCCTCTCTCACAAAAGGCAGCAAGTGAAATCTTCCATTCCCTGCAGAACGGATCCAGCGATGCAGACTAGTGCAGACTTCCCTCTCTCACAAAAGGCAGCAAGTGCAATCTTCCATTCCCCACAGAACAGATCCAGCAGGGGAGACTAGTGCAAGCTTCCCTCTCTCACTGAAGGCAGCAATAGCAACCTTCCATTCCTAGCAGAAGGAATCCAGCAGTGCAGACTAGTGCAAGCTTCCCTGTTTCACAGAAGGCAGCAAGTGCAATCTTCCATTCTCTGCAGAACAGATCCAGCGGGGCAGACTAGCGCAAGCTTACCTGTCTCACAGAAGGCAGCAAGTGCTATTTTCCATTCCCTGCAGAACAGATCCAGCAGGGCAGACTAGCACAAGCGTCCCTGTTTCACAGAAGGCAGCAAGTGCAATCTTTCATTCTCTGCAGAACAGATCCAGTGGGCAGACTAGCGCAAGCTTCCCGGTCTCACAGAAGGCAGCAAGTGCTATTTTCCATTCCATGCAGAACAGATCCAGCAGGGCAGACTAGCACAAGCTTCCCTGTCTCACAGAAGGCAGCAAGTGCTATTTTCCATTCCATGCAGAACAGATCCAGCAGGGCAGACTAGTGCAAGCTTCCCTGTCTCACAGAAGGAAGTAAGTGCAACCTTCCATTCCCTGCAGACCAGATCCAGTGGGGCAGACTAGCATATGGTTTCAACACTCACAGAACATGCACGGTTAAGGTTCTAGTAGGGTTGGGTGGAATTGGTGGAGCATGTTTCCACAGAATTCTGTGGAATTACATTAAAATGCCACGAGAATCCCTGGAATTCCGCAGCGGGCGGAATGGCCATCTGGAGCTATTTTCTTAGCGCAAAATGCAGCCTCTTGTGCAAAAATGGATGCAAAGATGTAATTTGCGCTAAGGAGATAGCGCAGCCAAACAGCAGTCGGCGCCCTTACATACTCTGTAGGGATTACTGCAGAGTATATAAGAGCGCCACAGCTGAGTGGTGTGCAGAGGTTTCTTAACTTTATAAACCACATACTCTGTTGCGTATGTAAGGGCGCCGAGGGTATGCACTGCAGTGATTTCTAAACAGCGTGGGAAGAGGGAGTGTTCAAACTATGATCTGCAGTGATGTTTAAACATAGAGGGACTGCTTCTTCTTACAGCCCTGTTTTAGAAACACAACTGCACGTTAAGTCCCCTAGCAGAGTGGCGGAATTTATCAGTAATTCTGTGTTACACAAATTCCTCCGCTTCCACCAGCAGGAGTAAAAATTCCGGCCAGGCCTAGGTTTTAGTGACATGTAGGTTACAGAGAGGTCTCTCTGGAGCAGATGCTTGAATCACTGAGGGGATTGGAGAGGTGGATGAGTGAGTGAATATATGAATTCTGACACCATTTTAAATTTAGCTGATTATCCACCATCCTGAATGTTCTGTTGCTGTAGCTCGGAGGCTATGTTGATTCTTTGCTTTTCCACACATTGAGAAGTGGCCTTTATTTCTGCCTTCCCTTTCTCTGAACAAGGTATTAATACCTTGTCAAACTCGTGGGTGCATGTTTACTGACCAGCCCGAACAGACAAGTGCTGTGTTTTTAGGTCGAGCCTAGAGAGTAGCGCGCAAGCGCTACTTCTGGCGAAGACTTTAAGTAAGGGGTTTTCAGAAGCAGTCCAAACGCTCGTGCGTCGTGGCTTGCCTTTTTGGGATGGGTACGCGCGACGCAGACATGTGTTTCCAATTATCGTGCCCAGACGCGTGCGCGATAATTGGAAACACATGCCGGCAAAAGGCCATGACGCACGAGCGTCTGGTCAGCTGAGCAGGCTGCCGCGCTCGCCGCCCCGCTCCTCCGTTTCGATTCCGTGCTTGTTACAAGTCCTCTGAAGCACAGTCTGTATCAAAGCCTGTGTTGACACGCCCCCCCCCCCTTTCCCTCCGGCAGTACACTAGCATCGCTGAGAACCGATGCGCACAATTTACAATTTGCTCTTAAACCCTAGATAGATAAAAAACACTTCGACGATGTTCTTCCCTTATCGTTTCCTGTCCTGAAATTATAGGCAAGCATGCACCATGGCTGGTTGTTAAACGTGTTCCTGACTCACGGCGTATTTGAGCATCTAGCATTCTCCTGTGAAGTTGGCACAGGATATATAGGGTACTCCTAAATATATCATTGTCATCGATCAGAGAGAACACTATCAGAAACGACAAACATTCGAAAAAGTGACTATAAAATAAGCATCATCTATTTTAATAAAACAGGGAACAAAAAGAAAAATTAACTGGAGTAATAGAAAGACCAAAAAAGTGAGCACTCAGTGTCTAGCAACTTTTTTTTTTTTTTTTTGCGGGGAATAGAAAAGATAACATCTGGGAGGAAAAACAAGAAATCTACTTAAGAAATATAAATATAGATTTCCAGTCGTTTAATTGAATTCTAAAATTGCCGAATATCATCTTGCACCTAATGCATTTCGTTTTATTTGAACATCTCTGAATGAAAAGAAAACAAGTCAAATGAAATACACAGGGGGTCTCTCTCGCTTGTTCAAATGTTTCCTCATACCCCCTGCCCAATTTGTGTGCCCCTTACACCATAATCTTTCTACCGCTCATCCAAATCGCCCATTAGCCTCTGTGACAAGATGCCAGGCCACCTGCTCCCACGGTGCCTCAGACACCTCTTTGGTATGTGTGCCCCTAAGAGGACCCAAATGCTTGCAGCATTGAGTCACTGGTGATAGAAGAGAAAATGAACACGGTCCACAAAATGGCGTCCATGCTAAAGACTTACAATGCAGGCGCCCATGCTCAGGTAGACTTACAATGCAGACGCCCATGGTCACCTAAACAGCCAAAGCGGCCATTATATAGCATTACAGCCCACTTCTGAGAGCTAAAGCACTTCGTATTATTGCACGATTAATAAAAATCATTGCAATAAACTACTAAAGAGAAGTAAAAACAGGATAATCGGCTCATTAGTTACATCATGAACTGTGAAAGTAGGAAGAAAGAGAAGTTACAAGAGTTTAAGAATGTCATAGTAGGCTAAAACGACATAGTCTAAAACCAACAGAAGTAAAGTGCTACAGTGCCATGCTTCCGTTTAAGAGGATATATGACATGGGGTGTTTGCTACAGAGTCCAAGCGGTATGCATTCTAAAAGCATCCATTTGTTTAGTTAGAAGGGCCAAAGTGCATTTTCTTTGACGTACGTGATATACGGCGAGTTGCTAAAGCGCAGTACATTTGGCATGTGTCAAGTTTTGATCCCGTAATAAGTGGGGGAGGGAGTCCAATCATGAGAGTGGGTTGTGGTCGTGCTCCGATCTGAATCCAGATCTATACCGCTTGTTAAAGTCCTTGAACCCAAGAACCTATAACGAGGCAGCTGGCCGTAGACCAAGGCAGAAGAGCTACAAGGCTATTAGAAGATTTCACCCACTGAGGCTGCAAGGTTGTAAATTGAAAAGGGAAAAGCATAAAGACCAGCATTGCAGTGTTGGCGCAGAAGGCCTTTACCAGCCGTTATTGGCCCTGAGCTACTCCACAGTCTTCAAGGCACTCTCAGCATTCCACTGTTCCAAAATCAAGCAGTACCTCAGCAGGTGCTAAACCCTTGCTAGCCTACATGGATAACCGGTGCTACGGCCCTTCTTCTAGGACACCAGTCATTCCACCTTCCTTTTTGAGGATTTTGCAGGCTTTTGTTCTGCCTGGAAATTATGTCAGAAGGGAACAGTTTAGCAAACTTCCCACATTTCCACAAATCTGTGGGACATTTTCCTTTAGAAGTGGTATGTTCAGTGTCACGCTTGGCCAGATTTCCTGTTGCTAAGGTTGCCAGTGTGGCTGGCTGTGCCGATGTGCGTGCCCAGGTTTCCTTTTTTATATGGGTTCAAACCAGGGCACAGGAACGAGCTGACAACTCCGATTGTATTTCACAAGCAATGCTAATTTCCTAAGCCTTGTTTATTCTTCAGTCTGTCTCTTTTCCTTGCTCCCTTTCTTGACCCCTATGTTTTTTGTACTACCTCTCAGTATGCATCTCTTTGTATTTCTTTCATTTCTTAATTTTTCTTGTTCTATATTCTCCCACCTTATTATTCACATTTCAGATTGGTGCAGAGCAGCACTTATAAGTAAGGTATCCTAAAACTGTAAAGTAGCAAATACCATCAGGTTCCCAGCACCTTGCTATCAATTGTACCAAGTTGCATGTTGATGCTAGTTTATGTGTTGTGCCTCCAACATGGCTGACTCGGACTTTCATTCTTCTAGCCCCATATTTGTCTGTTGGCACGTTTTTATTTGAACTACTAACATCCAATATTTAGCAGTGAACACTACGGAAGTACAATTTATTACTGTTCAATGAAAGTGGTTAATCAGGGTATTCACACTAATATCATGACACTTGCTTAGTAATATCCAAAAAGTGTGATACCTGTCAGGTGGGATATTTTGGTAGGCGAGTAGTATGTTTTGGGGTCTGGCTCGATAGCAGAGCTGTCTGTAGAACATATTGTTGGCATGATTAATATTAATTATGGTAACAATGGGTTTTGCAGACCGGTGTGCCTAGGTCTTGCACACAGGTATGCCTATTGGTACCGATTATTTGATATATGCACAGAGAGGACTTTGACTTCAAACTGTGTAAACTGTGCACAAAAGTACACTCGCAGGTCCTTTGTTCATAATAACCCACACACAGGATGCATTTTGCACGCTGTATCATTAGGCCCTTGTTTACATAACAATACAGACAAGGTACATTTAACTCACCAGTATATCACAATCCCCTTTGTACGAAATATACCACAATCCAGGTGCATTGTGCTCACTAGTGCATCGCAGTACCCTTATTTTATACCCCAATTTGGGTGAATTGTGTTTACTGGTACATCACAATGCCTTTTGTTTATATTACGACACAACCAGGCTACATTGTGCACACTAATACACCACAATGTACTTTTTTACACCAGCCACTGTCAGTGGCACAAGGTCTCTCTCTCTCTCTCTCTATAAATCTCTCTAAATCTCTCTCTATAAATCTCTAAATCTTTCTCCCTCTCTATAAATCTCTAAATCTTTCTCCCTCTCTATAAATCTCTAAATCTCTTTCTCCCTCTATAAATCTCTAAATCTTTCTCCCTCTCTATAAATCTCTAAATCTCTTTCTCCCTCTATAAATCTCTCTAAATATCTCGCTCTCTTTCTCTCTAAATCTTTCTCCCTCTCTCTAAATCTTTCTCGCTCTCTCTAAATCTCTCTCTCTCTCTCTCTCTAAATCTCTCTAAACCTCTCTAAATCTCACTCTAAACCTCTCTAAACCTCTCTCTAAACCTCTCTCTAAATCTCTCTCTCTAAATCTCTCTCTCTAAATCTCTCTCTAAATCTCTAAATCTCTCTAAATATCTCTCTCTCTCTAAATCTCTCTCTCTAAATCTCTCTCTCTAAATCTCTCTCTCTGGTCGGTTGACATGCTAGCTGTCTATTTGGGAGTAGGACGTAGCTGATACTCAATAGTTACTATGTAAACAAGCATTGGCATAGCCACTAGGTCTCGCTTTTGGGACCTTGTAAGTGTTTAGCCATGCAACAGTTGATGTTGTTGCACCAAGGATATTGTGCTGCATAACTAAATACTTATAAGGTCCCAAAAGCGAGACCTATTGGCTATGCCAATGCTTGTTACACAGACAGTGAGGGTGAGCGACAGGGCCATTCTGTTTTCGTGCAACGTACTCCGCTACATTCAAATGTAGTTCCTCCAAAATTGCGAGACAACTGGGGGTGGTGTACACTGAAAAGGACATTTTCACGGCTGTATCAAAGAATCAACCCCCCGAGGCTTGTGTAGAGATGCAATTTGCTGATCTCCTGACAGTGCAGAACCACCTGCCGCCAGAGGAGGCGCCAAATACCTTCGGATGAAGGCACAACAGTATCATATTTATTTCTTGACTGTTTAAAAGCGCAGCAAGATTTGTGGATCGTGTCTCATATAAAAAGTTTTGAATAGTGCCCCGTAAAAAAATAATATTCGGAACAAGGTGCACCTATGCAGCAAGGTTTGTGCACCGTGTCAGAAGAACATTTAAAAATAATATCCCGTAAAAAAAAGTACTGTGCAAAGTGAAATTAAACAGTATGCTTGCATAACTAGGTAACTAGTAGCAAGACGGGGGTATAAGGGGTTAAAATCTCATTATACCAACGTGCCTAAATGCTCTTTGAAATTTTCTGGAATTTGGAGGTAGCACCGAAGACCATAGAAGGTAATAAATAGCGGGAAAAACCGGAATTTCCTCCCGACCCCGGTACACCTCTCTGACTGGTGTCATGTGGATACTTTCACCAAGACAACTTTAGGAAAAGAGCTTCAGATGCCTTCTCCTCCTCGACCGCCTCAGCAGCCTGTCCAGTGCCCCATGGAGTGTTCTAGACTGCCCAAAGGTCTGCTTGAAACTGTCCAAAATGAGAAGTCCAGACTGCCCAGGGGAAGGCTCTAGTCTGCCCAAAGAAGTGGTCTAGAATACGGATGGAGTGATCTAGAACAGCTGCTCTTAACCTTTTAACTTCTGCGGCACCCCGAGAATTATTACTAGAGTCTGGGGACCCCCCCACACAGAGTCATTATTGGAATCCAGGGACCCCCGGCCTAGGCAATTTCTAAGATTTGAACCTCAAAACAATACACAAAAGTACAGAAACTAGTATACATCAATCGAACACAGAAATATTGAAATGTTTTATTTAGTTCTCAATCCAATATAGAAAAAAACTAAATTTGAACTTGAAAAGGAAGGTTGGATCTTTTATAAATTTGGTCTTTCATTCTTACAGACAAAGAGGTATGCCAACCTCTAGCATCTCACAATGTCTTTTTTGCTACTAATGCATTCTTTTATTTTGCCCGTGCGTCAATCGAGGCCACCCATCGTCTGTACTATAAACTGCTGCTTTGCTTGCGCCGCTCCAACAATTCAAGTTAAGGAAACCAACTAGATTTTAGCCTCCAATTTCAAATTCATTCACCTTTACTGAATATTTTAAACTTTTACGTTTCAATTTTGCTTCTTTATTCATATAAATGTTATTAACCTTCAGATTATTTAATTTTCTATCCAGGTCACAGACTCCCTGGGTAGGCAGACACAGGTCAATATCTAGGATGCACAATGGAGTGATCTAGGATGGTAAGTATAGTGTTCTGCCCACTGGACAGATAAGGTCTGGCTAATGGAGTGATCTAAGATGGTAAGTATAGTGTTCTGCACATTGGAGAGATCAGATCTGGCCAATGGAGTGATCTAGGATGGTAAGTATAGTGTTCTGCCCATTGGAGAGATCAGATCTGGCCAATGGAGTGATCTAGGATGGTAAGTATAGTGTTCTGCCCACTGGACAGATAAGGTCTGGCTAATGGAATGATCTAGGATGGTAAGTACAGTCAGCCACGGTCCGTGCAGGTAACAGCGGTGGGGCGGTGGGGCCGCATTGGGGGGGATTTCGAGGGACAATGCAGAGGGAAAATTAAATAAATTATTAATTTTCCCTCTGCATCGTCCATCGAAATCCCCCCCAATGCAGCCCCACCACCCCACTGCTGTTACCTGCACGGTCCGCGGCTGAGTATAGTGTTCTGCACATTGGAGAGATCAGATCTGGCCAATGGAGTGATCTAGGATGGTAAGTATCGTGTTCTGCCCACTGGACAGATCAGGTCTGGCCAATGGAGCGATCTAGGATGGTAAGTAAAGTGTTCTGCCCATTGGAGAGATCAGACCTGGCCAATGGAGTGATCTAGGATGATAAATAGCGTGTTCTGCCCACTGGAAAGATAAGGTCTGGCTAATGGAGTGATCTAGGATGGTAAGTATAGTGTTCTGCCAACTGGACAGATCAGGTCTGGCTAATGGAATGATCTAGGATGTTAAGTATAGTGTTCTGCACATTGGAGAGATCAGATCTGGCCAAAGGAGTGATCTAGGCTGCCCATGGAGTGTTTAATGGTCCCAATGGATTGATCTAGGCTTCACGATGGAGTGCTCCGAGCTGGTTACTGGAGTGTTCTCGTCTGCCCAATGGAGTGATCTATGCTTCCTATCGGAAGGTTTTAGATTGCCTAATAGAGTTTTCTTAGCTGGAAGAATATTGTGGGTCTCAGATCTTTACATTTCTGGAGTTAGACATCGGTACAATATATATTCGCAGAGCGTGCCAGCTATGGTGGGGCTTCATTCAGAGGTTTTTGACATATGGAAAGTGACATCCTATGGCTTGTTGAATGGAAAAGTGAATGTTTTCAGTCTCGCTCACCAGCCAAAGACCCATCTCCAAAGTGTCTTCCTCCTGATCATAGTAGTGAGCCAAACATAGCTGTGGGAAATGTTCGGCAAAACGGCCTCCAAGGTATGTCTCCTACTATCTAAACTAGGAGGCTGAATTCACCAGCATCCTATGTATCGATATGTCTGGTTCCCCGCTCTTTCTCTGTTATACTTCCAAGTAAGTGCCCCAACTGTAGATGATACAGACATTACTGCACTGAGGTCTACTGTGCGAAGAAAACACAAGGCTGCACACCTCTTGGTCTAGTCCTGCTAGGAAGTCAGAGTTTAACATGGAAATATATAAAATCCACTTGATGGGGGATGCAAGGTTTCATAAAATACCAAAGTCACAATGACAATCTAACTCTGTTGCAGAAGTTACAAAAAATGTTGTAGCCTGGCTTTCTCGGTTTGACGGTGAGCTCTCAGAGTATATTTGCACAATGAATATATTCAGTGAATGTGAAGCGTGTGTGTGTGTATATATATATATAATCCACCAAACTCCGCCGAACTCAGAGACGGGTGCCATCAATCGTGAGGGTGGACTCGCGTATTAAATCAAGCTCCTGTGCAACACAATAGACACTCACGTGGTATATTATCCATTCCTTTTTAATAGTAGCGCTCGACGCGTTTTCGCTATAATGCCTTTCTCAATGATTGCGCTAATGTTATATATGTTTGGAGGGCAGAGATTCTGGTGGTCAGCGAGACATGGAGGTGTAATCGAGAGTACTAATACATTTTAGGGGGCACAGGTATTAAAAAAAACAGAAGACCAATCCGGTTATGTTATGTTATGTTAATTTGGATTTATAGCGCGCTTAATACCGGAAGGTCTCTAAGCGCTATACGAGGAATGTCGTCAGACCCAGACGAGTGAAATCAGTAAGCCCAAGCTTCTGTAAAGAGAAAAGTTTTCAGCTTTTTTCTGAAAGGAAAAAGACTGCTTTCTGCGCGGAGCTGACTAGGCAGCTTATTCCAAAGAGTGGGTAGGATAACGGAGAAGGATCGACCTCCCTTGGTAGCATAATTGAAGCGTGGGCAATTTAGTAGGTCCATCGAGGATGATCTTAGCGAGCGGCATGGGGCGTATTTCTCAATGCGTTGCTTAATGTAGGCGGGAGCTTGTCCATAAATAGCTTTGTGCACAATACAGAGGCCCTTGAATTTGGTCCTCTGTTCTAAGGGCAACCAGTGGAGGCTTTGCAGAAGGGGGGACGCCCGTGTGTGATGGGGAACTTTAAAAATAAGCCTTGCCGCGTCGTTCATGACTATCTGTAGTCTGCCAACTAGAGAGTCTGGCAGTCCGATGTAGAGCGAGTTGCCATAGTCGAGGCGGGACAGGATCATGGCAGTCACTACTGTTCTCATGGTCGAGAAGGAGAGAATCGGGGAGAGTTTCCTAAGAAGCCTGAGTAGGCCCACACAGGTACCAAACACAGTGGAAACTTGATTAGCCAAGGAAAGCTTGGCATCTACTCTAATTCCCAAGCATTTTACCACTGGGACTGGAGCAGGAGCAGCGCCCAACTCCTGCAGCCAATAGAGGGAATTCCATGGGTTATCGGCATCGGTCATGGCCAGAACCTCAGTTTTGTCTGGGTTAATCTTAAGTGCGTTGGCTGACATCCAGTTGACCGTGAAGCGTAGAACATCTTTCACCCGAGAATATGCTTGGGGGGTCTTCTCAATTTGCAGAATAATTTGGGTGTCGTCTGCATAATTGAAGACTTGGCACTCCATGGCTGAGAGGGTATTGATTAAAGGACTAAGATAGATGTTAAATAGGAGTGGTGACAGGGCCGACCCTTGTGGGACACCCCAAGGAACGGGCCCCCTCTCTGACACCCAGTCCCCTATCTGAATTCTTTGGGAACGGTTCGTCAGAAATGAGGTGATCCATTGTATGGCAGGTCCCCGGATCCCAATTGCTCGAAGTCTTTCTAGGAGGAGGACATGGTTGACCGTGTCGAACGCTGCCAACAGGTCAATGAGGATTAGGACACAGGGCTTTTTATTGTCAGCGGTTCTTCGGAGATCGTCAAGCACCGATAGCATCACCAGTTCAGTGCTATGGTGAGCGCGAAAGCCAGCCTGCCTGTCCTCCAGAATGTTGTTATCCTCCGTGAACTTAGCTAAGTTTTGCAGGACATGTTGCTCTAGGATTATGGCAAGAAATGGGAGTTGGGAGATGGGTCTGAAGTTTTTCATATTGGAAGGATCAGCATCTGTCTTTTTAAGCAAGGGAATGATTCTGGCTTCTGCCTTCCGGTGTATTTATGGTCCTGCCAATGACGCCTTGAAGTAGAGCTCCATCCTTTCTGCAATGCTGCGAGTGGCACAAGTGACGTCACAACGGTCTGAATAGAGCATAATCGGACAGCTATGATGTCACCGGAAATCTATGTTAAAAAACACACAGACACACACGAGACAGAGCAGCTGCATATATTGAACACTGACATGATGAAATATAAAAAAACGCTGAAAAATAGCGTTTTCTGGCCTATATAATTGCAGACACAATCACTATCAGCCCCCTTAAGAGCACATTACCCAAGTGGGGGCTGAGGTCTCTGCAAGTAAGGGCCGTTGCCATCCAAAACAAGTCAAAGTGCAAACATTTTTATCGCCTCATAGGTCCTTTTACACAATGGCCAAAAATCATAATAAATTAAAATGGCGACTATTAGATAAAAGAAACACTCTGCAACTTTAAAATGTGGTACCTCGTCAATATTTTGACCAACGCCCTGCAATATAAAGCAAATGGCGCCAAAATGTCCATATTTTGACCAACATGAAGCTAAACAATGCATTCCAGATTGAATATAGTGGTGCACAAAGCTTGCCCCTGGCGCACACATACGGTAGGTTTAAGAGGCGGGCGCCTCACCGTAGGTGCTGCCGCTGGCTTGACAGCGCACATGTATCGCGAGACGGTAACAAGGTTATCCGCCCCATACCTGCGCGCCAATCCAATTAGTCCCTCGCTGCTTCCTGCCTGGCTCAACCACTGCAGCAGATCTCCCAAGGGGACCCGGTCCTGACAGCAAATGCAGCTTTTAGTCCTTTCACTGGCTGCCCCAACAGAAATTGGATCTCCTGTTAACCCCTTCCTTTGCTTCTGTTGCAAACAGGAGATGTCCAATCGATTTTGCTAGAAAAAGACGGGAGAACAGTTTTGCTTATTTTGTTACAATTTCTCATCACTGCATGCCCTCGCCCAGTGGCGTAACGCACATTGATGGGGCCCTCATGCAGAATGGGGTGAGGGACCCCCGAGTCTCCCATATCTCCCTGGCCCCTTCCTTTGAAAGTCTTCTCTTACTGTTCATCTCTACAAGGTGGTCCTCACACTTACAAGATGACAGAGGTCCTCTTTTTCAGTCCACTCATAGGAGGTACTCTCCTCCAAACCTTTCTCCAGAGGTCGTCTCCTGTCCATTTACAGGATGTTGTGTCCTCTCCACCCCTCAGAGGTCATGGCCTTCTCCCCATTAGAGGATACCCTATCTCCAACCAGTGTGACCCTCTGCAAATATAGGCAAAGCTCCCCACCCTCTCCCCGGCTTTAGGATGTCCTATCATTCCCTCCCTTTATCAGAGGTCACGGCCTTCTCCAGGCACTCTTCATCCTCTGGTATCCACTCCCTGAACACATCCAAAGGTCTGCAAGGACCAATGTGGAGACCACTCATTCTACACCTTTGAGCAGGACTGCGCATCACTCCACGTAACATCTTCTGCGATGCACAGCAGAAAAAGAAGAGTTCACCCCCACACAATCAAACCCTTGCATCACTAAAATAGCTGTACCATGAGTGCCATTTCCAAGTAACCAATGGCTGATGAACGGGGTCTGATTAATATGTGAATGACACTTATAACAACGAATGGCTGTGTGGGCACTCAACATTTGACCTTTTCCAACTGTATAGATGGTATATGCTCTGCAAGAAAGCTTCAGTTGACTCTCGACATACGTAAAAACCCCTGAGACAGATGCGATGGGGACACTGGAATAACAGAGTAAAAACTAAGCTTGAAACTAAATAGGGTCTGCGATGTTGAAGGCGGCAGAGCAACAGGCTGACTAGCTTGGTTCTCCATTACTGCCACCACTGCGCATGCACGTGGGGCATCTGACCTATCACGAAGAGCTTCAATTTCTGATTGACAAGCAGAGCATACCCCACCTTTTAGCAACAAAACATGCTTATGGGAAAACCCAAGTCATGGAAACAGCTATCCAAGACATGGTGGGACACGTGAATTTGTGAAAAGCTGCGTGAAGGGAGCGAGTAATCACTTATGGAATTTGTCAGACCATTGAAGATGACGCAAGGTGACCAGCAGCCCGTTCGGCGAATAATCGTGGCTCACACCAGCCTGCATGGACAGGCATACACATATTAGACATGCACAGACGAAGATGACCCAAGTGGACTGGGAGCCAGTGAGGTGGTTAATGGTCGATCAAGCCAACATGCCTGGACATGCACACACATTAGACACACACGGACAGAGATGAGCTTAGAATCAACAGAGTGAGTTAAGTGAACCATCCAAGGTCATGTTAACTTGTGCTGGATTTAGAAAAAAACAAGAGAAAAGGGCTGCAGAAGCGGGTGCACTGGAACATTGAGATTCAATTCCATCCATCGATAAAAACACGCAGGTGACGACTATCTGGTGGACCAGGAGTCATCCTGTGTAAGATGCGCACACAAAGGATGCCGATAGATGGAGATGGTCCTGAAATGGGACAAGACCTTTTGAGGGAAACAATCTTGTGTCAGACCTGCCTGGGATGGGAGTGACTGCAGTAGACAGAATGACACAAGGTACACACACACAAACACACACACACACAAAGACGACCAGAGGATGGGATCGAAGCCAGTGAAGCTGGTAGTCGTTGGGTAAGGAGGGAATGGGGTCAAAGCTATCTGCGCTGGATGGTCTAACTCAAGAAACGAACACATGCATAAACTAACGTTGTAGCCAGAGATGTGGACATTCTGTGGTCAAACTGCCTCCGTTAGACACTATGACACAGGATACATGCATACACACGCGCACACATGCACATGAGCACAAACGCACACATATACACAAACACGTACAGATAATGGTGACCTCTTATTGGAAATCACCAGTTGTAGGCCCCACCTCCCTCTGCAGAGTATTCTGCCACATAGTACAAACATATAGACACACATATGTACACAGATACACAAGGACACACGGGCACACAAACAAAGTCACAAAAGAAGACCCTAGAATGGCACAGGAGCCGGTAAAGTGGATATTCAGGGGTCACACTACCTAAACGCTGGACACTTTGACACAAGATGCACCCACATGTAAACAAGGAAGATACAGCAAGGATGGAACGATGGCTGCAGAAGTGGGAGTTCGGGGGTCAACCTAATGTGTTAGGAGCTTTGAGACAAGATTCACACACCTACAAATAAAGATGACCCTGAGAAGAGGCCAGGTTTAGAGGGTGGACAGTCGGGGGTGATGCCAACTAGTGCCGGGAACAGGTACCCAAGAGACACAACCACATCCCAGGCTGCTCACGACAACTCACGGCGGTGGTGCCTACCTCTTTGGGGGCCTGGATGGCGATGAATTGATCAAAGATCTTGCGCGCCTTGCCCTGTAGTTTGGCGTTGGCCTTACTCTTCTTGTACTCCTCACAGGCCATCCAGAAGTCCAGGTTCTCCTCGCTGAACTCAGTCTGGAGGAAGCCACGGAAGGCGGCCTTCCCATCTGGGGAGCGAAGCGAGAGGAGGGCATGTTACTGAGGTCTGAGCCCCACTTAACATCTGATGTCACAGATTGTCTTATTATTAACCATGTGATATGACTAAACCTCGCACTGTCACTCGAACGCTCCCTAGATAAAATGTGACGTCAATCAAGGTCTATCTTTAGTATCATGATAACCTCTCACCAGCAACACTTAGATGCCATAAAACATATGAATATAGACAATTTCATGTTACTGAACATCTTAAGACATGCAGTGAGATGTAATAAATTATAATAAAGTCATTTAACATCTTACTACATGACGTTTGATGTTACCTAGAGTTTTATATCAAATGTGCTGTCACTCAACATTTTATTTTGTAGCATAAGTGGTGTTATTGTACATGATTCCTTGCAGTGAATAGCTTGGACTGGTGTATCGAAACCGCTTATTATACAGGGCCGGCTCCTCCGTAATGGTGGAGGAGCATAGCCACACTGGTCAGAGTCCACGGCCTCATCCACATTTGGAGTCTGGCTGCAATAGATGAACCTGCTGATGTTGCTGCCGCATCTAAAGAGTCATTGGATACACCCAAGAGCAAGCGCACTGGTTGCCCGCCCTGCTTTGTGAATAAACCGCTGTAGCAAGGTCTCTATATCTGATAAACGGAGCCACTAAAGCAGGCCGTCTGACAAATTTACATATCACAAAATATTAAAAAGCAATAGCTAAATACTTACCTGTGCCTGGCGGTCCTACCTACACAGAAAGTGAAAAACCGGAAGGAGAATGGGCCAATATCCCTTTTATATAAATTAGTGGTAGTGGCAAAGGAAGTCGGCCATGTTGGGTAGGATGGGAATCAGATACAAGTTTGTTTGTGCTTGGTGCCTTCTTATGTCCACAGGAGCTTCCACTCATGATGCAAGGACTGCGGTGAGCAAGACCTGGAGTGGATTACCGGTAAGTAACCGGGCGATTAACACCATTCTAGTGCCTTGACACCAGACATAGGGAACTCTTGCCAGGAGTTTTAGGCGGAATGTGATGTTGCAGAATACATACAGTGTCATGAAGCACCTGATCACACATGCTGTGATGCCAAAAGAGCATTTCATTGCACTTCACTTCAGGCCTTATGGAAACAAATTCTCTAAGGGGGTGTGCCAGGCCTTTGGTATAGCCGGGGTGAGGCCTCCTTCCTTTCCTGTTGGGAAGCACAGCAGGTTAGACTGTTGTTTACTATTATGACATCAAAGCCACAAAAATGTTTCTTTTTTCACTATCCAAATAGTAAATTTTAGTAATTCGAAAAGTTTGCTGTTTATAATGATCGTGTAGGGGGCCCTATTTTAAGTGTCACTAAAATCACCTTCAAATATTTAAAGATGCAAACATTTTTGTATGCAAATGTAATATTTTTCATGGCTTGGCTGTGTTCCCAAGAGGAGTTATTTTCTATTGCAGTTGCGTTTATATAGCGCCTCAGACCCCTGTCGATGCCCTGAAGTGCATTTGCAGGTAGGTAGCATTCTAGTCTTTGCTGCATTCCACATAGGCCGCGCCCACTCCACTCCTGTGATGTGGTTGACACTCCCAGCACCCATCCACATGCAGATAAAATGCACGCCCCATTAATACTCACACTGATCCACCAGCAGCTTGTCAAGGGACTCTCCCCACTTCAAGGCTTCGTGAGCGGGCGGCCTGCAGGAACCAATAAAACAAGAGACAAACAATGAGGTCAGGCAAGGACAGGCAGAGCGGGCGCTTGTAGTAAGACACACAGACAGCAGGGGGAGCTGTCTGCCAAGGATGGCTTTTGCTAGTCTTACACAAGTGTAGCGGAAGACGAAACTGTTGTGACTTTGGCGGGCGGAGAGGTGGTTGGGGAAGGGGGCGAGAGAGCCCAGTTCCTGCCATCTATCTCTAGAAACCCTCCCTCCACCATGAAAGTGTGAGATTATTTGGAATGTTAGTACATTCAGTTCTGGGCCTCTCTCTGGCTGAAAAAGGGTAGCCACATTAAAAGCATTTGAATGGGATGCGCAAGGTAGCAGAAGTGGAACACAGCAACCCACAGAATATCTAATTTCCCATGGGGTCAGTGCTGACTTAAAGAGATTATAGGCAGCTGCCTTAGAGCATTGCAACAAGAAGCCACACAAGGGTGCTAGACTGCAACAAATGACCCTAACATGGGTTTGTTGTTAGGCTAGGAAGAGCACTCAAATGGAAAAAAAATAATTTTGCTTGGGACTCAGAAATTCTTACACCAAAGCTGCCTAAACGAACTGTGGCTGTGTGTGTGCACCCAGAGAAAGAATTCTATCCAACCTTTGCCACAGCATGTCGACATCCCAACAGACCGTCTAGCTACTCAGCTCCTACTCCGGAAGAAGAGACAATCTGATGCAGGGCCGGCTTTAGCGCTGGTGGCGCCCAGTGCCCAATCATTTTTGGCGCCCCTGCACCCAATGACCACCTCCTCGGATTCTCGCACTACCACCGGGCAAAAGTGCCCACCGTCTCTCCAATCAGAAGTTATTGCTAAACATAGCGTCCCCCTGAGGGAAGCGCCCCCTCCACAGGTCAGCACCAGTCGCACCGCCCTAAAGCCGGCCCTGATCTGATGAGATACATCTGTGGGAGGTGAGGATGGTGGGAGCTGAAGGGGCTGCTGTAAAGATGGATTTGAATGAAGCTTACAACTGGGAATTAAGTTAGATGCTTGTCCAATGTTCTCCCACAAAGGAGGAGAGAAGCCCACCTCGCAGCATGTCAACTCTGCACTTCAAGCATTAGGCATTTCAGTGCCTTCAGGGATACTGGGTTCAATTGAATGGAAAGCAAGACTACAAATCCCAGAATGCAGCGAGATGTGAAATTCATTTGTAAGACTGGAAACATAACATGAAAATTTGCTACACACATGTACAACTCAATTGGTATATTGAGATATAGTTGATAGTGATAACTAACTCAATGTTATTCATTTTCTGGACTTCTGGAGGATTAAAAGCTGAGTGGATCGACTGGGATTTGAACCTGCATGCATGAGGCCCAACACAGATCCCTGCAGTGAATGCATCAGTGCAGTGAATCACCAGACCCGGCCTAACATGGAGCAACGTTACTCTCAGATCTGACCTGCCAGCGGAACGCATCCAGAAGAGACAAGCGTTCAACAGTAGGACCAGTAAAAATGACACTACATAAGAAACAGGAATCAGCCAGAGCCCCACCAGGCCATGAAAGGAAGAGAAAGCACCAGAACCTACTGAAAACAACTACAGATGAAACACCCACAGATTATCTGGAGAGAGTCACAGTTGAAGCAGAGGCTGGGCTCGGTATGCCTGGGATCAGGGAGAGATTCCTGCCCTCACCTCTGGGGGGCATAGGAAGCAAACTGAAGGGTTAGTAACTGAAAGGCAGACAAGGTAGGGCTGCCCCCTTCCCTGGCTGCTACTCTTAGCTCTTTATATATAAACACTGGCTTAATTATTACAAGAAACTCTGGAAAAATATATATATTAATTTCAGCTACTGGGAAATTAGGATGTGCTTGACACAGGTGACCTTGCAGATTTCACATCCTGTTCATCAGCCCCCGTCTCGGGGGTCAGTGGTTCCACCCCAGAGTTTGGCTGGAGCTCCGCCCACACATCTGACATAAGAGAGGCCCGTCCGAGGGCCCGGAGCTCTGTAAGGTGTGGAGGTTTAGACACTTATGGCTGCAGATCACTCGGGACTTAAAGTATACCGAAGTGCAACACAATATAAGGGCTACTAAGCAGACGAAAAATATTTTCAAGAAATAGATCCATTTGCTCAAGATTGGGTGAAAAGTTTAAAAAGAAAAGCCATACATTCTAAAGAAATCATTTGAAAAAACAACACGTGAAAACACAAAATCATTTAAAAATAGAAAACAAAATCGTGTTACAAATAACACAAGTTTTTAAAGTTTCAATGTAGGAACAACTTAAAATAAGTTAACGAGGCTGAACATTAGACACCCTATCGCAAGTTTTAGAATGCCAGAAGTTTTCTAAAGGTGCATTCAGGGTGGTGTGTGGGCATCAGTCCACCTCACAGGTATCTGTACATTGCAGGGGGTTTATTTAAGCGTGGATGCAGCAGAGAGCGGTTCTCCAGGTACAGGGCTAGGCAGAGGCGGGGAGAGGTATCTGAGGGCACAAAGGTTGTTCCCTTGCTGTGAATAGAAGAGTAAAGATCACTTTGAGGACTACGAGACAATGAGAGGTGCGAGTACGCAGAGGAGGTGTAGTGGGGGCGGAGAAGAGTACTGTAATATTTAGAATTTATTTACGGCCGTCACACTCACGACCACTAACCGTTGCAGGTCAGGTGTGCCCAAGGACGTGTTCAAAAGGGAATTTTGTTTGAAAAATTATTTACTTTTGATTTTATTTTTAGGGCTAATACCCATTGAGAGTTTTACTTTTTGAAATTTTATTTTTACAACAAATAACTTGGTTGAGTGTTCCCCCCCCTTTGCACTTGAGAAAGCCCCAGTACTAGTAAAATAAACAGGTTTGTGTGAGTCAACAAACAGGCCCTGAACTGGAGAAAGGGGTGTGCCGGTTACAGAAGAGGAACTCCAAGTGAACATGTATAGCAGATGGCAATCCAGAGGTTTTATCAGGACAGAGTATATGAGGAGGATTTGGAAAGCAAAGAAGAATGTGTAACTCTCTGATTCTTCCATATTTTCATGCGCACCCAATCTTAAAAATAATTGCATAAAAACTTTGCTAATTTTCAGTAAAATCATTGAGGTTGCGTGAATTTGTTTGGCTTTTATGTATTATCCTTGTTCTCAAGCAATGTTGAACAACCCTCCTAGTGACTCTCTGGAAACCAGCGGCAGGTGGATGGAAACAAGAAAGGGTGAGGAGATGTGGCCGAATGGCTAAATCTGTCCACGTTGGAGCGGAGGAAGCAGGTTCGAGTCCCGGCATCGGCTCAATATCCTGTAATTCTGTGCAAATCACTTAATCTCCCTACACCTAAAAAACACAGCCTCTGATCTTGTGTAAATGGGTGGCTCAATGAACTGTCTGCTCTGTACTGGGGGCCGTGAAACATTGCTGCCATGTTCTGCTGTTCCTATTCAGCCCACATTTTTCTGCTGCCAACAGAGAATCACCTTGCGAAGGGGCGAGCCGCCATGGTAACCACCGTCGCCGCTGGGGACTTGGCATCCCACAATCTCCTTCTGCCCACGTACCTGTGCAGGACTACGGGCTTTCAAGGGGCGCATCACTCTCCCGAGCCCAGGCTAAGGGCGGGCCCGGAAGAGGCTGGGCCCCCCCTCTTGGTTGGCGAATTGAACTGCACTAAGGTGCTGTGTTTATGGTCTTATCCAACTGGTATCGTTCACTAACTTCCATCTTGTGTCCTGGATTTGAGATCTCTTGCCCTATTCAACGACAGCAACTTGTTAAATCAGATTAACGGCTCAGTTTATGAGTTAATTTTGTTGCTTTTTGTCTGTTTGGTTTACTCCCATTTCAATTATAGCCGACTATAGGGTGAGGTAATGGGCAAATGGAAAGCTCTGGACCAGGCACAGGGCACAGCCAAACACCCCAAACAAAGTTAATTCAAACGTTCACACTCTTGAAAAAATTGACCACCAGATAGAAGAGGTGGAGCAGTTGATTGGTCCTGACTGTCGAAACTCAGAACAAACTGTGGATAATTCCAAATCCCTACCTCACGCAGGGGCCATCCCCAAGAAAAAGCCTTGCGGAAAACATCAGTCCAGAAGCCTTCCAACAAATAAAGAGGGCGTTAAACCTGTAAGAACTGATAGGCTTGGGGCCCAATCTGGGCTAATAGAAACCTATCTCCCTTCTGTTCCTACCAGTGCTAACGAGCACACTGATACATTGACTCCAGGCTCATTACCTTCGCCCTCTGTAATTTCATGCAGCAATCGTTATTCTCTTCTTGCTGAAATCCCTCAGTCCATGATGCCCGCGGGGACGACTCATGAGCCTGTATCCCAAAGGAGTCGGTATTAGCTAAATTACGCCGTCACATTGACGAGCTTAGGGGGGGGGGGGGGTTGGAGATCTTAAAAGCTATGGTCCTTAGCTTGTCTAATACCTTACAGCGTGTCGTTCCAAGCAGCAGCGGCCCGTGCAGGTAACCGCGGTGGGGCCGAGTTGGGGGGTTGGACTCGACAGACGACCACGAGGGAAAATTAAATAAATAATTAATCCCCCTCTCCCCCGCCCCCCCCCCTACTGCTCTTACCTGCACGGGCCTTTGCTGCTGGCAAGCCCCTCTTTACCAGTCAATATTCATGGTACTTTGTGCACAAAGACCACAGAAACCACAGTTGGGAAACCAAGCACCGTAGAACCATCCAATAGGGGGCCTTTTCCAGCTCTCTTACATGAGCCCCCCTTGTCAGGGAGCCCAAGAAGGAGGGATGGGCGGGCCATACCACTTCTATTAGGGGCACTCAAACTCGCACTCCCTTACTTCCCCATCTTACTGGCACAACTCATAGGGGTGAACACTCTTTAAGGCCTGCGCCCATTTCCTCACGTCATCCCTCGAGTCGACCACAGCCTGTGAGCTCAGGGCATAGACGTTCAATATTCTTGATCAATGTACCGAAGCACCCAGAGACCTCACACATGGAAGATGAAGAATCACTAATAAATAAAAGCATTCACTGGATAAGAAGGGTGACGGGTTGTTGTTCAATAAACAGAGAGGACATACAGACAGCTCGAAGTCGCTCCCGCACAGTTCCTATGCCGACAGTATTGAACTCACTGTTAGTAATCGGGACATAGTTGACAATTTAGTGGACTTCGATGCCCACACTTCTCATCTGACCAAGTCGACCAGCCAATTTAAATACAACCGCCCAGACACCAGTCTACAACCCCTTCAAGTCACTGCCAAGATAGGGTCACCCACATGGGACATCGACTGACAACCACTCCCGCCCCACTCACCCAGGATTTTACTTCCTGTCCACACTGATTTCTGGATTCCTTCTCCTCCAAATTTCAGTACACAAGGTTATGGATTGACTCAGACTGGCTCTGCTAGACCGGACATTCATCTGATAAGCCGGGACCCTATTACTCCTCCCCAAGAATTCACCACTAATTTGGAAAAACCTTTGTTGTCCCTGGCCTCATGGAACATAGCTGGACTCAGATCAAAATCAGCCTCACCTGACTGGAATAATTTTATCGAGTCCTTTGATACCTGTTTGTTCCAGGAAACCTGGTTGACGGAGCCCCTGTTTAAAATGGGATTTCTTAACTTTTCTGAGCCTGCGCTACGTGGACCTACGGGGCACCCAGCTGGGTGTCTGACAATATGGATTAAACCAGGTATAGATTTTAAAGTTAGTGACATACACATTAAAGACCCTGATGGGGGCGGTCTAAATTCCAATGGCATAACCTTCTTAGACGACCACCTGGGGATGCAACACAATTGTTCTCACCTAATAATAGCGGGGGACTTCAACACAACAGCTGAGCGCCTGGATTCTGACGACATTGACCCAGCTCTTGAGGAGGATGAGCAGTGGGGTATCCCATGACCCCAACTCCCTGTAATTAAAAAATGGACTGAAGCCACCCCGCAACTCAAAGCATTGTCCCTAGAGTGGGGCCTCAGGGCTGTAAATGGCAGGTCCAACTCTGACAGGGAGGAACAAACACCTTTAATAATAATATTCAGACCAGTCATATTGATTAAGTTCCACTTGATCTTAAGCTGCGCCCTTTCCTCAACTACATTGGAATGAGGTCTACCTGCCTTGTTGCACACTGCCGGTCCCGTGGTCTTTTTAGCGCCGGGACACTCTGTGGAGTAGCCGCATGCTTTATAAGTGCCCAGTAACATAACATAACATGTACGTCAATGAAAGAATGGGAAGTGATCACAACCCATTGTGCCTTATCCTGGAGTCCCTTGTCCCAAAAACGCAGATTTCCCCCCCCCCCCCCCCTTTACTCTACAGAAACGTGTATCCAGCAAACAATATGGGCCACGTCAGGTGGTCTCAGGTCTTGGCAAATCCAGACATATTGTTTGCAATACAAGAAGAGCTTACGTCGACCACAGTGGCGATGGATGGGCAGTTAACCAGTAAGGGAGGATACGCCGAGGTTACTGAAATCTACTCCAAGTTGTTTACACAAATAACATCTTATTTTTTTTATGCCTATAGCAGGGAATCGTGGGCCTCCATCCGCTAAGGGTAGCTGGTTTAACAAAGAGTGCAGCACTTAATACATTAGTAGCAACCATAAAAGTCAAAGATCTACCTAGGATCCGACTAGCTAGGAAGCATAACACTCTGTCAGGCCAGAGCTAAAAATAATTGGGATAATGAGCGATGGTTGAAACTAAAAAAAACCTGCCAAGCCAAAGATTCGGTTACATTTTGGTCTCTTGTTAAGTGGGGCAATGGCGGAAAGACGCGCCATCCTACCAACCATATTGTCCCCGAAGCTTGAATATCTCCCTTTTCATCCCTGTATTCCGAGAAGGACACACCGAACATCATGCCTAACAATTGTCCACATATCATGGCCCTAGGCACAGTTATGGTCGGCAGAGCAGCTGGCCCACTCAGTATTCCTGCAGACAGACCTATTCCTTCACGAAAGAGGTAACTGGTCCAGATATATTCTTAATCTGGCCAATGCCATAGTACGCAGTGCCCCTATACTGGTCTCTTGGCAGGGCGCAAACTTAATTCCTATTTATAAAAAAGGTAACAAATCGACACCAGCCAACTATAGGCCCATTTGCCTTATCGACTCAGTTCACAAAATCTTCGCGTGGATTGTCCTAGCTGGAATCCACAAGTGGATTCTTGACAATGATAATCTATCTCACTGTTAGCTGAGATTCCATGAGCGGATCAGTACAAAAGACCAGGTCTTTCGTTTTGTTTTACTTTACTGGCGAACGATAGTAATCGGCAAGAACAGCAGGTATGCTGCCTTTGTCGATCTTAAGTCTACCTTCAACCTGATCCCCTGGAAAGTTCGATCTGAATTAGGTTTGCCCCCGGTCTTGTTAACCATACTGACTCAGCTACACGATAATAACTTTGCCCAGGTTCTTTGGGGTGCTCAGGGCCAACTCACTGACCATTTTCCTATTGCTAAGGGGGTGCGCCAAGGGTGTGTCTTAGCTCCCACTCTATTCTCATTATTTGTCAACAGCATCGTCCAGTTTTCCAACAGCTTACCCACAGATGCTTCAACCCTTGCAGACCTCAAAACCCCCATATTAATGTTTGCAGATGACACGCTCTTAATTTCCAAAACCCCAAGTGGTCTTCAGCATCCTTCAGTTTGAAGAAGTCTCTAAAATGAGGAGTCTGGTAATAAATGCAGACAAGATCAAATATATGACATTTAACCAGCATAAATCCTATAGGGGTACTGTGAAATTGGGGGATAAAGCCCTGAAAAAAAATACTACGTTTTCAGCTATCTGGGCATTACACTAACCTCCAATATGCCCTGGAATTTTCAGGCAGAAATTATGGCTTTGAAACTCCGTCAAATCCCAGGAGCACTGACCAAAGAATTTAATAAATCCCCCACTAACCCGCCCGAAGTTTTGGGTTCGGTCTGAACTATGGGGCTGCTCTAACATAACCATCCTATCAGCCTCCTCTGAGAATACGTTTTTGAGGAGTGTGACACGCCCTCCACGAAGCACGCCACCAAACCACTGTTGTTAGATCTTGGCAGGAAATTGGTTAACAACAAAGCCAAACTCCGCCCAATTCTTTATTTGGGGAAGGCCCTAGTTTAACCCCGAGCTGGTCTACTACGCTTCTGCTTTAAGGGACGTCATAGACACCGACCTATCCTGTTGGTTAGCCTGGCTTCAATACATTAAAAACACTGACGAATCTGGGCCTGAAAGCGCTGTGAGATAATCCTACAGGAGCCCCACTCCCCTCTGCTGAAAAATTGAAAGAGCTATACTGGTCAATCATTTCCCTAGAATGGCATCGTGTGGTAGAAAGTTCGTCCCTGACAGGGAGGTTTTTTAGAAATCAAACCCACCTCTTCTACGGAATCCTAATGGGACATTATATCAGTGTCCCAAGATAGGAAATTATACTTCCAATTTAGGGCAGGATCGTTGCCTTTAAATTCATTTACCAACAAAAGGAACACGAAAATTGATGATCATTACCCCTTCTGCCCTGTTAGGGAGACTATCCCTCGTGGTCTGATTGTTTGTCCCACCTACGTTGGCCCCAGTCGCGGCTGGCATGACTCGTGGGTGGGTGGTGGGTCCTGCGGTAGGGGTTGGGGGGGTAATTTTAAATAAATAAAAACTTACCTTTGGCGGTCCAGTCCCGCGTTGCGTCGGTCCTCCTCGCAAGAAGCAGCCGCAGGCAGCCTCCCTACCCTCCCCTAAGCCAATCACAACACTGCAATGGCAGCATTGTGATTGGCTAGGACGCCGTCCGCACAGGCGTCTACGGGGAGGCTGTTTTCTCCATGCAGGCTGCATGCATCATACATGGAGAAAATGGGAGAGTGTGCATGACTGGTTTGGTCGGCCCTGGGGCCGACCAAACAGTCAGCGCCAATAACATTGGGCTAGCCACTCCTCCCGGACCCGCCCGCCCCCAAAAACCCTTCTGCTTTCTCGCAGTGTGAGAAGCAGGAACATAAAATGGCAGTTATATCATTTTATGTTTCTGCTTCTTGCACTGCGAGAAAGCAGTGGGGCAACGCTCCGACGCCCACGTGGAGGAGCCGCCCCAGGTTGGCCCTCGTAACAAAAGGCTAAAACCTTTATGCCAGGCTCTGGGTACGCGCAGCAGCTCTGCAGCACTGAGAAGCATAGCAACAGATCCTCGTCTGCCTTTTGCCTGTGCGGTTGCCAAGTTCCTAGGTTGGAGGTGGGCCAAAAGGCGGAAGCAGATAACAAACCTCACCCCCAAGGGAACCCAGTACCTTTGCTTTCCTTTTTCTAGACCATGTAGGTGCTACTCTACAATTCGT
This sequence comes from Calotriton arnoldi, assembly GCA_963921515.1. Lineage (NCBI taxonomy): Eukaryota > Metazoa > Chordata > Amphibia > Caudata > Salamandridae > Calotriton > Calotriton arnoldi. Next base: position 1,050,663 of record CAWUFW010004083.1, on the reverse strand, counting down.
TTTCCTATCACCCCCCCATATTAGTCTTATGTGCACAGCCTTTTAAAGTCAGTGGTCCACCTATGTTGCTATTACATTTTATCAACTGTATCAACTTTTTTAGTCAAATTTTGTCTGTGATTTTATGTATTTTAATGATCATTTTGCAAATAATTGTCATCAATTTTATGAATGAATGCAATATTTAGGCTTTTTAAAAATTACACTGCTTGTTTTTTCTCTTTTTATCTGCACGTTTGTCTATGTACGCTTTAATAAAATGCATTGTCAAAATAAAGCCGGCGATGGATGGTAAATGTAATATGGTGCTCATGTAAAGCGCTCTAATGCCCTTAAAGAAGTCTCTTTTGTAATGCAACTGATGAACTAGAGCTAATTTTAGCAGATTTAAATACATTCGGTGGAGCAGCTTTTTCAAAACTCCTTCCATGAAAAACTTCTATGAATTTGTATAACAAACAAATTAATAAAAGGAAATGAGATGCTGGAAAACTTACCCCAAAGAATGTGAAAGATGATGATACTGGGAAAATGAAGAAACTGTTAAAGAAAAAAGATCGGGTAGTAGAAAAATGTCTAAAGAATAAACCAAAAAAAGAAAAAAAAATAGAAAAATCCAAAAGAAAAAAGAAGGAAAAAGCAGCACAGAAAGGAAGAAATAGTACAAAGATCCATGAGGAAGCAGAAGTAGTAAAATGAGGAAAAGAGACGAGTTGAGGGATAACATCTACCTTAAGCCATGGATGTGGCTGGACAGGGGGGAGGTCCAGAGTCTGAAGAGAGTCAGGTGGCTCCTCTTGTGCTTCTCCCTGCAGGAGGAAACAAGATGAGATGCTCATGAGAGTTGGAAGAACTGGGAGTGGAGTGCAACTTATCAGATGTCAAAAGAGAAGGATGCTTCAAAGTAACCGAGTTTGTTCCCGGCTCTATCCTTTGAGATTTAAAGACCAGCGGCGGCTCCTCCTCTACGGCGGACGAGCGTCGCCCCACACAAAAAATAATACGATAATCACAATGTTATTATCATTTTATTTTTATGGTACTGGCCCAGTTTTGCTTAAGGGGCGGGTGGCGCTGGGCTTTCAGCCAGCAGGGGGACAAGTGGTATGTGCACTTAAGCGCGCATGACTATTTGGCCGGCCGTCTCGAGCCAGCCAAACTGTCATGCACCATTGCCTGTTCTCCACCCAGGCTGTAGTACAGCCTGGGTGGAGAACATGCCCAGGCTCCCACTCCCTCTCCGAGCACCGTACCACGGCGCTCAGATCAATCACGATGTTGCTATGAGCAGCGTCGTGATTTGCTGGGAGAGACTGGGAGCATGGGTGCTTCCTGTTCCTTTGTCGTCAACGGAAGAAGAACGGAGGAGAGGCGGCGGCCAGGTAAGTGTAATTTTCTTTCTCCCCTACCTCACCTGTCCCCCAGCCCGACTCACCACCACGGACCCATAGCAGCCACCACTGTTCAAGACATTGCAATAATTCTGTCATACTTGGTGGGTGGTGCTGGCAAAACTCAGATGGGGAAAAAGAAGAACAATTCCTAACCAAGCACAATCTTTCGAAAAACCACTCTTTATTGAAAGAATACTTTGCAATCAGTCATCCATTATTTTGCAGCCTACAATGCACAAATATCTTCACAAAATCCTTAGATCATAAACATGACATGTGCCCTGGAAATGGGTGCTTAAAAAGGGGTTTGCAGAGGATCGTTATTTTTTATATCATAGCTAGTCAAACTGGCAACTGGAGATCAAGCACATTCATGCAAACGTGTCAACGCAGACATCTGACATGTTGTGATTGGTCATGCTTTGTGTACACGTGAGTGTGAGTTGCTTGTGCCCTGGTTCAAGAAAGACCTGGCCTGGCAGTTCAGGCTGGACTGTTCCCATGAGGAGCAGGGTCAAGACTGATTTGCATATGGGTAGGTCCAAACTGAGTAACATGGTGAGCAAAAGAAAGATGGGTTGGGATGCTACCCCACGATTGCCTATGGCTAGACTTATTGCAAGCAGTCTCCCATCACCTTTTGTGTGTTTCATGCACTGCCCTAATTGGCATGGGTATGCCCAGACGTGGGTCCCACGCTCACTGTGTCACTGGAACCAAGCTGTACCCTGCTGATGAGCCCACAACTAGGGCAAAACTGGTCCTGGGTTACTCGTGTTCTGGTGCAGGGAGGACCTGGCTTGGTAGTTCGGGCTGGACTGTTCCCATAAGGAGCAGGGTCAAGACTGAATTGCATATGGCTGGGTCCAAACTGAGGTGGCGTGGTGGGCAAAAAAACGATTCGTTGGAGTGCTACCCCGAGTGATTGCCAGTGGTTAGACTTATTGCCAGCATCTTCTCATCACCTTGTATGTTTAATGCTGAACATCGCTCATCTCTGCCAGGATGAAATAAACTCCAGAACACCTTCCAGCAGCGCACGAACCAAAAGGATACATTACTGTTTCTTTAATGTGCTGAATCACTAACCACAAGCACCGCCTTTCAATGCTCCTCTTGAAACCTTCTGCACTCAAGTCACCAACTCTTCTCTAAGTGAAATTCTGGCTTTTCACCACCTTCCCTATATGCTGTCATCTTCCTTGGCACTGTTGGAGAGAACAAGCAGAGGGCAGATGAGCTCGAGTACAGCTCCCTGAAAGGCTCCTTTTGATGTGTAAAAGGCTGATAAGCACAGAGGTTTCAATGTCTCTTTCCCTCCTAAACCAGCTGAAGACAAAGTTGTAAATCTCTGCCGTTAGCACGTAATAAAATGGGCCTCACAGCAAGAACTCTTCTAACAACCAGAGCTAATGGTTCCAATTACAGCTTCAAAGCCTAGTTCCAAGTGCTTACTGCCCACATCAGCATTATGTATCTTATCCCAGGATTTTACAGCTCTTTACACAGAAATCTTCTTCATCCCTTAAAACCACTGCCAACCTCCCAAAAGCTGAAGTTCCACGTGATCCTAGGCAGAGGGACCGACCAATGCTCACTGTTATCCTTTCCAGTTTTAACTCTGTACCACAACAATGTGCTACAATTATTGCCTTTGGGCTGCCAGATGAATGCATTAGTGGGGTTCACAACTCTCCCACAAATGCTCACTTCTCGTAGTAGGAAATGGCAGGTTCCGTTAATGTAAAGTGAGTTAATGTGTGCTTATGTCATAATAATAACTGCATTCACACCGTGAACCTCTCTCAACCTTAAAACAGCCCATGTGAAGCAAGTGAGACACCATGGGCCAGTTTCACAAAGGTAAACTGAGACGAAAGTCTAACTTTATGACTTCCGATATATGCACAAAGGGCAAGTATGAGTAGAAAAGTTAGACTTTTGTGTTAGTTAAACTTAAGTTTTGGTCTTAAATTTAACTGTGACCAAAAGTACTTAGACATTTGGTCTCAATTGAACTTAAGATCAAAACTTAAGTTTAACTGAGACAAAAGTCTAACTTTACTACTCGTAAATGCCCTTTGTGAATACCGTAAGCCCTAAAGTTAGACTTTCGTCTCAGTTTACCTTTGTGAATCGGGCCAGTGTTTTTAGTTCTGACTTGCAGCTTTATTTTTTGCCAGCCTAATATTTTAAACACATTCATAATAAAAAAATACATATATTTTCATACAGGGGCTTTTGTTCAGCCCTCTTCATCCATTGGTCTGTTTAAGTGGCCAGGCTTTTACATTTTGCTTCCACCAACCACAATATAGAGCATAGAGTGATGTAACTCGCACTGCCTTCAGCCTCAACTCCAGAGCTCACAACCGTGCCCAGTCATGAACACCCACTGACAACAGAACTCACCCAAACCTAGTGGCGACTCAGTAAACAAGAGAAACTCCAGAAACACAACATCTGGGAAAAGGAAAGGAATAGTGGCACACAGACCATGCACCATCAAGGAAAATGTGAACAGGAAGTGCACTGCTGTCTTGGATTGCCTCAAGGGTTTTTGCATTCATTGTTGAGAAAGAGATCAATATTTGATATGTGAAAAGAACTTCTTTGCAGCTCTGCCTATTGGCAAATCGATGAATCTCAAGTACCTCCTTACAGATACTTTGCAATTGTAATAAAGCAAGATTGCACCAGTTCTTTGGTGAAATATTTTGCAGTGTGCCCAGAAACAGGGATTGTAGCTTTCTAAATACACTCAATTAAACACTCAGCCACAAACCAACTTGGACCTTTGTTTTTGAAAGAGTGCTTTTAAGCCAGACAGGAAACTCCTGCGCATCAAGTGACTCAGAGAAGTGTCCAGAATTTAGGATCAATTAGACATTTGCAGTGACGCTTTCATTCATTCATTTATCCAGGGGAGATTGACTCAGAGCAGCAAGGCCTGAGCTGTACTTCCAATCACCCCACGCTAACAGCAGTAGCTGAGATTCATTCAAGCAATCCTTACATCACTTTTCTGCTTGTTGTGGTAGACGCACTACTTCCTACGCAGGTGCTGTGCTCACTGTGCCACAGGACTCAAGCTGTACCTCACTGATGAGACCTAAGTAGGCCGAAAGCAGTCTGTGGTTGCTGGTGTTTCCCTCTGGAGATAACCTGGCCTAGCAGTTTGGGTTGGACTGTTCCTATGGGAACAGGACCAAGACTGATTGGCATATGGCATATTCCTGTCTAGAGTTTCACAGCTGGCAAAAAAACAACAACAGACTGGGATGCGGTAAGAGCAGTCGCCATTGGATGAGATTTATTTAAGCATCCTTTCCATGACTTTGATTTTTGTTGCAATACTTCAACTCATGCCATCTGCAATGATGCAACCTGGATGGCGTCTCCTACCTTTGTGGCACATTAGACTGACTGCTAGTGGTTTACAGTCTGGGAATTGTGGTTCTTCTGTCATAGCTCAGTTGTTTCATTTGAGTCTAGCATGAGTGCTATGGTTTATTAGTAACCTATTGAGGGTGAGGGCAAGATAGTACTGTGCAGCTTCCTTAGAGGTCCCCTTCATTCTCATGACTCAAGCTCTTCCTCACCACTGACCTTGTGCTTTCTCGGTCTCATTCCTGGTTTGCTGCCTCTGGTGGAGGCTGTCTAGAGATGAACTATACTGCTAAGATGGACACCTTTTCTTCTGCAAATGCTGGGACCTTTTTTTAAAAACTTTCCAAGCTTTCTAAGGTTTGCAAAGAATGTGATTTATTTCTCTACAAAGAGTGTGTGAAAACATTCTGCCAAAGGTTTCACAGAAAGCAACCCCAGCAAAAATCTACAGTTGCTGAAAAATACTCTTGCAATATTTTTTTGTAATAAAATTCTTCATCAAAAATAGGTTTTACAGAATTTTCGCATGTATTTGAATTGAATACTTCACAGGCAAAATTATGATTTTGGTACCTCTAATCCAAGCAGGTTTTCAGCATACTGTTGGAATATTTGCAGTCAATGAAGAGAATTGGTACGTCTGTTCAAGAAAATGACATTTTTCTCATTTGAACTGTAAGCCCGACCATCTGCCTCCTATGTTGGAAGTAAAGCACTACACAGTGCTAAATTTGAGCCTATTTGTCGACACCGGCATTTAGGACAGACTGCCACATGGTGGTGCTGTTCGGGCAATTTAGAGATGGCACAACAACAGGTGTTTATAAATGTGATGCGCATCACAAATAACTAATAAATGCAGCCCAAGCGATTCTCATAGTTGTGGTCTGCAATAGTCTGAAGTGTCACACTTGTAGTAGTGTGATGGTTAGTAGTTGTGTTGATAGTGTCATTGGCAGCACTGGCAGGGGCAATGTGTGGTGCAAGCTGCTGTGGCCCACTGACTATAGCCCTGGCACTTATAATTTTACAAATTAAGCACTGGCACTACATTGTTGAAGACTACAATTTGAAAACTGGAGCAAGAGTGCATGTCACAAAAAAGTGCAAAGCTATTTGTTGCCAGAAAAATAATTCCATGGAATTCACATTTCATATACCTACTAACCCACCTGTGGAAACAGTTTAAATGAATTTGTGAATGGATAACGCTTGGATACCCGCACGGGTCACAAGCAGCGCTTTACAAATCCACCTCACATTTACATTACATTACATATTCATGCGTGCAAATTCTATAAGGGTATAAACGAACAGCTGGACCTCTCCTGTTTTTTTGAAGTGGTTCCATTTCTACACATCCATTATCTCATGAACAGGTTATTACATGCACTGCTGTGAGACGCAGGTCCCAGGATGCACCGCTCGAGGATAATATGGAAAGTTTACACTGAACATTAATTTGTTCCTTGGAGATGATTCACTAATTATCAGATGAAGATCTTGTGTGTGAGGTTTGCTTTTGGGCTCTGAAGGATGAACTTTAGAAGACTAAATATCTGCCCAACTCTGAAGAGTAACTCTGGAGCAGCTGCTCCAGGGAATGTCATGTGACCACTGCATGTTATAGCACATAACTCTGCATTGATACATGATGCAACACATTTTTGAGTCTACATGCCAGAATTTGTTTATTTATTAATTCTGTAGTTTTATTTATTAAGAAGGCGTAAAAGGAAACACATTCAGCTCTATAGGCTGCAATCCCAAACATTATATCTAGTACAAATATTTATTAAAAAAACAATATTTATAATTGTAGTTTGTGGGACTGACATATTTGTCCTACAAAGTCATCTGACATTTAAGAATTTTGGGGATTTATTATGTAAACATTGTTTTATTCTTCTGAATGTGGATGCTCATGACCCATCTCCTTAGCTTTGTTTATTGGTTAGGTGTTTGCTCAAGGGTGTTAATTGCTGGGCAGTTTGCAGAAATACAGTAACAGAAAGTAAGGCACACAGGCATACAACGGAGTAGGCTACAGGGAGCGGATAGAAGATGGGAAAGGAGAGGGTCATTAAAAAGAAATGAGGAGAAGGAACAATCAATAGTTTTATGTCAAGGTCAATTTTTCATGCAGTGTTTGTAGAAATATAGTGAGAAAAATACTTTTTGTGGTAGCTGCTGACCCACGCACACAAGGCTCTACTCAACCAAGGACCCGCCTACATTAACCACCGCCCGAACTTCCACCAACCTTCCAGAACATTACGCTCCACCTCCCTATGACTCGCCCACGCGCCCGCATCCATGAAGCAGAAGTGCAGGACGATCCTTCTCTTACAGCTCAGAAAAGACCTGGAACAGCCTCCCCACACACCTCGAACCATCACCTCACTTCCAGAATTCCAAAGGGCCCTCAAGACCTGGCTGTTTGATTGAGCCGGTCCGGGACCTGCAAGTGCCTGGATACCCTACTGTGTGATTAGTAGTGCTATATAAATCCTGATTGATTGATTGATCAATTGATAGCAGGCAATGTGAGGACATAAAACTGTAGAAGAAGGATTGACGATTGTTAGATGTTGGCAGATGCTATAAAGTGTAGCATCTTTGGAGTTCTGTTTGGCTGTTGAAAGTGTTGAAACTTGTCCTTTGATAGATAACATTAATAGTGAAATTATTACTACTCTTTTCGACTTGGCTCTTTCTAATGTGATGTACTGTGCTAGAAGTCCAGATAGCTGGTCCTTTGGGAATGAGAAGTAAGATTTGGAGGATTGAACCATCTCTGCGATTTGTTGTGATCATTCTTTTATGTCCTGGTTCTCCGCTGATCTTAGTAAGAGGATGCTTGTAAGGGGAAGTTGCAGATTTGGTTCTCCCTTGATTTTAGATCCCATGGGCGACATTTATCTGCAGCCAGAGAGGCCAGAATTTGCATTGGCCTTTGTCTTTGTGAACAAGATCATATAGGTTCTCCGGGGATCATGTTGGGCATAACCAAATCTTAGCCATTCTTTAGAATTCTACCTGCAAAGATTAGAGCCACGGAGAATCACTTAAAGGAATTTGGCTGCTTGAACTAAGAAGGTGGTGCTGTCCAAAAGATTTCTTCAAGTAAGCTGGAATTATTAGATGCGGTGCCAGCCTAGGATGTAAGTTCCTCTGTTGGATGTATTTGGTGATCTTTTATTGAAGACATGTTGGTCCTTTGCCATTTATTGCTTCGTGGGTGATGCATAATATCTTGAAACAGGATCTTCTTGAGATTGGGAATAAGTGAAGAGCCTTCAGGACAGAAAAGTTGAGAGTTCACATCTTTACATTTAGAAGTAGTCTTGTTGCGGAATTCTCTGCAGCCTTCTCATGCCGGAGGATGGAATGCCATGAGATAGCCCGTAAGCATAATCCAGTTTAGAGAGGATGAGTGATGTTGTTACTTGCATCCTTTGAGAAAAACAAAGACCTGGTAAGATGTGTCTAAGTGTTCTTATTGTGCAGAACGTTTAACTGGACACCTTGCTCGGCTGACAGATCTAATCAGTAATCAGTTAGCTGATTACATTGGATATTGAGCCCAGGATCAGTTCTATCAGGCTTCACCTCAAGAGGCATAGAATTACTTCCACCCGTACCAGACAAGGAGACATCTATGACGACCCGCCTCCTGCAGAAACATTGTCACACTTTTTATCTTAAAATCAGTGCTTTAAATGGGCCGGTACTGTCCGGTACGGAGTACCGGCACTTTTTTATTTTGAGAGAGAGAGTACCGGCACTTCTCCAGAGAAATGCTATACTTTTCATTGGAGAGTACCGGCACTTCTCAGAAACAAGCAGGTACTCTGATACAGAGTACCTGCACTTCTATTTTTCCATTTCAAGCACTGCTTAAAATGATGAGAAAAGTCTTGCTTTGATAAAAAAATCTCTTATCTTGTTTTGCAGCTGCTGTGCCACCAGCCAAGTTACATAAAGAACTTCTGATGATTTGTTCAAATGATCATCAATCAGCCAGATAAAGACACGACTAATTACTGCGGAATTAAAACATGCCTGAATAATTCCACTGTTGAAAAAGCCATCCTTAGGTCCTGAATTTTCACAGCTATGGTCTGACTTGCCAACTTCCATATCTAAACAAGCTTCTCGAAAGTGCCATTTTAAAGCAACTTTCCAGCTATGCTGAGCCCCAATTGTTATTACAACTCACTCAGGGGTGTGCACACAAAGGGAATCTTGGCACTGAGTAACCAGAGACGTTTTAAGGCAAGGACAAAGGGGGCACTGGCCCACGGACCCAGCCTTTCATGCCCCCCCCCCTTGATTGAGCCATCTCTGTTCTGCAGAGAGTCTTGCCCTGATGACCTTGAATCGTTCTTAAACAGATTGTTTTAAATACCATTTCCCTTTAATTTATTTTAATGTGGGTGATGTGTGAGAGTCTATTACATGCATTTTGCAGAGAAATGTTGTGTTTATGTTTCGTGCAATTCATGCAACATCCATAAGAAAAGTTTAGTTCACATCATAACAGGACTTCACATATAAGAATTGGGAGGGAGTCACAGAGATTATTTGCAGAAATATTAGTGAGCTGCTGCTGTTACAATATTTTTTGAGGATCTCTTTATTGGTTTTTAATACAACCAGGTGGAAACACCTGTCCACAAACGGTTAAACATGAGGCATTTTAAACAACGGTGAATTACAATATTGAAAACACACATCACTTCTCTAAATATTTTACCATGGCTTGTGGACTGCAGAAAAGCCAACTCTCTGGCATTCTGGTTGGAACAATAGTACACTCTCCCGTCTGGGGATGCTCTTTAGCTCCAAGGGCTTATGGCTTCCCAACATAATTGAGAGGAAAACTAAGCTCTCTGGGCTGACTGGATCACTCTTCAATCTACTGTTCCCTCCAGGGGGTCGAGTGTTCGCCCCCATGGTACAAATTTATTCCAGGCAATGCGTCCCAGTTGCTACCTATGGGGCGGGAGTTTGGGGCCTTAGGGATGTATCAGCTATTCAAACAGAAGAAAATCATTTTTATCTGTCCCCCTGTCCTCATCCCATTTTATTTGCTGTAGCGAGCAAGGATTAAGCTACTTATGCAATTTAGTGCAAATTTGCTCCGCTTTGCTATGGCTTTCGATGTGAAAAAATAAAGAGGCGTCTCTTACACGAGCAATAATAAAAGATTGTCTAGCTGGGGACAAAGGCCTTGATATTCTGTGGCTGGCCTTTGTTCATAAATCCTTTGCAGCTATTGACATCCCTCAAGCATTCACAAATGATGGAACCTGTGTTACACTGGGCAGGAAGCTAGTCCGGTCTTTATTATGAACCCACGCGAGGGAGAGAGGGCTAAGCACGGAAACAACAGAATCCTCTACTGTGTTGTACCTCACTATGGTTCATGATAAGACCCTCAGCAATCATCTGTGTGCAAAGCGAGGAAGACGGGAATGCGCTTTATTGTGACCGTTTCGGGTCGACACAATGAAACCTCTACTTTGCTTCTCATGTTTTTTTGTAAGCTTTCTTTCCAAGGGCCGCTGTACGGTCCAGACAATCCATGCTCCTTGATAAAGCACATGGCACATTATTTAAGCAGTGAGTATAGATGTCATGGCAGACTGCCCAGAACTATAATAATCACAAATGTATGAGTAGTTTTAAGTCTGGTGTCTGCTTTCATATTGCTAGATTGTTTTATTTTGTACTTTTATGGCTGCATGTTCAGCCGAATAAAGTTGATTCGACTTTGGCTTTGACCAGTGAGCTGCTGGTGTCTTAAAATATTTTTGGGGGGAATCTCTTTATCGGTTTTAATACAACCAGATAGATGGAACACCCCGTCCGCAAACAGTTAAACATGAGGCATTTTAAACAAAGATGTGTTACAATATTGAAAACAGACATCACTATACCTGAATATTAGATGTAAACACCTATTTAGAATGTGGACCAGTGTACCTGTGCACTGTCAGTCACCTGGCCAAAGAGGGCATGAAAGTGCTGACACTGGATCATAAATTCAAAGCTGCTTCGAACTCGGGCCCCAAAATACATTCGGCCCGGGGCCCCCAAAATCCTTAAGATGCCCCTGTAAGTAACAGATGTATCATGAAGACCAAAAAAGGAAATACCTAACAGGAGGGAACATTTGAAGAAAGTTTCCAAAGGACAGTTAAGAGGAAGTCATTTTTTAAGTGACTAGAAAGGTTATTCCACAATTTAGGGCCCGGAAAGCACAAAGAATAGGCACCCATGCAGAAAAAATTGACACAAGGAACTCAGAAAAGGTATTGAGAGCTACAGTGCAATATTCTAGCTGGAAGATGTCCTGGCAAGCAACACTGAAGGAAGAATTCTCAGTTTGTCAGAAAATCCTATGCATAATGCAAAGAGTTGTAAAGGCCACTGGCTGTTTAACTGGGAGCCAATGAAGCTTAATGCTTGAGTCAGTGACATGATCAAACTTATAAAGGCTGCAGGTCAGTGGTACTGCCAGATTTCGGGTTCTTCAGAGTTTTACCAGTGAGGAGCCCTGCAGACCTAAAAATAGAATGCTGCATTCTACTCTGAAGAGAAGCAGATACCACTTGAGCATGTGACTGAGGAGGCAGGACAGGAAGCATCTGTTTCAAGTGTTTTAAGAGGTAAAAGCAAGTGGAAGAGACAGAACTGATTTTGGCTCAGAGAGTGAGGCCCTGCTCAATTTAAGCTGCCAGAGATGTAACTTTGGAAGTGCTGGGAGGAGGGCTGCCGCGGGATGATCCAGAGGGAGGGGTGCTGACGATATAAGTGCTTGCCGCAGAGCAGTATCCCAGTTTTGTTAGAATTGCACTTGACATAGTTAGATGACAACCACTTCTGAACATTTTAAAGGCAGCAAACAGACATGCTGCAGAGGAGTGAGGGAAAGAGTCAAGGCTGATGATAAGTTGAGCGGTGTTGGTGTAATTGCATTGCACCTGAAGGATCGAATAAGAGAAATTAAAGGGCAAATATATACATTGAAAAGCATTGGGGACAAAGAAGAGCCTGGGGAAACCCATATTATGATGGGGACCGATGAAGGGGGCATGGCAACGGACTGTGATCCATGAGAAAGGAAGAGAACCAATTGGCCACCATGGGCCTGATTACGATCTTGGCAGATGGGATGCTCTGTCACAAAAGAGACGGATATCCTGTCCGCTGTATTACAAGTTCCATAGGATATAATGGAATTGTGACAGAGTACACGATTGTAATCAGGCCCTGAGTATTTGGTACCGATCTGCTCAAGATGTTCTAAAAGAGAATGTTGTGGTTAACCCTATCAAAGGCTGCGGACAAGTCACACAAAACAAACACAGCAGAGCCACCTCAGGCCCAAATCATCCTTAGTTTGTCAAGAGCCAAGGCCAGTGGGGGGATCAGTGCTTTCGCCAGGGCAAGAGCCACCTTGCCCAGGATCAAGGAGATTTCTGAATTCTAAGTAGTTTAAAAGTTGTTTAGCCACAACACGCTCTAGGTTTTCCCCGGAAAGGCAGCAGGATAAGAAAGTCTATCATTAGTAAATATAGAGATGTGGAGATTTTCTTTTTTTTATGAAGGGAGGGACTATTCCAGTTTTCTATTCTATGGAAACTGGAATATAAAGACAGGGAAAGGTTAATAATCAAAATAATTGGGGGACCAGGGCCAAATCAATTGAAATAAGGACTCTGGACATAAATCGTCCAGAGAATCTGATTTGATTAGCGTAAACAAAGCTGTAATCCCATCAAAATAAGTGGAAATAAAAACTGATAAATAGGAAGAGCCAGTGGGTAAAGATATGATTTGGGGATCTAGAGATCCAGGTTGCAGGTTCTAAATATTTGAGCAAATTAGCTGTATTTCTTCACAAAACAAAAGGTGTCACAGACATTTTGAGAACGTTGAACCAGAGCAGTGCACGCGGTCTTGCAAATTTTGAAAACTACTTACATGGTTATAAAGAATTTCCTCCTTACATTTTTTTTATAAGTGCGTAATAGTTCTTTATAAGCCAGAAGATCAGCTTCCCCATAGGAATTTCAGCACTTACGCTTGCGCTGTGTGAGAGTGGGCGTCCAAGGCTCTTCAAGGAGCCAGAGAGCCACTGGTCAGACACCTTGGTTATTTGACGTTTCCTGGCCTTAAAAGTAGGGGTGTGCGAAATGTGCTTTCACATAGTAACGCTAAGTTTCAGCAAAATCACGTGAACTACAAATCTGTCTTTTTGTGCTATATTTTAGTGAGAAATGAGTCCTTGCATACATTTTTGACACGACACATTTTGTGCTAAAAATAGTGCAAAATGAAAAAGCACCGCGAACAACAGTGTTGTGTTGTTCCATGCTTTTAAGGTGAATGGCATGTTTGAGGTCAATTTTTACTGCAAATGGCGAAATTTGGGTGATTTCTCGTAACAAACGTAACGCGAAATGCCTGAAACTTTGGAATTACGCCAGTATAACATAAATTTCACACAGACCTAATTAAGAGGAAGTTCATGGTTTAGAACTAAAAAAAGTTAACGCCTCCGATACAGAGTTAATAAGGTAAGCAAGTTTCAGTAAAACTGCTTTAATTTCTCTGTGGCTTTAGACAGGGTTCACCACGAGCTGCTATGGAGTCACCTGTCGGCCGTGGGAATCACCGATGTAGCTCTTCTGTGGTTTAGGAGTTTTCTTTCCAACAAGGTGTGCCAAGTGGTTTTAGGCCACTATCTTTCAAAAACCGAACACAAGCATGCAGTGTTCTGCAAGGCATGGTGCGCTGCCCTTCATTATTTAACTTGTATATGGTACCTCTTGCTTCTTCGATTCAGTGTTTTCGGTTCATATTATATATATAGCAGAATATACGCAGATTATATTCATGATTTCCGGAAAACGGGTACAGTGCGCCAATTCCTTATTTGAGTGTCTTCAAGCTGTTCATCTGCATCTGTATAAAGGCAAAAAAAACTGATATCTCTCTGCCAGCCATCTTTGCGTCACTCTGGGATGTTCCTCATTGGCCACTTTGCCTAAGTGAAAAAACTGTTCCGCCAAACTGTGTGAACAATCTAGGAGTGAAATTTGATTCTTAGCTGCCACTCTCCAAACAAATGACCTCAAAGGTCGGTTTGTGCATTTTCCAAATTCTGATGCTCAGGAGGATTAATAATTTACTTTAGTTCTCCCAAAAGATGCCCATCCTTAATGCTTTCATCACAGCACAATTGGACTACTGTAACATCTTTTACTTGGGCCTACCTACTAAGTCACTGAAGAAGCTTCAATTGGTTTAAAACTCAAGTGACATACCAGCACTCAACTCAATCTCTGTTGTCATGGCATTCCTTCCTGTGTCTTTCATGAAGCAAAGTCTTTTGTTCAAATCACTCTGTCTGGTACATAAGGTGGTTTTCAATCCTAAACCCCTCGCTTTCATCTGAACAGTTTGCCTTCTACAGACCCTAGCGTTGTCTTCTCTCTGCCCATGCCATTTGAGTGGTGGTACGTAAAGTCCATCATACAACTAACGGGGGGCACTTTTTCTTAGCGGAAGCAGCAAAATATTGGAATGTCTTACCAATATCCATAAGTTCTCAAAGATTTTCGCCAAAATTCAGTAATGACTTGAAGACGTGTTTTTTTCCCTCTGTCTAAGCGCTGTTTTAAGTTTTGTCAAACTAGTTTGTTATCCTTTAATAACGATATAACTACCACTAAAGCACTTTCCTCTGAGGGCAAAGAAAGCCATCTCGTCTTGGATGACGGAAAACTTTCTCCAGCTAGTAAGACGGAAATTATGCTTTTTGGTAAAGCTGAAGTGCTCTGGTCTCAGGAGCGGTGGTCAACAGACTTGGGCACAGTACCTGCCCCCGAGACATTGGTTAAAAATCTGGGTGTTCGCCTGGACCAGATCAGGTAGTGACTACCACTGGCACCTGCTTTCATACGATGAGTCTTCTGCGTAGAGTTCTCCCACTCCTCCCACTCTCTGTGCAAAAAACCCTGGTTCAGGCACTGGTGATCAGCCTCTTGGACTACTGTAACCCTTCTGGGGTGCTTCAGGCGCTTTACAAATTATATTAACATAACATCCTGATAGGCTTTTCAGCACAAAGTTATCTTCTAGTGATAGTTTTGCTTTAAAAGAAACCAAAATAAACACCACGTCCAATTGAGCATTCATGGAAAATGCAGAATCAAAAACAATTCCAAGATTTCATACCTCTTTAGCATGGAGGTCCTAGTTATTCCAGCCAGCCACCCACAACTCTTCCTTTCATAGCACGTCAGCATTTCATTTATTGAAGCATTTAACATTTCGTGATTCCAAGGCATCCATTGATCTGTAGATCTGAGGCATCTTAGGGTTTTCCAATTTGATAATTATCTGTGTGTCATCCTCTTAGCTGTAGCCTGCAAGTTCAAAACTGTTAATAAGGTCTGGTAGTGGTTTCATGTATATATGGAAAGGTAGAGGTGAGAGGACTGGTACTTGTGAAACTCCAGTTTTAATAATTTTAGGAGGTGTTGTTAGGGTAAGAAGAAATCCAGGTCAGAATAACACCAAGCATGCAGACTTTGACTCTTAGAATTAATGTACGATGACGCACTGTGTCAAAAGCAGTTGAAAGTTCCACTCAAGAGTACTGCATAGCGACACCATTTTTGCCTAGGTTTCTGAGCTCATCCCACATTACAATTAGGGCCCTTCAGTCCCTCTTCCTGGGAGGAATCCTGTTTGCCAGTCTGAGAGAATTTGTTTTCTTCTATGAAATCCAAGAATTGGAGAAATGCTGCTCCCTCCACGAGAGTGAGTTATTTATAATAAGTCTGACTCGGATGGCCCGCGGAGTTGATTGAAGAATCTTTGTATAAATTATTGGAGGGCGGGGGTGTGAGGGGCGCTATCTGTGTTGAAGGTTTTTACCGAGTTCTCTAAATCAGATGGTGTCATTTCTTGAAAAGATTAAGCAGATGGAGATTGCTTTTCAGCTTGTTTTTGGTAGCATCATTGGGGTTTAGTAGTTTTTCTTGATTTTTAGATGTGAATCCAGTGTGTCAACCTTTATTAATTAATTTGTTGCTAGTTTACTGCAGGCGTCTTGTGATGTTGGGGTGGAGATGTGACCGCTTTCTTAATTGTGAAATTGTTATAAAATATTATGCAGTTCTTTGACTGGGCATTGGCATTGCCAATCCTATTTGAGTAGTGAATTTATTTGGCCCATTTCATATATGATTTGTACAAACGCTTGTGCCTATGTGGACATGTTTTGTCTTGAGGGTTCTTGGATATGTATCATCTCTGTTGAAATTTAACCTTTTATTTTTTTAAACTGTTCAATCATCCAAGAAGCTTTTTTGCCTTGCTTTGAACTTCTTGTTGGTTTAGTATGCCAAAGGTTGTGGCAATCCACTCAAAGTTTCTCAGCTGAGTTTATTGTATCCAATTGTGTGTTTTTACACCCTCTTATAAGCTTATCTTAAATATAATCAGTTGTTAGATGCGACAGTCAGGTTTTACGACACTTCACAATACTGAAGCCGCACTCTTAGTCATAGTTGATGATCTTATATCAATCTTGGATCATTGCTCGGCTGCCTTGATCGTACTTGGTCTCTTTGGTCTTTGATATAGTCTCTCTCTCACTGCTTGTTCAGTCCCTCATATTATAGTTTGTGGCCTTGCCTTCGCGTGACTTAAATCTTTTCTTGAGGGGGAATCCAATTGTGTTTTCTATAGTCTTCTTGTTTAGAGCACTGTTTCCCAAACTTTGGGTCGCACCCCCACAGGCTAATCGCGAGCAGATTTTTAGTGAATCAAGAAAGATGCCTTAAAATTCTGTGTTTATCTTTTCACATTTGTGGTGCTTCAAAGACAGAGGTAAAATGTCAGGCAATATCTTCTGACAAATTGCTGCTTATTTTTTTAACACAGGGATTGCTGTTTCCTTTTGTTTCTCCGATTGCAAAGTGAGTGGAGATTTTAAAGTGAATTATGTGACAACCTTGCTGAAGTACAGGCAGTGGTAAAGGAAAGGCTGTAGGATGTCAATTTTTGCAACACACAACAAAATGTAAATATCTGTAAATGAACTTTATGCATTCAGCAGTTAGGAAAGCAAAAATTAAGCACATTTTTTATGATTCTGAAGGGTGATGGAAACAAAGATTTTAATAGGCTCAAAAAAAATCAAGATACTTTACTTGGTGATTCACAAATGTTAAATATTTACAGAAACCTGATTTCCACACATTATCATTTGTGCGCTATATAGTTTTATCAGTAAAACTGAATGTCTGTGCATATTTAGTGGCCATTTCAATGGAAAATGTGCTGTCTGTTAACGACAGAACGCTAGCACACAATGCTTTAATTACATTCCAAAATGACCCGCCTCATGTCCATTAAAAGTAGGTGGGGCACAAACGTTTGTGATTCTAAAAATTGGGCAGTGGTTCTAAAAAAGTTTGGGAAGCACTAGTTTAGAGAACGTTACTTTGTCTTGTGGTGTACCGCAAGGCTCCTCTCTTAGCCCCAACCTTATTTAATATATGCATCACTCCTCTGGCAGCACTGATATGGGCATATCAATTTAACATCATGTTTTATGCAGACGACACACGGATTGTGAGGCGCAGGTTTGCTTTTCCGCCGGTAGGTCAGCAGTGGCTGCATGGTTGAGGTTAAAATTCTTTCAAACTGAATTCTGATAAGACAGAGATCTTGCTGCTTACCTCTGAATCTTCTACTTGGTCATCTGGTAGGCAGCCTTTCGAGCTTAGCCCCACACCCACTCCCACTGTATGTACCAGGAATTTAGACATCCTATTTAATGCAAGTTTATTGTTTGCCCCTCAGATCTTCTCAGCGGTGAAAAAGTGCTTTGCTTTAGTAAGATCTAGCCGCAAAGTCCTCCATCTTCTTTCGGTGACAGCTCGAAAAACTGTGATACAAGCTCTTGTTACATCCCATTTAGATTTCAGAAATTCACTGGATTTAGGTCTTCCTGACTACCTTATCAATAGGCTACAACTCATTCAGAATCCAGCCGCTCTGCTAATTCTAAATCTTTTGCAAATAGAATTAACACGTTTTCTCCTTCTACATTGGGTTCTGGTACAACATAGATCTATTTTTATGTTCCTATGCTTTGTATGCAGATATTTAAAGAAGGAAGGTCCCAAATAAGTTTGAAGAAAGATACATGTGTGTATTTGTTCGTTCATCTGCTGCTAATCTTTTGCATGTACCAGTGGTCAAGAGAAGCCAAACTGGAGGTCGCTCTTTCTCTTATAGGGTTGATAAAAATCTGGAATTCATTTCCCCAAGACTCAAATTTCCTCCTACTTATCTTTCTTTCAGGAAAGGTCTTAGAACCTGATTGTTTAAATTGATTTAATTAATTAAATAATTCCTTGTTTCTCTCTCATCACCACTGTGACCGCATTAGCGCCAGGGCACCCTGTTTAGGTCTCGCCTGAGCCAGCGCATGCGCTGCTCTGGCGAGACTTTTAGTAAGTGGGCTTCAAAAAGCCGACCACAGCTTTTTGTGTGGCCTAGAGCGTGCGGTTACGCGCACAGTTACGAGCACAGGCGCCATCTGGCTTTCCTGTCTCGTCATGGCTCATTAAGTGCATCGCTCGCGGGCACCCTTACAGCCCGCGATCGCGATCACTTTCACGGCCGCGCGGCAGCGTCACTTTCACGGCCGCGCGGCCAATGCTTGTTTTTATTTCCTTTTAGCGCGCGTGCGCCTCCTCGCTCGCACCTCTGCCCGTCATTGCTTCCGTCCTTCCGGCGCCTGTCACTCCGTTTGAGCACACTCGCTGAGAGTAATGGGCATCCGCTTTTAAGCAATGCTTGTTTTATTTGCCGATTGCTTTGGTGTTAAAATAAAAAAAGAACATTGTCATTGTATATGTGGCAACATGCTCCATAATTTGCATTTTCTTGTTCCATAATTTTGCCATTCTTGCCACACAATATGTTTTTTAAATGCCGCAAACTTTGTGTGGGGCCCTTATCACACTTTTGGGCACACTCAAAAGGGGGATGTTACGGAGACAAGTTACCATCCCCAAACCAATTTCTGGACGTGGTCGCCTATCGCCACCTGCAGGCCAAAACTATAATTTGTGTGCTGTAATCATATGTAATCGCCACAAGAAAGATCTGAATGGCGTCTGTTGATAGGGTTGAACGTGTGATTTTAAGGAGTTCTGCCTACAAACGGTATTCCCTGTTCTTGTTTCCAAACATTCTCTCTTCATTCTTCCCTGGTTTATCTCACCCTTCCATGTTCCATTCCTTCGTTCCTTCTTGCATGTTCGCTCCCTCGCTTTCGAACACTCTTCTCCGTCGCCACCGCATTTCTTAATTTCCAGCCTGTTGTTCCCCTTTCTCATTTTCTATCCTGCTCTCTCAGTCACCATCTCTCTTCCCCCTTAGACCTACCATCCTATCTTCTCTGTTTCATCCCTTTCTTTATCGGGTATCTCTTCTTTTTCTTTGATGCTCTCCCAAACTATTTTCTGTCCCTGTCGACCCAATCTACCGCTCTTTCACACACTCGCATGAAGCGCCTTTTCTCACCCTCTCCTGCTCCCTTGACATCTCTTTCTCTCCCCTCTTAGACCCCTTGTTCTCGCTGGTCTTTTTCATTCCAGACTCTCTTCCCTTGCTCACGGGCTCTCCCCACTTTTCCTCCCCTCACTCTCCCAGAATCTCCGCTCCATACGTGAACGAGCCAGGACATCATACATGGTCTCACTAGCTCCTCCTTTTCTCATTGCTTTCCCTATCTTCTCAACCTCAGCTCTCTTCATACTTTGCCCCGTCTCCACCTTTTGTCTTTTTCATTCCAGTTTCCCGCCACTGTGTCCCGCTTTACATCTCCTGCTCATCACTCTTCTGAAGCCTTCTTCTCCCTGGTCCTGTTTCTACTTTGTGCTTTCTTCGCCCCCTTTTCTCCCTCACTTCACCATCTTCTCGGACCCTCATCTTCTCCTCTTTCCCTTTCCTATTTTTATATCTGCATTGTCCTTTTCCATCACTCACTCCCTTACATTGTCGCCTACCTCTCTCCCACTTTGTCTACCCTCTTCTGACCGCTCCTTTCGTCACACCTTTCTTCCCCTTTATAGCCCATCTCTTTATCCCGCCCGTCTTTTATATTCTGCCATATTTCTCCTTTTTTACATTACCTTCCCGTGCTCCCATCATTCTCCCTTCATAAATTCCTTATTGTCTTGCACACTCTCCAGCCCCCTCTGCCCTTACCAATCCCACCTCTCTTTCATCTCTCTTCGCACCTCGCCATGACACTTCTCTCCCACCTACTCCATCTTCAATGACATCACTTCATTTCAAGAACCTTTGATGTTCCTAAACACACCTTGCCCTCAGCCCACTCCCTCACCCAACCCCCCTCGCTCTCTCTCTACACACTCTTACTTCACTTCCTGTCACTCTATCCCTCCTGCTCCTTCTTGCCTTCCTCTGACTCTCCATCTGTCTTGTTCTGTGCCTGCCCCGCCCTCTCTAGCCTTCTCTTTCTCCCCCCTCTCTCGCTCTTGATCCCCCAGCCCTTCTCACTCACACAGATATCTAAGCCTCAGAAATCCATTTCTGGGGAACCTTGGTAAATTGTAATTGCATTTATATAACACTTACTACCCCTGACGAGGTGCTGAAGCGCTTTACCCTGGGCAGCATGCTGCTACCGAACCCAAGGTTAGTGGCTAGTCATGTTATTGGTTATTGGGGTTAGTTTAGTGACTCAAGCAACTATTCCATGCATTCACTAGAATTTCCTTGGGGTAGATGAAAATAAATAGCAGTTGGGTGTTAACATTTGTGGGGTGGGGGAGTGGTTGAGGCATGTGAGTTGATGCAGATGTTTATTGGGATTCTTCATGCTGATGTTTGGTGGGATTAATAAAATACAGATGAATGCAGATATTCTGAACCCTTTCCATGTTACAAGCAATAGGCAGTTCTCGGGCACAGCCTCCTTGTCCTAGCCTCATCGCAGCCCTGGGCTCTTTGTGCAGCAAACCACTCACTGGTGTTGTTTGAAGACCTAAACCTTTCCAGCAAATAGAAAACAAGCATTGGCATAGCCAATAGGTCTCGCCTTTGGGACCTTAGAAGTGTTTAGCCATGCAACAGTTGATGTTGTTGCACCAAGGATATTGTGCTGCATAACTAAATACTTATAAGGTCCCAAAAGCGAAACCTATTGGCTATGCCAATGGTTGTTTTGTGGTAGCGGCTGTGCTTTAGAAGTGATATTCATTCACTAAATGTCAGTTAAACCAGCTCCTCTTTCAGGTATGCAGCTTGACAAGCACTGCTAATAAAGGACTGCAAAGTTTCTGCATTTGACAGTCCTTCAAGCCTTACATTTGAGCTTACACCACAAAAATGCTACAAAATTGGAGATTAGCATAATGCTGGACTCTGGGTTCTTGCCACCTGAGCACCTTTCAGGTTCTCGATTTGTTCTGTAATTCTAGATGTGCCAGGACAGACCTACTATTCACGTAAGCCAGTCCTCCTATTATATTTCCAGTTTTGTTTGCCAGATTCACTGCCAGCTTAGTTGCCTAAACTCATGGTATTTGAAGTTTTACCTTGATGATAATCTTACTTTGAAGGCAAAATACCATTTAAAAGTCCTGCCTTGACCAGTTTTGGCTCCTTCTTCTCTCCCTGCTCCTACTAAATACGCCAACTGGGTGTAAGCCAATGTTACCGTGTTTTAAGGAGTGAGCACACACACCTTAGCACTGGTTAGCAGTGGTGAAGTGCGCAGAGTCCTAAGGCCCGCAAAACCGAGATCAGCAAAAATGGAGGAGGAAGGCAATAATTTTGTGGAAGACCACCCTAAGGCTGACAGGTCTAGCAGTCCTGAATTACACTGTGTGAGCAAGTGCAGCGAGTGGTCACAACTGCCACAGAGGACATTCGTTCATGTGGATGCTCCCGTCGAAAACTGTTTTTTTTAAAATGGAGTAAATTAGTGCATGTTTTAGCAAAAAGTCCCCATAATGCCCTTTCTCTGTGTAGTGCCACACATGGATCATGAGTACAGTGCTTATATGTGCTGTTCCCGTTTCATGCACTGACCCTGCCTCTGCCATGCCAACGGGCGCCTTGTATTAGCAGCTGGGTACACGTGATCATGGGGGTACAAGGTGTATGGAGTCCGGGGAGCGATGCTTTTGTGGCTGTAAAGGGTTTATGAGACAGGGCCACCATCCCTCCTCGATGCACTCTATTCTCTTCTCCTTTAGACCTTCCCTTCCTTCCTCTATACTTCACAACCGGTATATACCGCCACCACTTCCCACTAGTTAATTCCATTATTTTCCAACTCCCTCTACATCGCTCTCCCTAATTCTCCTCCCCTTAATTTTTCCTGCCCAGTATTCACGCTGTATCACCCAGTCCCTCATGGTTTCCCTTTATCGGCCCTTCTTTCTGTACCCATCCTTCAGATATTTCAAGTTCTCCCATACCAGCAGTGTCTTCAACTTTATAATGCAAAACTAAAAAACGCAAGAATGAAGATAAAAAACTGTAGCATATACACTCCTCGTACCAGGTCTGACACCGCTTCAGATCCTTGCCTCTCCCTCCCTTCTTTCTGAGCATCAACACATATCCTCTCACCCTTGCAGATTACACATCTTTTACCACATCTCCGATCCCTCTATTGCTTTCTACATCTCAATATAATGTTTCTTTATCCAACTGCCTCTTTCGCTCATCTACTCACCCTCATTTATCTACCCTTCTTTCTAACCTCCACCCTCTTCCCCATTGCATTTCTTTCTGTAGAGGGTTCAAATGGCCCCATGTTAGGTGTAAATACCACCTTGGAGAGGAGCCTGAGAAGGATACTTGACAGAACACCAAACCAAACTGAAGTTGCACAATCTGGTCCAGTGCTTAATTTGAGCCGGTGGTTTCCGGTGCTCGGCACCGGCACTTAATTGCCAACTCCAGCATTTATGATAATCTGCCACATGGTGGCGATGTTTATCTAATTCAGAGATGAGCACAACAGCAGTTGTTTATTAATAGAATACACATTAAAAATGACTAATATCTGCCTCCCAAGCCATTCCTTTAGCTTTGGGGGCCTTGAATAGTCCTTACCACACTTGTAAGAGTGTGGTGGTTAGTAGTTGTGTTGGTTCTGTCACTGGCAGCGATGGCAGGGGCAACGGGTGGTCAAGCTGCAGTGATCTTCTGTCGAGGGCCCTGGCACTTTTTTTTTTTTTTTTTTACAAATTAAGCACTGAATTCTACACAAGATAAGTCAACTGCTTGTAGTAGACCTGTCACTTGCTCTTTTACAGTTTGCAGAGAAAGAGCAGAGCAGCCAATGCAAGCCAAGGTAATATTCATCTGTGCCTTCATCCGCAGCTGATGTAGGCTTGTTTGACCTGCCCCCCGGGGCTGTAACTACGGGCAATGACATTCAAAGACATGTAATCACGCTGCTGCTGTAATACCTTGGGGAGAAGCTGTGCAGTTTTTTTGGCAGATTACAAAGTGTTCTGGCACGTGCGCTCTCTTTCCTTGGAAATGGCACAAATTCCAGGTCAGCGGCGAAGGCACCTAGAGCCTATAACTGAGAGGGACAGACTTAAATCACTTCCATGCAGGCTCAGCCATTCATCCTTGTAGATCGGATAAAGCGAGTACCATTAAATTAGGTGTCAATAACGCCTGTTATCAGTGCCTAGAGGTAATTGAGATTGAGTGTGCTATATCATTTAAAATTGTTAAAATCTGAGTATTTTTTGTTCTAAGATTAACGAGATGGGAGGAAAGAGGCTGTTATATCTCTTAGGAGAGGGACCACTCCTGACACAATTCTTGTGTGAAAAAAGCAGCTTTATTGGAAGCAAGCAGAGCTCACTACTGCTACAGGCTTCGGTTTAACCGCTCACTCTAAATGGCCCTCACAACTTTGCTAATCTTGAACTGTATCCCGTCCCTTCACCCCTAAACATTCCCACCAATATGGCTCTCCATCCCAGTCCCTCCTAGTCAACAATCCAACCTTTAAAAACACCCTTCCTTTAAATCTCCCCTCACTGTAATCTCGTTTTTCTTCTCCGCCTGCCCGCACCAGGTCCAGGCTGCTTCGTCTTCTATCTTCCATCACGCCTCCCTGTCTAGTCCCTCTCTGCAGTCCTCCTATCCCAACCTTCCCCTCTCTCCCTGTCTTACCTTCAGCTCTTTCTTCTGCCTGCCTTCAGGGACTATCCTCTAACATTGCACTTTGAACATAGATCCTCCCCCGCCCTGCCTGCTCGATGCTAGCCGCACAAGCCGGCACTAGGACGAGTGGTGGGCCTTGCATCGTGAACATTTTTTAAATAGTTTTTATATAGAGTGAACTTGGTCCAAAGGCATTAGAGTGCTTTACATTAGCACCAGGTTACATTGCACAAGGTCAGACTTTTTCCTTGAAGATTCAAGTAGATTAAGTGATTTGCCCAGAATCACAGGATGTTGAGCCGATGCTGGGACTTGAACCTGGGTCCCCAGTTCTAAAGTTGGCAGCTCCTCCCCCACCTCCTCCTTCCCTCCATATTTCCTTCTGTTTACCCCTCCTTTACTCCTTTTCCCCGATTCACCCATTTTTCTTTCTGCATACTTTTTCTTTCCTACCTTTCTAGTCCACTACCTCTCTTTGTCGCTCTCTGAAATGACAGTCACGGGATCAGCAAATAACTAAACACTGAACACATGCTAGGAAGGTGCGCAGACTGGGAAATACAAAGAACTCATTAGCGGGAGCATTGCAAATTCCTTAAATGCAAGGACACAATTAAAGTTATCCTTCAAGATTATTTTTCTAACCCTAACATATTTTCACAAAAAATACACAGCTCCCCAGGTAAGGGTGTGCATATTACTTTGTGTCCAGTGCATTTCGACAGGTGTTAGAAGCATATTATAGTTAACATCTGAGCGCCCCTTCTCTCTGTGCAGACTATAATGCCCAACAGACACATCCGCCTTTGAGCTTAGGTGGGTGTGCAGACCGTGGGGCAACCACTCTCATCCTATATGTCACTTATCACATTTGTAGATCTCCAGACTGAAGTCTGGCCCTGAATAGACACCGTTTCCTGGTCTCGTCTTCAGCCCCCTCAATCATGTGGGCTACTCCTGCTCTGCCCCTAAACATTCCTTAAGCACTGCTAAGTTGGTCCCTATGCTATATTGCTATGTTGACGTCATATAGGTCAATGTACTTCTGTTAACTCCTATGTAACCTCCATATAATGCAATGCAACAGGAGAGGCCCAGAGCGATGGTCAGAGAGACGGACACAAAAAATATGAGGGGGCGCAGCCCCTATTCCCACAATAAGTAGCCGCCACTACCAGCCGAGGTTACTGAATACCAAGGTTACCTAGTCTTGATTCCATCTGATGCCTTTCTTCCACCACCATACACTCCCTGTCTCTTTATCCCATAACTACCTTGGGTGACTAGTCTTGATTCCACCTCGTGCCTCTTTCTTCCACCCCCTAAACTTCCGGTCTCGTTAACTCATGAATATCAAGGCTGTCTAGTTTTGATTCCACCTCTTGCCTCTTTCTTCTCCCCCTACATTTCGTGTCTCTTTATCTAATAATGCCATCAGCGACTAGACTTTTTGATGCCTTCTTGCTTTCACCGTGTGTCTCTTTCTTCCAACCCCTACACTTCCTGTCTCTTCATCTCATGAGTACCATCGGTGACTAGCGTTAATTCCACCTCATGCCTCTTTCTTCCACTACTGCACTTCCTGTCTCTTTCCCTCATAAATCCATTGGGTGAATCCTGTCTCTTTTTTCTCACCCTACATTTTCTGGCTCTTTATCTCATGAATATACCATCGGTGACTAGTCTTCTCGATTCCACCTCGTGTCTCTTTCTACCACCCCTGCACTTCCTGTCTCTTCATCTCATGAGTACCATCGGTGACTGGCATGGATTCCACCTCATGCCTCTTTCTTCCACCCCTGCACTTCCTGTCTCTTCATCTCATGAGTACCATCCGTGACTAGCGTTAATTCCACCTCATGCCTCTTTCTTCCACTACTGCACTTCCTGTCTCTTTCCCTCATAAATCCATTGGGTGAATCCTGTCTCTTTTTTCTCACCCTACATTTTCTGGCTCTTTATCTCATGAATATACCATCGGTGACTAGTCTTCTCGATTCCACCTCGTGTCTCTTTCTACCACCACTGCACTTCCTGTCTCTTTCCCTCACTCTTGCAGGTTCTTTCTCCTCACTGCTTTCTCCCTTGAGTTTCCTATACTTCTTTCGGTTTTCACCCTTCGTCTCACTTGCTCAAGTTCGAAGTCTGAAGATGAAAAGTAAGTGTCGATCGCGCACCGAGACCTTGATTTTGAAAATTGAAAAAACACATAGAGGCGCTTCCCACGCGTGCTGCACGGCGGCCGGTCAGACGTGTGTACTTTCGTCGACAGTGCTGCCACCTTGTGGGCAGAAGCGCTGTCGCAGAAAAGTCCTCCTCAAAAGGGGTCGGTGCCAGGCGGCAGCACGGGCGGCCCACTCAACTAAAACCGAGGCCCGGAGGCTGCATCTTGTTCTAGCGCCTTCTGAAAGCCGGGAAGGGTTCCAGGCACTTAGGGGCATATTTACAAGCCCCTTGCGCCACTTTTGCGTCACTTTTAACATGGGAAAAGTGACGCAAAAGTGGCGCAAGGGGTTTGTAAATATGCCCCTTAGTTTTTGGGTGGTCTTCTCTGTCAGCTTTATTGCCAAGAAGCCTTTCGCAGTTGTCTACACTATAAAAAAATATAAAAGGATAATGTAACACAATGACGGTGATATTTTTAGAATTTTACATTTTTAATAAGCTAGTTTATCCTCCACCTGGAAATACATAGAGGGTCTAAACACAAGAGACGGCTGAGTGTGCCTGTCTGTGATAGAACAAGCACACATTAAGAGACGGCAGAGTGTGCCTGTCTGTGATAGGACGAGCACACATTAAGAGACGGCTGAGTGTGCCTGTCTGTGATAGGACGAGCACACATTAAGAGACGGCTGAGTGTGCCTGTCTGTGATTGGACGAGCACACATTAAGAGACGACGGAGTGTGCCTGTCTGTGATAGGACGAGCACACATTAAGAGACGGCTGAGTGTGCCTGTCTTTGATAGGATGAGCACACCTTAAGAGACGGCTGAGTGTGCCTGTCTTTGATAGGACGAGCACACAATTAAGAGACGGCTGAGTGTGCCTGTCTGTGATAGGACGAGCACACATTAAGAGACGGCTGAGTGTGCCTGTCTTTGATAGGATGAGCACACCTTAAGAGACGGCTGAGTGTGCCTGTCTTTGATAGGACGAGCACACAATTAAGAGATGGCTATGTATATGAAAGTCCGGGAGAGAAGAGATCGTGCAAGTGACAGCTGTATCTGTCTCGCACAAGAGACAACTGTGTATGCCCCTGTGAGGGGGAGGAAGCCCTTGCAGTAAGAGACGGCTGTGTATCTCTAAGGGGAGAGAATGTGGCCTAACGACCTCGGAGCTGGGGAACCGGGCTCCAGTCTCGGCAGGGACGCTCAACATCCTGTGATTCTGGGCAAATCACTTAATCTCCCCGTGCCTGACACAAATGAATGTGTCCATCGGTATTGAAACTGGTGCTCATGTAAAGCGCTCCAATACCTTCGGGTTGAGTTCGTGCTTTATAAAACTCCTAAAAAAAAAAAAGTGACAGCCCTACATGTCTCATTCTTATACAAGAGACAGCTGTATATGCCACTGTGAGGGGGAGGAGTCTCTTGCAGCTGGAGACGGTTATGTATCTCAAAGCCAGAGAGAGGAGAGATGGGGGCCTCATACAAGACAGCTGTGCATGCCAGTCTGTGATAGGATGTGCCCACATTAAGAGACGGCTGTGTATATCAAAGTCAGAGGGAGAAGTGATGGAGGGACTCATACAAGTGACAACAGTATATGTCTCATCCTAGAGACAACTGATTAACACATAGCTGTATATGTCTCACACAAGAGACAGATATATATGTCAGTGTCAGGAAGAGGAGGCCCTCGCAGTGAGAGACGGATGTGTATATCAAAGTCAAAGAGAGAAGAGATTGGGGTCTCATACCAGAGACACCTGTATATGTCAGTGTTAGGGAGAGGATGGCCTTGCTATAAGAGACAGCTCTTTAGGTCTGAGTGTCTCATACAAGGGTCAGCTGTATTTAGACAACTGTAAATGTCAGTGTGTGGGGGGGCTCTCAGTAAGAGACAGATGTGAATGTTAGAGTCAGTGAGAAGAGGGCTGGAGGGTTTCACACAAGAGACAGTTTGTGAGGGAAGGGGCCCTCATTAAGAGACAGAGGGCCACTGGCGAGAGCTACCTGTGTATGTTGGGGTCTGCCAGCGGACCCCACAGTAAGAGACAGTGTATGTCAGCGTGGAGCCCTCCTCTCAGAGACTCTAAGAGACAGCTGTGTATCCCAGAGTTTGGGGTTTTTGCGTGGGGTCTCACTTTAAGGAGACATCTCTGTGTTCGACGGAGTACTTATCTTTCCCTCACAGTTACCTCTTGTGCTGATGCCGGGGTCTCTCGCCTTCACACTCCAGCCCCAGGTCCGACTCCACACTGGACGCCAAAGACTGTAAGACAAGGAGAGAGAGTGATTGAGAGAGGAAGGAAGAGAGAGCAAAGGGCACAACACAGTGACGTCATATTTCTCAAATGAAGCAAAAGCAAAAATACAAGGTCTGTCTTTAAATCCTGCGAGGAAGAGTTCTCTAACTTGAGTTAATCACACATGTGAGGTCAAATGTGAGACAAATTCAAATGCAGGCTAGTAGCAAAGCGTACTTTCTTAAAATGATTAAAAGGCAATATTTGTTTTGTATGGAATATATGATGTCCCTGCCCCCTCTGTGCTAAAGATGGTATCTTCAAAGTTATCTCTTTAAAAGTTACATTTCTAAAACATACC
This sequence comes from Calotriton arnoldi, assembly GCA_963921515.1. Lineage (NCBI taxonomy): Eukaryota > Metazoa > Chordata > Amphibia > Caudata > Salamandridae > Calotriton > Calotriton arnoldi. Next base: position 1,021,825 of record CAWUFW010004083.1, on the reverse strand, counting down.
ATTATGTAAAACCGCACTGTTAACGTATCCTATAGAAAACTACAATTCCATACAATAAAGTTGAAACATGTCAACACAATAAATAAATACACTCAAAGATCTGCAGAAATGTGATGTTTTCAGAGAGTATGTTTAAATGAGGGAGCACAGTTTTGATTATAGAAATGCTCTTCTTCCTACCTCCCTCAGAGTGAGTGAGTGGGTGTGCGAATGTGTGAGTGTGTGTGTTTCAGATGTCATCAGTGATGTGATCAGTGATGTTATAGAACACGTAACGAGGGATGTTGTATGTGAGGTCCTAAGCAGTGCATGGCGAGGGAATGAGATACAGTTCCTTAAGTTAACTATAACTCTAAGTGTTTTTTAGAGTTTAAAATGCAAGATTTTAACTGATGTTTTCACCTAACTATAACATCGCTTCAACCTTTGCTTTTTTCTGTGAATTTCTTTTTTTTTTTTTATGTAACGTAATATTTTATTACCATACCATACCTATGTTATGTTATATACATTTATAACGCGCACGGCTACTCCAAGGAGTGTCCCGGCGCGAGCAAAGGGGGAGATCATCTGCAACAGCTAATTAAAAAAGATACGTTTTTAGCAATCTTTTAAAGGTCAAGAGATCTTTAGTGTCACGAAGCGCAAATGGCAGGGCATTCCAGGCCTGGGCGTCCTTGACAGCAATAGAGCCACCGCCCAGCCGGTGCCGACAAAAGCGAGGCACCTTAGCCAAGAGGAGCGGAGAGGAGCGAAGCGCTCTTGTCGGGACATAAAAGGAGAAGCGCTTCCGAAGGTAGGCTGGACCCAGACCATGAAGGGCCCGGTGGGCAATCACTAGAGATTTAAACTTAACCCGGGCCGCCATAGGAAGCCAATGAAGAGAGCGTAAATAGACACGCACACTGCTTCTTAGGGGGATCTCCTACATGAGCCGGGCGGCCGCGTTTTGCACCACCTGCAATTTATTCAGAGAGTAGGCTGGGATGCCCACGTATAAGGCATTAGCATAGTCTAGGCGAGAGAGGATAAGAGCGTGGACCACTGTTTCTTTTGCCGGTCTTGGGAGCAGAGGAAGAAACCTCCTCAAGATTTTCAAAAGACCGAAACAGTTTCCCGAAAGTCTCTTCACCTGAGTGAAAAAGGATAAGTTATCCTCAAACCAAACACCTAGATTCTTCACCGGAGACCCCGTGGAAAAAGGAGGGGGGAACTCCGGCGGCCAAATAGAATCCCTGAAACCCGGAGGAAAGTTACCATACAAGAGGATTTCAGACTTATCCTCATTGCACTTAAGTTGGGCATCCGCAAGCCACCTAAAAACCGAAGACAGACATGACTGAACAAAAGTAACTGAGTCCCCATCTTTCCTCCAGGTGAAGAGGAGTTGGGTATCGTCCGCATAGGCGATCGCCTTAGCCCCCAAGGCCTCGGCCAACGCGACCAGCGGAGTGACATAGATGTTGAACAAGAGGGGGCTAAGGGACGATCCTTGTGGGACCCCAGTGGCAACGGGTAAAGGGGCAGACGTGGCCAGAGGTAGCCAGACCTGTTGTGTGCGACCTTCCAATAAGGACCTGATCCAGCCCCAGGCAGCCCCTGATACCCCAATCTCTGAAAGAAGGTCTAGCAACAGGGAGTGTGGGACAGTATCAAATGCTGCCGACAGGTCGAGCAGCACCAAGGCTGCTCTCCCGCCGGCGTCCAAACACTCCCGAATAGCCTCAGAGATTTCCACCAGGGCGGATTCAGTACTGTAGGTGGAACGAAACCCAGATTGTGCAGGATGTAGAACATCAGCCTTCTCAACAAACTCAGTCAGTTGTCTGGTAACCACCTTCTCACAGACTTTGGCAAGACAAGGCAACAGCGAGATGGTGCGATAGTTTCCAGGCGTCAGAGGATCAAGGGACGGCTTTTTGAGCAAAGGGAGAATTTGTACCTAAGTAGGCCTACCCTCCACCATGCACGGTCTTCAGCATCCAACTCCCTGTGACCAAGCTCCTCCGTGCGGCCAATCCTGTGCTGCGCACAGAACGTTTGTGGGTGGCCAACCCCTATTTGCTGGTCTACCTCCCATGGTCACACAACAACCCATGGACACGCACCCAATGTTTTTTTTTGTCTCACAGTAATCTTGCTGTAATTTTGTGGTACTCTAGCAAAATTCTACACTGATTATAGCGAGAATATAGAGCGAGAGTATTGAGAGTCTGCAGCGATGCAATTTGTTGTTTAGTGTGACCCAAGGGGGGGAAACCCTCAGGGACCCCCCACAAGGGCCGGGGGCGGGGGTCAAGGTACTCCTACCTACCTACCCTGTAGCCACATTTCTCTTCATGTTGCGGCCAATCAATCAATATGATTCATTTGCCGTTTAGTACCTCTGTACTCCTTCAGGACTCCCTTGGTCATACTGTGTTGCTAGATATATATAAACTTTGAAGCTTAATTTCTCTAAAATGGCTGAACACATTTATACCAAATCGCAAAAGGTATGCTTTACTGGTAAAAATCTAGCTTTGTGCTAAATTTGGTGTAATTCCGTTTGGCCATTATGGCTGTAGCATTGTCTAAAGTTTCTAAGGGAAATACGTGATTTGGGACCCCCTTTATCTCAGCTCCCATTTCACGGATCATCCCAAAACTTTCCAGGACGGAGCTGAGGTGGATGAAATTTGTTGATGAAAGTTTTGTGAAGATTCGCCAAATGCATATGCATACCTTTTACATTATCCATCTAGATATGATATTCGATCTCTAGAACTGAACACAATTTAGTTGACATCTCTGGAAGTTAAGTCGATGCTTTAGATTTGGCTCCAGAAATGGACACAATATAATAGATGAGGACTGGATACAATACTGTAGCTGTGACCAATACTCTGGCTGTATCCTCCAGAACAGGCAGATAATGCAACTACAATAGGACACCGTACGCTAGATAGAGATAAAACATGCTACAGGGGGAACTGGGCAACTGGACACTGAGTTCTTGATCTGCTCTCCAGTACTGGGTGCAGTTCAACAAATGAGGCCTCATATCTGATGCATGCAGTGATGCACTCTTTCTGACGGATAAACCTCAAACGGAAAGTGCCCCTGGGGTGAGCTGAATAGGCCCTACACTTCTGCCAGTCTGAGGCAGTCAGCTGCCAGGCTATCACTGAGACCTCAAGGGCAGAGCCGGGCACATATGGTCACAGTTATCTACAGACCACTGTGGAAGCAGATGCAATGAGAGTGAGGAGCCAGACCGTGCTGCTGCACAGACTAAAGGTGTGAAATAAAACAAGATATGTGGCCTGGGATAGCTGGCCCCTGGGCCAGTGCATAGAGCCGCTCGCTTGGGGACCAGAGCGCGGATGGAGAGGGACCCAGCTCCATCACCCTTAGTGCACGGCATACTCGTGCGGCACATTGTGCTAAATCATTCGTAGACAACCTGATTCTGGTTCAGAACACAATACTACTAGATTTTGACCAGCTCCCACTCCAGAGAGAATTACTATCACCTTTGTGGCTGTACTTCTTTTTCTGTCCACTACAGTATGTTACTCTCTGAGCTGCAGTTCTGCCTCTTCGCAGTAGATGGTGTTCCTCCCTGTGCTGCAGTTCTGCCTCTGCCCTGTAGAGGGTGCTACCCTCTAAGGTGCAGTTCTGTCTGCCCAGTACAAGACTTTACTCTCTGATCTGCAGTTCTGTTTCTGCCCAGCAGCATCTATTATCCTCAGAGCTGGAACACTGTGTCTGTCCAATGCAGTTTGTTAGTCTCTGAGCTGCAGTTCTGCCTATGCCCAGTAGAGGTTATTCTTGGAGCTGCAGTCCTTTCTCTTCCCAGTAGATGGTGTTACTCTCTGAGCTGCAATTCTGTCTCTGCCCAGTAGATGGTGTTACTCTCTAAGCTGCAGTCATTTCTCTTCCCGGTAGATAGTGTTACTCTCCGAGCTTCATTGCTGCATCTGCCCAGTAGATGGTGTTACTATCTGTGCTGCAGTCCTTTCTCTTCACAGTAGATGGTGTAACTTTCGGAGCTGCAGTTTTGCCTCTGCCCAGTAGATGGCGCTATTCTCTAATCTGCAGTCGTTTCTCTTCCCAGTATACATAACATAACGTGTATTTGTAAAGTGCACGTTCCCCCGTAGGTATCTTGGTGCTGAATAACAGATGTTTATTGTTACTCAACGGTACTAATTTTATCGACCTCAGATGGATGAAAGGCTGAGTGGACCTGCCGGGATTTGAACCTGTGACCATACAGTCGAACACAGGCCCCTGCAGTGGACGCATTAGTCCACTGAGGCACCAGACCCGGTGGTTCTCTCTGAACTGCAAGTTTGCATCTCCCTAGTAGAGTGTATTACTCTCTGGGTACAGATCTGTCTTCCTGTCTGTTCAATTTATTTCAGTTTTTATATAGCGTTGACAAAATCCCAAAGGGTGCTGGAGCACTTTACAGAGAATATATATATATATATATATATATATATATATATATATATACACACACACGTTTTGCTGCTGTATTCCAGACATGAACACACAAGACGAGAACTATAGTTGAGAGTAATTTAAAAAGGCGGGATAACATTTTAGCAAACGTAGTGGCAGTCTTGTTGGGGCCAAAGCTAGCCATATTGGCACATCGCTGTAAGGGAGTACCGCCCTTTGGATGACATGAAGGAGTAGTTCAATAAAGAGGAGAACAAAAAGCATATTAATGATCCATGTAACATGATTAAAAAGTTTAAAAATTAAATTAGCTAGAGATAGCAGTCCCTAGAGGGGCGGGGAGGGAGATAGAAGGAAAGTAAAATAAAGGGTTGAGGAGTGGAAAACGGTGCCCAGAGGAGGGAGTTAAATCAAAGCTATTTATTTATTTATTTATAACAATTGCTATGTGTTGCCTTTTGATTACTTCAGAGTGCTGATTTCATGACAAAAACAGACACTAATTGAGGGAAGCGATTGCAGTCCAGTGGGACAGGGTAAAACTGTCTTTATGGATTTCACTTTAAAGCAAGCCTGAATAACTATTTTCAGCATTTTCCTGGACCACTTAATATGGGATTAGACCCCGTGGATGGGTAGAGGGCAGGGCATTAAATGGATGAAAAAAGTAGGGGGTGCCAAAAAGGGCGGGCCTATATAATTAAGGGCGTTACTGAAACATGTACACTAAAATTTGGGTACAGTGCCACCCTCCCCACATATTTGCACAGAATCACAACTGACATACAGGACCATTGCTCTGTGAACGGACATATTGCTTGGGGTCAAGGGCAACACGTTTTAATGTGTATTTTGTCCTTGGGACAAGTAGGTCCAACCCCCTGCAGCACAAACCCATTGGCTGCCAGTTTGCAGTACCACATTATGGATCAGGGAAAGGCATTGCCTGCAGTTAAGGTAATATTTGTGTCCATGTGTTAATGCTGTTCAATGTTGTGTTTATGGTTCATTAATGCAAAGGCTTCATTATTAGGGTGAGCGCTCTAAGTAAATGTTGTAAGCTCGGACTGCACTACTGACAGTGGTTAGAGTATAAAAATGTGTACACACATTTTTCAAAGTTTAGCAATATGAGGCTATGTGTACTGCTCCCAGAATGCTCTCTGATTAGATGCAAATATTTGAAGAAGCTTGAAAGCAAGACTGATGATTCTTTGCTTTCAAAATAAAATGTTCACAAAAAAAAATGCAAAAACACTTCGCTAAACTACTGAAAAAAGTTAGGTATCATTCCTTTGCAGCATCATTTAGTAAAATGTGTTGATGCGAGCTAGTATTTCCCAAAAATATTCATAATGGAAAATCAGTGTAACAAGTTTTAATAAGATTATGGGAAACATAAAAATAAACAAGCATTGGTAAAGCCAGTAGGTCTGAAATTGTTGGTCATCCTTTTGGTTTTGTCAATGCGTGACTTGTTTTGGTATGGTTTTTGTACAACCTTACAGGTGTGGGAGCTGCTGGGCCCTCACCATTATAACAAACATTGGCAAAAGCAAAAATAGTTTTGGTCTCAAAAAGCACACATTGCACAGTAGTTCCTGGCACTGAACAAAAAGACTGTGTCGATATGCTCCTAGTATAAGAACAGAATGCTGTCACTCACAGTGAAGCTAGCCAATAGACAGAGAGAGAGAGACAACATTTTAATAAACACAAAAGGTCATGGTTAACGCCAGACCTAATTAGGGGCCCCATTATTAAATAAAGTGCACCCATGTCCTTGGATTAAGTGCAGATATACGACTTTCGTGAATTCACAAGACTTTACCGAAGTAGGCCAAGAAATAGTACTCCTAGAAAATATTTGTGAAGGGCATTTTAGTATGAGTAAATATGCAGGTGTAGATTTGCTCATGCGAAAATCTGAGTGTTTGCAAGTTCACTTTCCCTCCAACCACTTTTTTCCCAACCCTGAAAGAAGTTTTATGGCTGCCATTGCCAGGAGTAAATTTCCAACCTTTCTCAGTATGGGAAAAGATTAGAGAAGAGTTGGTGAAAACCCTTAAAACATGCAAGTTAGTAGGTTTGCACAGACTCAAAAGGGCATTCCAACCCTGGAAGTGTTGCTTACCATTACCTTTAGCCCCAGTATGTAGATCTGCTGAAACGTGGCAACATCAGGGAATTGCTAGTAACCAAACCCTACTATGGAAGGAGCCCACATGTAATCAGAGAGGCTATTACAGAGCTCTTATATAATGAGATTGCTGCCATAATTTGTCGCCGCTATACATGGCACAAAAGGGACAAGTAGATTTTGTTACAGGACAAGTAGATTTATGAAGCAACCTGCCCATGGACAAGTAGATATTTTAATAAATTCCACACCCCTGGCTTTGCAGAGAGGCCAAGCATTGGATGACCACGTATTCTGAACAGCTTTTTGCCCCACTGATAGGCACTGAGAGAAACTCGCATTACATTCAGCTGCAACTCAAATGCGCCCTGTTATAAACACCTGGATGCCACTCAATTCAAATTAAGCAGTACACAACAGTAAAAAGATGCCCAACAAAAAAATGACCAAACGTCCTGCAAAAAGCTAAGACTCACAGGGAATGCAAGATTAAGTAAAACATGTGAAATATAACCAGGAACAACATGGACTAACAAAGTTTTTTACAAGCATTGTTCAGAAATCGATCACTGCTTTTGCATGAAAAGCTAAGGACATGAATACAGGGCCCGAAAGGAACCCGTTTCGAGGAATGTTTTAAATTACTTAAGGGTGTGAGACCTGGAGGGACCCGGACAACTTTTAAAACAAGCATTTGCAATGCAATAGGTCTCGCATTTGCGAGAGTTTAAGCTATTGGCATTGTAAATGACAATGTCTTTTATTTATGTGTTTTCAAAACCAACACATATATAAAAAGCATTGTCATTTCTAATGCCAATAGCTCAAACTCTCGCAAATGCGAGACCACTTTCTTAGTGGCTGTGCCCCTTTCTTTAGATGCTGCTCGCCGTCGCCCCTTTCTTTAGACCCGGCTCGCTGTAACCTGAATACGGCAGCAGCGTCTAAAGAATGGGCACGGCCACTTTGTAAGTGAAAGCATGGTATAGGGGCTTTCACTGCAAAAAAATAAATAAAAATGTTCATAACATGGCCGCTATAGTTAAAGCGGACTGCACTGCCAAATTAAATAAATAAATAAGCACGGCCGCTATACTTAAAGCGGACCGCGCCTCTAAAGTAAATAAATAAAGAAACGCAGCCGCTATAGTTAAAGCGGACCTCCATTAGTAATTAAAATAAAAGCGGGTGGCGTGCTGGTTATAGGAAAGCACGTAGTGGGTGGAATAGGGACAAATCATTGAAGAAAATAGTACTCACAGCCTAGATAAAGAAGACCATGTAAAAACACAAGTAAAAAGTCCAGTCCTCACGGGAAGTTACAAATGCAGACAAGGCGGTACCAAGGAGGGACTACTAAGCCTATTAATGAATAAAAACCAACGATTTAGAAAGGACAGTAACAGGAGCCAATTGAAAAGATGGGCGGCGCTTCAAGTCCCTACCTGAATACAGCATGCCCCGCAGAGCAGCGCATGCGCTGCCCAGGCTCGAACTAAAAACCCTGATTGCGGGTGCACCTAGCCCGTGTCCTTTCACACAAAGAGGTCTTTCTGCACGTTTCAGATTCTAGAAGGATCATTGGTTAATCAGTTGGGCAGGACATGGAATAGAGGTTTCTGATTGGGGTAAAATGTGAAGCCAGTTTCGGCAGGCTTTGTGGGCCTTTAACACAGTACATTTCATGCAGTGCAAAGCGCCTTGAAGTCATTCCTGGCATACAGGGTGGCAATGAGGCACTTGAAGGGCGGGTTTGGCGCAGTCACACTTTTTGTGGTTCTAGAACATTCAGGCTGACAGGTTCTTACGGCATTGCAGCCTGGCAGCCAGTTTATTGAGGACACCAGTGCAGATAGTATTACAGTAGTCTAGGCATGCCATGACAAGTCAGCGCCACTAGGAGGCAGTTTGGAGCAACCACTGGGATAGTTGAATATTTCAGCGTAGAGACAGCTGCAGCTGACACTCTTAGCCACTGCATTTGCATTTTTTTTAATTTAAGCACGAACGCGGCCCAAGGGCATTGGAGCTCTTTACATGAGTACCAGATTACATTACACACGGTCAGTTATTTTATTGTTTTCGGCCCAAGCAGAGTAAGTGATGAGCCACATTGGGACTCGAACATTGTTCCCCAGTTCCAAACTCGGCAGCTCTGGCCCTTACGCCACATCTTCTCCTTGCATTGACTCTCTGCATTGACTTAGGGAGCCGACATAAGATCAGCGTCAACACGTTCCATCAGATTCCTTACTTTCAAGCACATGATCGAAGCATGAAGTGATGTTGGATGAACTTTCTGGTCCATTATTGATTCAGAAGTGGGTCTGTGTGTTGTGTGGAGATTCACCAGGTGTTGCTGTAGATGCTGTGCCAGGGACCACACCTGTACATTGAAAAGTAAGCAAGAGAGAGGTACTATCTGGGACACTCTGGAGGGCGCTACGTGTATGCTGTGGATGACTCGAGTGACCCAAACCTGACTGGTTGGCTGCACTTGGTGAGAAATGATTTGATGCACTGCACAGTGTGCCCGGACATGCCAGCCTATCCTCCAGTCTTTCCATCGGGTACCATGTCAACGGAAGAGCAGGCAGTGGCAAGATTGAGCAGAATCAGAGCACTTTTCTATTCCTCATTTTAAAAAAATGAAGCTGGTCCCTCCTCTTCGCTTGCACTCCTCGGATGGTTCAATGCCACATGCTCTTGACATCTGTATGAAACATATACTTGTAATTGGCACATTCACCCCTTGTGGCATGTTGGCTCTGAATATTGTATCTTGATTGAGTGCCCTTGAAGTTGCCCTGTCTCCTCCCATTCTGTGATTTTGCTGGGGCAGAGCAGGTTCCAGATGGGCCTGTGGTTGGGCAGTATCTTTGTGCCTGTAAAAGTGTTTTTTTCCAGAAGGATGGTGATGGTGGCATAGGAGCTCTGCTAGGGTTTTTGGAGAGCATTGGTTGTGCCTGCATCACCAATGTGGGTGGCAGGGGGGTGTGAAATTTCAAATGTTACCTTGGCATAGCTGTTGCAGCTGCTTTCACCTCATGGGAACAATGATTCGAGTTGTGGCGGTCTATGACGTGTAAAGCCTCGCTTCCTTGCTTGGCTCCTGAAGCAGACATTTCTGACTAGCTTGCTTTGTGGTCGTCTGCATACTTTCTCATGACTTCAGAATCTTGCACCTGTGTAACTCCTTTGTTTCAGTCTCACCACACGATCTCCCTTGGAGCATTTTACAAAAACCTATAATACATGCCTTGACGCTGTACATGCCAATTTGAGGTTGCTGGGGGGTCCCGATGTCGCCTGTTTCTGTGACTCACAGATAGAGTTTTATTTTGCAAATAAACATTTTCAGACTTTAAACTGGCATTGGCACAGGCTTTCTTTAACAGGACAGTGATAACCAGCCCTTCAAATGGTAGTGTTAAGTGAGATGTAAACAGTGATTGGCCCTGAATTGCAGGCACTTGTGAACAGGCAGCGTTCTGTCTGCCCAATGTTATGTTATGTTATGTTATTGCAGTTTATAACCGCAGCTACTCCGAAGAGTGTCCCGGCGCGAGCCAAGAGGGATAAAGAAGTGACAGTTAATTAAACAGAAAGGTTTTAAGCTGTTTTTTGAAACAGATGTGATCCTGAATGCTACGCAGAGCAAATGGAAGAGCGTTTCAAGCCGTGGCGGCCCTAAAAGCCAGAGAGCGGCCACCCATTCTTTGGAGGCGAACGCAAGGGATCTGGGCAAGAAGTTGGGAGGCTGACCGCAATTGTCCAGCTGGAGTATAAAACATAAAGCGCTTCCTTAGATAGACTGGGCCGGAAGCGTACAGGGCATGGTGCGACAAGATCAAAGCTTTAAACTTAACGTGTTCGGCGACCGGCAACCAGTGAAGAGTGCGCAGATGTTGTCTAACGCTGCATCTGATTGGGATCTTAAAAAGAAGCCTGGCCGCCGCGTTCTGGACTACCTGCAGTTTATTGAGGATGTAGCCCGGTAGACCAATGTACAAAGCATTGGCGTAGTCGATACGTGACAGTATCAGAGCCCGGGTAACCGTTTCTTTGGCAGCCCTGGGAAGAAGCGGGAGGAATTTCTTAAGGGATTTAAGTATCCCGAAGCAGCTCCCCGCAAGCTTCTTGATCTGAAAAGAGAAAGACAAATTCTCCTCAAACCAAACTCCCAAGTTCTTCACAGGGTGAGCCGGGGAGGAGGGCAAAGGATAATCTGGCGGCCAGAGTAGCTCTCGAAACTGGGGGAAGGGACTTCCCGTAGAGGAGGATTCTGATTTGTCTTCATTGCACTTTAGCTGCGCCGCTGAGAGCCAATGAAAGACAGCTGTCAGACACTCCTTCGCCTCTAAAGTAGACCACTCAGATTTACCCCAAGTAAACAGAAGCTGGATGTCGTCAGCGTACACAACGATTTTTGCTCCCAGATCCTCCGCCAGCCGAACCAAAGGAGTGACATAAATGTTAAAAAGCAGGGGGCTCAAAGAAGAACCCTGCGGCACTCCAGTGGTCAATGAAGGTGGCTACCCTCCCAGCTTCAGTTCTGTCCTCTGCCTAGCAGGGGGAGTTATCCTCTCAGCTGCAGTTCTGTCCTCTGCCCAGCAGGGGGAGTTATCCTCTCAGCTGCAGTTTTGTCCTCTGCCCAGCAGGGGGAGTTATCCTCTCAGCTACAGTACTGTCCTCTGCCTAGCAGGGGGAGTTATCCTCTCAGCTACAGTTCTGCCCAGCAGGGGGAGTTATCCTCTCAGCTGCAGTTTTGTCCTCTGCCCAGCAGGGGGAGTTATCCTCCCAGCTACAGTTCTGCCCAGCAGGGGGAGTTATCCTCTCAGCTACAGTTATGTCCTCTGCCTAGCAGGGGGAGTTATCCTCTCAGCTAAAGTTCTGTCCTCTTCCCACCAGGGGGAGTTATCATCCCAGCTACAGTTCTGTCCTCTGTCCACCAAAGGGAGTTATCCTCTCAGCTGCAGTTCTGTCCTGTGCCCAGCAGGGGAAGTTATCCTCTCAGCTACAGTTCTGCCCAGCTGGGGGAGTTATCCTCCCAGCTACAGTTCTGTCCTCTGCCCAGTAAGGGGAGTTATCCTCTCAGCTACAGTTCTGTCCTCCTCTGCCTAGCGGGCGGTAAGAGGGGGTTATCCTCTCAGCTGCAGTTCTGTCCTCCGCCCAGCATGGGGAGTTATCCTCCCAGCTAAAGTTCTGTCCTCTGCCCACCATGGGCAGTTATCCTTCAAGCTACAGTTCTGCCAAGCCGGGGGAGTTATCCTCTCAGCTACAGTTATGTCTTCTGCCCAGCAGGGGGAGTTATCTTCTCAGATGCAGTTCTGTCCTCTGCCTAGCAGGGGGGGTTATTCTCTCAGCTACAGTTCTGTCCTCTGTCCAGCAGGGGGAGTTATCCTCCCAGCTACAGTTCTGTCCTCTGCCCACCAGGGGGAGTTATCCTCCAAGCTACAGTTCTGCCCAGCCGGGGGAGTTATCCTTTCAGCTACAGAGTTCTGTCCTCTCCCCAGCAGGGGGAGTAATCCTCCCAGCTGCAGTTCTGTCCTCTCCCCAGCAGGGGGAGTTATCCTCTCAGATGCAGTTCTGTCCTCTGCCCACCAGGGGAGTTATCATCCCAGCTACAGTTCTGCCCAGCAGAGGGAGTTATCCTCTCAGCTGCAATTCTGTCCTCTCCCCAGCAGGGGGAGTTATCCTCTCAGATGCAGTTCTGTCCTCTGCCCACCAGGGGAGTTATCATCCCAGCTACAGTTCTGCCCAGCAGGGGGAGTTATCCTCTCAGCTGCAGTTCTGTCTCTGTCAATCAGGGGGAGTTATCCTCTCAGATGCAGTTCTGTCCTCTGCAAAGCAGGGGGAGTTATCCTCTCAGCTACAGTTATGTCCTCTGCCTAGCAGGGGGAGTTATCCTCCCAGCTACAGTTCTGTCCACTGCCCAGCAGGGGAGTTGTAATCTCAGCTACAGTTATGTCCTCTGCCCAGCAGGGGGAGTTATCCTCTCAGCTGCAGTTCTATCCTCTGCCCAGCAGGGGGAGCTATTCTCTCAGCTACAGTTATGTCCTCTGCCTAGCAGGGGGAGTTATCCTCCCAGCTACAGTTCTGTCCTCTGCCCAGCAGGGGGGGGGGTTATAATCTCAGCTACAGTTATGTCCTCTGCCCAGAAGGGGGAGTTATCCTCTCAGCTACAGTTATGTCCTCTGCCCAGCAGGGGGAGTTATCCTCTCAGCTGCAGTTCTATCCTCTGCCAAGCAGGGGGAGTTATTTTCTCAGCTACAGTTATGTCCTCTGCCTAGAAGGGGAATTTATCCTCCCAGCTGCAGTTATGTCCCCTGCCCAGCAGGGGGAGTTATCCTCTCAGCTACAGTTCTGTCCTCTGCCCACCAGGGAGGGTTATCATCCCAGCTACAGTTCTGCCCAGCTGGAGGAGTTATCCTCTCATCTGCAGTTCGGTCTCTGCCTAGCAGGGGGAGTTATCCTCTCATCTGCAGTTCGGTCTCTGCCTAGCAGGGGGAGTTATCCTTTCAGCTACAGTTCTGTCCTCCTCTGCCTAGCGGGGGCGGGGGGGGGGAGTTATCCTCCCAGCTGAAGTTTTGTCCTCCACCCAGCAGGCGGAGTTATCCAACCAGCTAAAGTTCTGTCCTCTGTCCACCAGGGGGAGTTATCCTCCAAGCTACAGTTCTGCTTAGCAGGGGGAGTTGTCCTCTCAGCTACAGTTATGTCCTCTGCCCAGCAGAGGGAGGTATCCTCTCAGATGCAGTTCTGTCCTCTGCCAAGCAGGGGGAGTTATCCTCTCAGCAACAGTTCTGCCCTCTGCCCAGCAGGGGGAGTTATCCTCCCAGCTAAAGTTCTGTCCTCTGCCCAGCAGGGGGAGTTATCCTCTCAACTACAGTTCTGTCCTCTGCCCACCAGGGGAGTTTTCATCCCAGCTACAGTTCTTCCCAGCTGGGAGAGTTATCCTCTCAGCTACAGTTATGTCCTCTGCCCAGCAGGGGGGGTTATCCTCTCAGCTGCAGTTCTGTCTAGCAGGGGGAGTTATCCTCTCAACTACAGTTCTGTCCTCTGCCCACCAGGGGAGTTTTCATCCCAGCTACAGTTCTTCCCAGCTGGGAGAGTTATCCTCTCAGCTACAGTTATGTCCTCTGCCCAGCAGGGGGGTTATCCTCTCAGCTGCAGTTCTGTCTCTGTCTAGCAGGGGGTGTTATCCTCCCAGCTACAGTTCTGTCCTCTGCCTAGCTGGGGACTTTATCCTCTCAGCTGCAGTTCTGTCCTCTGCCCAGCAGGGGTAGTTATCCTATCAGCTTTTAACTTTTAGCACAAACTTGGCCCTGAGAATTAGATTTCGTTACACTTTTTTTTAGGACAGGGAGATATACGGGATTTGCCCAAAATCACAGGAAATGGAGCCTGGTACCCGAGTTCAAAGATCACAGCTCTAGCCGCAATGTCCTCTCCTCAGTTATTTTTCCAACTGCAGTTACTTATTTATTTTTTTAATTTTATATAGCACGGACCTGGCCTGTGGGCATCAGAGCGCTTTACAATAGGCCCAAAACAAACGCATTGTGAATACCATTTACAAAAGGACCAAAACTAAACAAACACATTGTGAATATCCTTTACAAAGGGACCAAAATTAAACAAACACATTGTGAATATCATTTAAAAAGGGACCAAAACTAAACACATTATGAATAGCATTTACAATCGGACCATAACTAAACAAACACATTGTGAATACCATTTACAAAAGGACAAGAACAAAACAATCACATTGGCAATATCATTTACAAAGTGACCAAAACTAAACAAGCACATTGTGAATATCATTTACAAAGGGACCAAAAGTAAACAAACACATTGTGAATATCATTTACAATAGGACAAGCACAAAACAATCCCGTTGTAAGTACCATAAAGAACCTCAGATTAGAGTGTGAATTTAAGAGGGGGTGCAGACCGGAGGAATTAATCAAAGTGCCTATCGAAGAGAACAACTTTGAGATCATTTTTGTAGGTAGCATCAGTAGCGGCTGCCACTAACAAAGGGTGGTGAGTGCGGCGGGGGAGAGAGCACCCGGGGGTTGGCCTGAGCGGGCATGAAAGACGCTCCACTCAGGTCATTGAGTCTGTGGGGTTTCTCCAGCCTGGCTGCTGAATGAACGGGGCTGGAGAAACCGAAGTGCACATGTGTGTTTTGGTCGGCCTGAGACGCCCAGCCAAACACATATGCGTACTTAGGGAGTGCGCAAGCACTCCTCCTCCCCATCTCATGCCCCGCCCCTCCATGCACAAGCTGGCTCAGAGCCGGCAAACCAAAAATAAAACGATGCTAGAGCATTGTTTTATTTTTTGTTAGCTGGCTCTGCGCCACGCAGTGGGGCAACGCTCCTTCGCCATTGCGGAGGAGCTGCCACTAGGTAGCATGGCATGTGGTCAGGAGGAGGGGCCACTGGATGAAGTTCCAAATTCTTGTGGCATTTTCGGAGAATGATTTGCTCATGAATCTCTCTCGACTGAAGGCAGGAGCGCAAGGAGAAAGGATTGACCATTTCTAGACCGCCGGTTGGCACACAAATTTTGAATTTCTCAGTTAGGTATGAGGGAGAAGAGGAGTGCAGCCCTTTATGAGTACTACATGCGGTTTGGAATTGGCCTCTCGCCTTTATGGGAAGCCACTGGAGGGTGAGCAGGATCGGAGTGATGCGGTTGAGCTTCTTGTGACCGGTCACAAAGTATGTAGGACTGCTCTAAGCGGGCGTGGGTGGACTTTAGGGACGCCTGAGACAAGTGCGATCCGGTAGTCCAGTCTTGAGAGAACCAGCGCCCGAACAACTGTTTTTAGGTCCTTTTCTGGAATAAGTTGCCTGATTCCCTATAGCAGCCCTAGTTGGAACCGAGCGCTCTTGGCCATGGCTGCGATAGGTCTTTAGACGTGGAGATGGCTGTCAAAAGTGACATTGAGTGACTTGGCATTCTGGGCAATGGAAGGAAGGGAAGATAGTCAGCCAGTCTCAAACGGAAGGAGTAGCTTTCTCCGGGGATATCAGAAGAAATTCAGCTTTTGACGGATTTAGGGCCCCATGCATCAAACTAAAAACCAGTCTCAAACGGGCAGATTCTCAGAATCTGCCCCTTTGCGACCGGTATTTTTGCATTTGGGATGCATCATCCCAAATGCAAAATTCGCAAATTGCGATTGCATTTAAGGAATTGCAAATTGTGATTCCTTAAATGCAATGCTAGAAGCAATTTAAAATAGCGATTTCGCTATTAGAGGTCG
Organism: Calotriton arnoldi; assembly: GCA_963921515.1. NCBI lineage: Eukaryota > Metazoa > Chordata > Amphibia > Caudata > Salamandridae > Calotriton > Calotriton arnoldi. The sequence continues at coordinate 1,005,953 of CAWUFW010004083.1, read as the reverse complement.
CAAATTACCGAGAAAAAACACAAACTGGTCGGTAATTTGCAAAAACTTTGAAAAATGCACGGAAGTGCATTTTTCAAAGTTACATGTTACACACACATGCCCTTGGGGCATGTGTGTGCGCAACATGGGTGCACATTACAATTTCAGGGGTGCAACAGGGTGTCCTTTTGGCACCCTTGCACCCTTGAAATTGCATGCGCAATTTGTGAGTACCTAATGGGTACTCGCAAATTGCGCATGCAATTCCCATTCATTCCTATGGGCCTGTAGGCCCATAGAAATGAATGGGAAGCCATTCCTTAATTGCAACTCGCAATTTGCGAGTCGCAATTAAGGAATTTATAGGAATCACTATTTTTTTAGCGATTCCTACATGCATTGGCTTTTGCAATTCCTTATTAGCGAATCCTTATTTTTCGCTAATAAGGAATCGCAAATGGCATTTTTGATGCATGTGCCTGTTAGTTTGAAGTGGTGATTTGAAACCCAGGATTCAATTTTTGTCGGGGTGCAGGATAGGCGCGTGATGTCATCTGGGGACGTACTTCAGGTAGATGTGGGTATCATCGGTGTATAGGTGGAAGAGGACTGAAACTATGAGAAAACCTCTAAACTAACCCACTTTGTTTTACTGATGGCTAAAAGCTCTTCTTGTAGACATGTCCCCAAAACAACTTCCTATAACATGATTAATTCATACAACTGTATTTTATTGTTTATAAAAATATTTTTAATCTTTATCTTTTTTCACATGTATATTTGTTTTATCATACTAAATAGACATTCATGTATTTACAATTTTAATATAAAACTTACCATGATACAAGCTTGAAACACAATTTACAAAATTGTCCATAACCCCACAGAACACCCATCAAACCTGCATTCACACCTCTCAAAACTCTACAATCACACTAGCATTCACACAACACAAACATTGTGAAGGGATTCGAAAACATGTGTGGGATCCTATATCATTCTGACAGAGACAATTGAAAGTTAAATTCCTTTCTACAATTGCGTCCCATCCAGTTCTTCTCTTGTATATGTCTCTGGTAGGATTCCATTGTGTCTAAAAATGGTTGTGTGAATGCTAGTGTGATTGTAGAGTTTTGAGAGGTGTGAATGCAGGTTTGATGGGTGTTCTGTGGGGTTATGGACAATTTTGTAAATTGTGTTTCAAGCTTGTTTTGGGGACATGTCTACAAGAAGAGCTTTTAGCCATCAGTAAAACAAAGTGGGATAGTTTAGAGGTTTTCTCATAGTTTCAGTTTGAGAGCTCAGTTGAGTTTATTTCCCCCTCCTCTATAACCCAAAATTAAGTAGGGGGTACCTTCTCTTTCTTATATAGCTGGAAGAGGACTCCAGAGTTCCTAAGGATCACACAGATGGGTTCAAGGTAGAGGCTGAAAAGGGTTGGAGAAAGCATTGAACCTTGGGTTGTGCCTTGGCCTGGAGAAATGCCTTTCAAACATAAGATTAAATGCGTCCATTCAAGATTCTCCTCCAGTATAAACCATTAGAAAACCAGTTTTTAGCTGCAGTTCCACCTCTGTCCGCCAGGTGGAGACATGCACCAGGTGTGCGGCTGCGTCAGGCGTGTGCGGACCCGTATGTCTCAGCACACACTGTTCGCACCAGGAGCAGCTGGGCATACAGTACTCTGTCGCTATGTCGGCATCTCCATTTTAGGTTTGTTTGGGGCCTGCATACCGTGACAGGAATGCCCGGGCCGGGGGAGGCATCTGCGTTCTTTGCCCCGGAACGAGATATAATCTACATTTTCCATTCTTCCTCCTCGCGGTGCCACGCGCTTCGGTTTGGTAAACTGGCATTTAAGGAGCTGCGAAGAGAGGCCGCCTGCGCTACCAATTGCGGTGTTTATATAGCGCTTAACGCTGCCAGAGGGTCGTTTCAAAGCGCTGCAATGACCGGGAGAGTAAAGGGGAAGAGGGTAAAGGGGAAGAGGGTAAAGGGGAAGGCAGAAAAGGAAGAAGTTTAAAGAAACGAGGGAGTGAAACAGGATGTTGTATCATCTTACAGCTGGGTACTGTGAAACTGCCTGCACCAGGAGGGTAGCAGAGGGGGCAAAGAGGGAAGAAGAGGACATTGGGAAGGGCGACGAAGGAAACACAATATTACGTCATACTGGTCCTTGTATAGCGCTTAGTGTGTGCTTCAAAGCGTTGCATCGGACAGGAGGGGACTGAGGGGGCAGAAAAAGGAGAGTAAATCAGTACACATGCTTAAATGAGGTTTCAGGTTGATGTTTGAATAGTGCCTAACACCATCAGCAGGCCACTTCCAAGCGCTTCATGTCTCTTACCCTCCTTTATTTGTAGGCTCCAACGTGCACGAACAGCTGTCAACCACTTAAATGTCATAGGGGACATTTGGGTCCGGTATTTAAAAAAAAAAAAAATCTAGATTGGTGGTCGTTCACTAGACGACTGTGATGGAAAATAGCGGAATCCTGCCGGATCCCATTTCCAGCAGCCATGTCTGGGCCAGATCTGGGATCCAGCCGATCCGGAGAAATGTCCTGGTGTCATTTTCTGATATCGGGACATAATTCAGACACGCCGGCACGTAACGCGCAGGCAGCAGCTTCTCATTTCCACTTCCATCAGCTGAGCCCAATACAAAGGCCGATTCAAAGGGCCATCAGCCCTTCATTTCTTCAGGTATCACCCTGGCTGGGAGCCATCTGGAGCCTAGTAAACAACCGCACACAGCGTATCACTTCACAAGTACTCTAGAAAAACTATGACTTGGAGGCAGGTTTTTGATTTCGGTCAAAACCCCCTCCCATCCCTCCTGTAAGAGATGTGCATGCACTGTAAGAATGCAAGATGTATCTGTGTGTGTGTGAGGATTTCGACGAAGAATGGTTTAAATGTCACCTACTAATCTATTTTTATTTAATTAATATATGGTGCTACTCAATCCAGTGTAGGGTGTCAGAGCGCTTTACATCACAGAAAGAGACACAAAAAAATCATACATGTGTGTAAATCAATGTACATGAAATGTTACCTGCAATGAGGGTCATAGGTATAGGAATCATATATCGTCCATACTTGCAGACAATATATGTTTAGAGTGATGTCAAAGAAACACAGTCAGGATATAAAATGTAATGCAGTGATGGGGTTGTCTGTATGAACAAGACTTTATTTTTTCCTAGAGGAACCCTTGTTTGCAATCTTAGAACAACAGACTGAAAAAGAATACAGGAGGATCTAAGCCCAAGGTGTATGGTTTGCAGCTCCTTGATGCTGGTAAATAGATCACTGTGATATAGTAGAGGGATTGCATCTTATGAACTGGAAGTGACACAATGACCTCATTGTCAAAGGCAGTAGGCCAGTTACCGATCAACATAAAATACGAATCTGTGTTCTGCATGTTATACGAGTTACTTTGCAGCAGGCACATGAACCCTCTAAGCTA